>OZ023213.1:10153109-10215609 GCA_963995525.1 Escarpia spicata
TCTCTCCTCTCTCCTCTCTCTCTCTCTCTCTTCTCTGTGTGTGTGTGTGTGTGTGTGTGTGTGTGTGTGTGTGTGTGTGTGTGTGTGTGTGTGTGTGTGTGTGTGTGTGTGTGTGTGTGTGTGTGTGTGTGTGTGTGTGTGTGTTGTGTGTGTGTGTGTGTGTGTGTGTGTGTGTGTGTGTGTGGTGTGTGTGTGTGTGTGTGTGTGTGTGTGTGTGTGTGTGTGTGTGTGTGTGTGTGTGTGTGTGTATCATATCATATCATGACAGGACAGACGGAGCAGTTGGCTCCCACAATATAATTATTACGGGGGCCTCCATAAAACGCTTTTGGGGGTAATTCCTTTGGACTCGACATGTTACTAGATGTAACTTGAATGTGTCAGTGATGCAAATGGTGCTCTAAAGTGTATTTTACTCTGAAGTCCCTATTGTAGAAGATAGGACTGATGTCAGTGTCGATATGTATGAAACATTCTTATCAATATTAAAAAAACGTACGTGATCTATGTTATACCTACGGGTCTCCAACGTCGTAAAACCACATCCTGTCAGGTTTTGTTTCATGAATATGACAATTCGTCAAGTGGTAGAGCGGTCGCTTAGCATGTCCGTATATATATCGGGATACTATTGTGGTACAATTAACACTAAATCGAATATCTTTAGAAAATCTCTAAGTGGGGTGACAAATACAGGTTGGGCATTGATGCTGAACAACGAACGTCATGATCGCCATGTTTCGTCACAAATTGCAACATCGTGATACAGATGTTCCCGACATATGCATCAAGACCTACACGCTTCTAGTCGTCGAGAATAAGATGCCACTGTGCATGTCCTTACCTAAAACGAACATATTCAAAAGCTCCTGTTAGTATTATTATTATTATTATTATGTGATAACCCAGTAGTTGTCCACATTTACTCGAATGTATCTTACGAAACTTACGATTCGTGCTAATTAACCAATTAAAGCATCAACTGTAGTGCCAATATAATCCACGCTTTGCTATACCCAAAATAATTTAAAAAAATCATTACCTTCTTCATAATCATATGATTACCTACATGCAGAGGAATATTCAACAGTTCGCACATACGCAGTTTAAAAAGGGTTGATAAAAACAGCATTTGTTGTTTGATTTTTGAGTTTTTTAAGGTGGTATTTTTTATCCAGACCTCAACCATTCATTATCTTGTACACGAAGATGGTCTTGTTGACAGTTTTTCTTTCTTGAAGAGTCTGTAGTTGTAGTATGTTTACAAGTTCTGTGACGCTGGTATACTCCTTTGTAACAGTTTGAGTGCACCTGTGGAGCGCACCCTTTAAGATTTCTGTATATGAAAGCGCTTGTTCGGTTTGCCTTGGCAGTGGTGGTCTGTATGTTCTTTCCCCAGTGGAGGTTAGCGGTCAGTTGTACACCTAGATGTTTGGCGTTGGTGACTCTCTCCAAAGGCTGCTGGAGAAGGTTTCTATGATAGGTTTGCGCTACTTTGTGACTGATAGAACATGACACTTGAATACATTGAAGCTCATCTGCCACTTCCTCTCCCATTCCCCCAAGGTGTTGAGGTCCTATTGTAGTTGGTGGGTGTCATCCGTGCTGTGGATGGTGCGAGACAGTATCGTGTAGTCAGCGAATAGTGTAGCCTTGATGTTATTGCACAGGTCGTTGATGTAAATGACAGAGAGTTGGTCATTGGATGGATCCTTGTGGCACACCGGAGATCACCTGGTCTGTTGTTGAAGTCTCTCTCTCAACAACTACTTGCTGTGTTCGCTCACAGAGGAAGAACCGGATCCAGTCTTGGGTATCGCTTTGAACGCCGTAGTAGTTAAGTTTTAGACGCAGTCATTTATGGGGCACCTTGTCGAAGGCTTTCGAGAAGTCAATGAGTATGGTGTCAGTTTGACCTCTTTTGTTCATCTCTGAAGCCAGATCAACAATGGTTTGGATCTCACATGAACGTCGCTTACGGGATTCGTGTTGTGCGTTCGTTATGACGTTGTGTTTGTTAAGGTGACGGGTGATCTCGGCTCTCAGATTCTGTAGATGGAGGTGAGTGAAACGGGCCTGTAGTTTGTAGATTTGTTACCGTCTCCTTTTTAAATATGGGCTGAACCAAGGCGAGCTTCCAGATCCTGGGAACTTGGCTAGTGTGTAGTGACTTGGTGTAGAGGAGGGTGAGTGCAGGAGCAATCTCTTCAGCTATCATCTGAAGGAGGAGGCTGGGGATGTTATCCGGACCAGAGGCCTGTCGTGGGTTGAATTTCTTAAATGAATTTGAAGACCCCGGCGTTGCCGACCTGGATCAGTGGCAAAACCGGGTAGGGGCTGGGTTCTGGAGCAGCAAGTCATCGATGTCTACAATGGTACAGACTGAGCAGAACTGGTCGTTCAGTGTGTTGGCTTTGTTCTTGCTCTCACGTGTGGTCAGTCCATTTTTAAAGGGCTACACCGACAGTGTCTCATTTCTTACTCTTGATCAGACGCCATAGGTTTTTTGTGGTGTCCTCACTGGTGATCTTATTTGTGTACTACTGGTACGCCTGTTTGTTTAATCTTCTTGTTTCACGTTTGAAGTGGTTGTATATGTTCCAATCTTTTTCTTCTTGGTGCTTTACGCTTTCTTCCATGCACGATATTTTCTTCTGGATGTTCTCTTCTGGTTGTTGCTGATCCAGGGCTAGTGAAACTTTGTGGAGCACACTTTTGTTGGAACATGTTTGTCCATCATGAGGGTGAGATGTTCCTGTATTGACTTCCCCGTCTGCTCGACAGTGGTTTCATCATTGGCTGAGAGAAGTAGGCTGGAGGTGAACGACTTGGTGTCTTCTCTGATGGCATCGCTGTTGGTTTTCTTCCAGACTGTCCGTAAGGATGATATCGTGATCTCCCAGGCCTGCGATGACGGTGATCCTGGTGGTGAGGTTTGATCTGTTTGCAGGAACAGGTCGAACATGACGTATCCTCTGGTGGTTTCTTGGTTTGTCCGGTGGAGTCCAAGTTCGTTGACCTTATCCAGGAAGAGGCGGTTTATAGTCCGGGGGTAGCTGTTTCCTAGTATAGTGTTTGTTTCCCATGCAATATCAGGAAGGTTTAGATCCTTCCGATCCAGAAAACCTTGTTTCTCTTGGGAGAGGCTCTGTCTACGGCCTTCAAGTCGGACATCTGGTTTTCGCTGGTTACTGCTGGTGGTCGATACAGAGAGGTTATTATGATATTCTCATCCCTTTTCTCCATCTGTATCTGGACGGTGCCTGATTCAGTCTCGGTGGCGGTGGCTTGTTGAAATTAGCAGATCATGTTATTTATGGTAGCCACGAGGACACCTCCGTAGCCATCATGCCTGTCTTTCCGAAAGACATTGAATTTCTGTGGGAAGACTTCTGCATGGGGTATGTACGGCCTGAGCCAGGTTTCTGATCCTAGGATTACATATGGGTTAGTGGTCTGGACCAGGTTCCAAAATTCTGCCTTCTCTGGTCTCAGGCTCTGGAAGTTGATCGTTCTGAGAGTTTTCTTTGTCTCCACCGGTGTTGTGGCTGTTCTGAAGGTGGAAGAGTCGCTGGAGAGGGTATTGAGTGAGGAGTTTGGTTTATGTTGGATACAGCTGCAGTTTCCATGTGAGGCCTGAGACAGGGGATATCCTATATGGGCTGTCCGATCGCTTCGTTTCTGGAGATCAGACAGGGAAGAGGCTCAGGAGATGTCAAGTAGAGACCGTGTGTGTTGTGTACAGCGTCGGCGGAGATGGAAGCAAACAGTTCGCTGGAAAAGTTTGGTAGGCCGCTGTTGCAGTACTGCCATGATATGTCTGACTGTTCGAGAGAAATGTTGTCACACATACCTATGCAGGACGCATGGAACCGAGTATTGCACCTGTCGCATGCGATACCTGTGTCCTTCCATTTCACTGCTCTGGTGCAGATTCCACAGGGAAACTTGGGGGTGCGTGGTCACGGGTTTTGTTCCATGTCTGATGCAATCAGGAGTAGAAAGCATAAGCCCGTATGGGAGATTAAGAATAATTCATACATAATTGAGCTTGGAGTTATGGATCTAAAGAAGGAACTGGTGCCGTCAGTTTGCCGCCTCTAGGGTTAGGAGCGCGAAAAGTGAATCTACGATTTCTGTTCAGTAAGACTCGCCAAATGTTAGCTGTATTGCTGGAGAGATACTGCCGCAATACGATGAAGGTTTTGGTGTTTTTGCAAAGTGAGATATAAGTATGAGCGAAATTATTAGGATGTCAGCGTTTGACACGAAGCATCCGAGTTGAATGCATTGTTTACATTTTGCCGGAAGTACCAGGTTTGCGTACTCACGTCCAAGGTTCAGCGCCCAAAAGATCTCAAAGTCAGTAAAAAATCCGCTTAGAGCGTAAGTTACTTCACCGGTTGGTAAATAAATGCTTTAATGGCTAATCGAGATGCTAAATACTTGTCAGATCTTGCGTTTAACTAGCTTATCAGAGATTACTAGATTTCAAATCGTCGCTCGAAAAAGAAACGGCCATCTTAACCCACGCATGCGCTCATCTCCTCCGGTCATGAAGATGTTCCTTTTTCCACACGTACACTCTCTCACAACTGCTCTGCAAGGCTTGTGGCGACAGATCATTATTTACCGCCATCACATTATGTAAAGCGGTAGATTTACAGCTTTTGTGCTATATTGATATAACCTCTGTCCCATCACTTAGGTATTTGTGTAGACGTACTTTTGATGCATTGCGTTTGAGATGCTATTTACTATAGCAACATTCCAAGCAAATAGCAGCCTTACTTGCACATAGTATATATGTTTGTCTAACACCTGTACGGCTTACTGATGTGTACATGTTTCTAAGATTGCTTATCTATATGTGAGTTCTAATTTAAAGATATTATTACCGACTGTTTTAGTTGCGTATTGCGTGTTGTAACTAGATAACGTGTCAGCAAGGAAAATGTACAGTCAAAGTTAATACATCTCAGTGCACCTTCAGAGAATCATTGTTTACACTTTGCAGTCAGCATCTGATCAAATTGAAATGGCATTTGTTTGTCCAGATAATAAACGACCAAAGAGAGCAAACGATGAGCCTCGGTTGTATTTTAAATAAGCAATACAACTGCGTGTAGAACCGTTAATTTACATCATGTGAGATCGTAGGTATTTACTGCCAGGAACGATGCAACGCACATAAAAACACATGTTAACTGTTCCAACATTGATTAAATCTATGTTTGACTTATACGGCTAACGTCGCTGGCTGGACGAATCTAATAATCGTTGGTCTTGTTACCGCACGGCAGCTATGTCACGGAATAGACACATTAAATACACGACAATCTATGGCAACCCCCCACGTGTCCAGTGCAGCGTGATTAGACAAAATATATGTAGCAATTAATCGTCGCATAATATAGTACTTAGTAATCACAATACATCACTTACTGCAGTTTACAAGACGAACATACAAACAGACGCGCGCAAGGACGCACACACGCATGCACGCACGCACGCACGCATGCTCACACTACACACACTCACACACAGACACACACACACACACACACACACACACACACACACACACACACACACACACACACACACACACACACACACACACACACACACACACATACACACACACACACACACACACACAGCACACAGCACACAGCACACAGCACACAGCACACAGCACACAGCACACAGCACACATTCGCATGATTTCCTGTCATTTCGTAAGCATATACAATTAAAATGTATTCTCCTTCTTATCTAATCTTCATGATACTATATAACCATAAGCACATTTTTTTATGTTGGTAATGTATGTACTTTATTTATTAATAACAGCAACATTTCGAAAAAAATATCTTAAAGTTATAAGTATCTAAATCACCAACAAATTGTGCATATTATCTCTCTTTACGTTGTGTGGATAACGTAACACAGAATACGCCATTCTAAATCTGGTTGTCCTTGTGTTAATCACTAAGTGGGTAGACGAGGGATCACCAGTAGATATCATCTAATTAGATTTTCAAAAAGTTTTCGACAAAGTGCCACATCAACGATTATTGCTTAAGTTAAAGGCCCATGGCATAGGAAATGGTACAGTTAACTGGATAGAAAAGTAAAAATAAAACCGAATACTAGAAAGGAATAGTAATTGGGATGAAACCAACCTGATGTTGTAACAATAGGCCAACTCATTTCTGATGCGGCGGGATGACGCGAATACAACAATATAGCAAAGTAACAATGAGCTATTAATTTACATAAATTACAATGCTACGGAATAAGGGGTCTGGCTCTGGACTGGATAAAAAGCTACTTAGCCAACCGTAGACAATATGTATGCTATAACAACAATAATTCAGATCAAAAGGAAATCAAGTGTGGAGTCCCGCAAGGTTCAATCCTTGGCCCGTTATTATATATTCTGTACATAAATGACATAATTTTGTTTGCTGATGATACAAACTTTTTTTATTCCGCTAGTAACACAGATGATGTAAGCACTGTTGTTAACAACGAACTAAAAAAACTAGACCGATGGTTCCGAGCGAACAAATTATCGCTTAATGTGAACAAAACACATTTTATAATGTTTAATAATAAAAAACAACCTAGAACAGATGTGAATATAGTTTTGAATGGGACAAACATCGAGCAGGTATCATATACAAAATTCCTTGGAGTAACAATTGACGAAAACTTAACATGGAGAACACACATAAAAATGGTTGAATCAAAAGTATCATAAAGCATAAAAGTTTTGTATAAAACTAGGCATGTTCTTGATTGTCAAGCGTTACACACATTACATAATTCACTTGTTGAACCACATATGTCATATTGCTGTGAGATCTGGGGAAATACTTATCAATCTAAACCCAGAAAACTATTTATGTTACAAAAAACGCTATACGGATTATTTATAACCTTAATTACCATGATCATACATCTGTATTTGTTCATCTCTCAAACATGCTTAAATTTCATGATCTAGTTAAATACAAGACTATGATCATACTTTATTAAGCAAACAACCACTCTTTAAATGGTCGTGTTCAAGCATTATTTGAACCAACAGCAGCAATACACATACATGATACAAGACAAAGCAAACTGTTCTTCTTAAAAAGAAAAACACCACCCTCAGACTGCAGTCAATCACCGTCAAGTGTATAAAAACGTGGAACAATTTACCTCAGCTTCTAAGTTTAACACAATTTAAAAAACAATAAAGTTCTAATTACTTTCTACATATTTGTAAATTGTTAATTGAAGGTGACGTTTTGTAATAGTAACACAAGCACTAAAAATTGTATATGTGAGTTGGGAATATTATTTTGTAATTTATATATAATTCGTGTTGTATTTATTCAGTTTTGTTTTAGTTCGAGAAGGGCATAGCAACACATAAGTCTAAGACTTCAGCTATGTCCTTTCAGCAGCAGCAGCAAACCATACTGTGCATGTATTATGTTGTTGTTGTTGTTGTTGAATAAACGTTCATTCATTCATTCTTTAATAAAAAACAACTACTAAATTCAGCAAGCCAGAAAATCCAGTCAAGCCAGAAATCCAGCAGAATAGAAGGAGGGCTACAACAACAAGCTGCCCAAGAAGGTCGACCTTAGCAACTGTGCCAACTTCAGAGGCATCACACTCCTCTCGGTTACCGGCAAAGTCTTCAACAGGACCATCCTCAACAGAATAAAATATGTCATGGACCCTTACCTACACGAAGAGCAAGCCGGCTTCAGGAAGAACATATCCTGTGTGGACAATATTACAACACTGGGATTCATCGTGGAGCAGTCAATAGAGTGAAACTCTACGCTTTACATCAACTTTGTGAATTACGAAAAGGCCTTTGACAGTGTAGAGAGGGAGACCCTCTGGAAACTGTTCAGACACTATGGAGTGCCTACCAAGCTCGTGAATATCACCAGGATCTCCTACGAAGGGATGACCAACAGGGTTCTCCACGGAGAACAGCTTAGCAGGACCTTCCAGGTAAAGACCAGAGTGCGGCAAGGTTGCCTCTTATCGACGTTCCTCTTCCTCCTGGCCATTGACTGGGTCATGAAGACTTCCACGAACAGAGAAAAAATGGCATTCAGTGGACGCTGTGGAAGGAACAGGACAACCTGGACTTCGCAGATGACATAGCCCTATTCTCTCACAACTACCAACATATACAAGACAAGATAAATGCGCTAGCAAGCACATTTTCGAAAATAGGCCTCAACATTCATAGAGGAAAAACAAAAACCTTCCGCATCAACGCCACCAACAGAGAAGAAATCACACTATAAGGAAGTGCCCTTGAAGAAGTGGAAGCATATATCTACCTCGGAAGCATCATCGACGAACAGGGGGGAACTTATGCCGACGTCAGAGCATGAATTGGCAAAGCCAGAACAACATTCCTGCAACTCACAGATAACTCGAATACCAAACGCATTGCACCCCACATAACAGTAAAGTCGGACACTTAAACTGTAATGTCATATATGTCCTACTTTATGCGTCCGAGACTTGGACGACAACGAAGGCAACCACCAAAAGGCTGCAGACCTTCACGAACAACTGCCTGAGAAGAGTACTTCGGATTCATTGGCCAGATAAAGTATGGAATGTACAGTTGTGGTAGAGGACCATTCAACTTCCCGTGGAAGAAGAAATCAGGAAAACAAGATGGTGGTGGATCTGGCATACAATGCGGAAACCAGACACAAACTGCACCAAACAAGCGCTGTCCTGGACCCCGCAGGGAAAGATAAAATTAGGTCGACAACGAAACACCTGCGGCCGAGAACTTGAAGCAAACACCATCAAGATGGGCTACACCTGGAACCAACTGGAGAAAATGGCCCAGAACAGGGGAATCCTATCTGAATTTGCCACATGCAGAGGACAGCTGATTAATATTGAACACATCAATAGGTACAATTTTGTATTTACAATTTTTTTTAAGGCATGTAATTACTGAAAGGCCCCGAGAATCAGACTAGACAGATGCAGTTATCATGCTAACCGCAAAAGTTACAGTATAATGCTAGTTTTGCTCTAATTGTTCCTCAGATGCATGTACAAATATATCTAGAGGTGTTTTGGGGAAGGTTGGCACCTATGAAACATTTTAAAGTTTTCAATAATACACGCAACACTAATACAGTTTTTAGCATTATAATTGCACTATTATTAGATCAATGCGTTTAGCAGGTGTTTTCTACGTTAATGACCATCTGGCATATGTGTTACGATTTATTCATCAAATTGATATTGAAATATGACACGCACGCTTTACAATACATGCATGAATGCTTGGAACATTTCTTCCAGATCCTCTATTTCTTCCAGATCCTCCATCCTCAATACGCAATTTAGCAACGCTGCTTATTATCGATGACTTATGGTTTATACCCTTAATAATATATTTCATGATCCTGCTTAGTCTATGCCTCTGTATCATTTCGTATATATTTAATTGGGAAGTTTGCAAAAAATATTTTTGGGATGGTGTTAGGTAAGTTAATGCATGAACCATGGTTATCATTTATTGCCAGCCATCTTCCATTAATGGCAGCAATGCTGAATTCGTGAAACAGTGTAGTCTCACAAATAGTATATAATGGCAAAACATGCATGAAATTGATGTGACTCTAAATATGGACAAAGATAGAGTCGTTGCACTTACTTTATTTGTCTATCTGTTGTATTTGGTACAGCGGATTAGGCAAATTATCAGTTGGTTTTATCATATCTAGCATGTAGATGGTACAAAAAATTACGTTTCTTGATTTACTCCTAATACTAATTGCTTCTTAAATCAGCTCAGCGTATCCACCCATATGTTGGCAACTTGAATCCTGCTTATCGATTTTGAGACTGACTAACCCTTTAGTTTTGATGCGCCTATACGCTTGGTTTCGGGGGACTTAGGCGCAAATGCCCTTACCTTATTATTGGTAATATTATTATTATAATTATTCGTTAGGTTGAGATGGTATGGACACGTGATGAGAAGAGAGGAGGATAATGTAGGAAGGAGAGCGATGGGAATGAAAGTGCAAGGGAAGTGGAGGAGAGGAAGGCCGAAGAAGAGGTGGTTAGACAATGTGAGGGCAGATCTCAGGGAGAAGGGACTGTCGGGGGAGGAAGTGTACGATCGAGCGACATAGAGGCGAATGTCATCATACATCGACCCCACATAAAAGTGGGACAAAGATGAAGAGGAAGAAGATTATTATAATTATTACGTTGGCTCCCCACCACACTCAACATACGCATGCAGCTCTGGTATCAGCTCCTGTCACCGCTGCCCATCCCATGTCTTTGCACCTAATAAACATCTACATTTACTCAAACCGCGCAACACAAAAGCCTACCGCGATTGATGAATTGGGGCGCGGTTAAGTAACGTAAGCGCATCTTGAGAAGTGTCTGGTAACGTCATTCGTCGCCGTCTCCGTGTCGCTGTGGTTGCTATTGTTCACTGCTCCCTCTGTGCAAAGCTCGTCGGTCGACACAACCATGCCGCGACTTATTGTCGTTGTCTGTACAGCTGCCTACGTAACACTCTTGTACAGTCACCCAACGTAAGTTCTGCATAACGGTCTCAATGACGCTGTTGGTGGGTAGGGAAAGGTTGGGACCTATAACAATAGAGGAACATTAAGCAGTGTTAACATTTATCAGGATTTAAATTTTGCGAGTTGTCTAGAAACAGGTCATGCAACTTACAATTGCAGGACCATTTTACTAATTACGATAATCAACGCACAGTAAAATCCCGACTGATGGTAAGTGTTGTACCATGATTGTATGCGTTTGTATCGTCTATTTGTTGTATTCTTTATACACGGACCACACGTAGTGGCAGGTTGTCGATAATAGTATATTAACAATAAGGGATGCATGATCTATCAATAACTGAACAAATTATTGGTACATTCTAGTCTTATGTACACTAAAACTCCTTTTGCATCTACATTTGTGGTCTGGCACCCATAAGCTGGAAACCGTGGAGTCCGATGGGCCGGTTTTATGGATCCAGTGCAACCGTCACATGGGCTTGCGTTTGATAAGGCATGTGTGTAGCGTTCGAATATGGGTATATTACAATACAATAAGCTTAGCGTGACATAAATTAAACCGTTTCCTGGATGCTACAATATCGTTGAGCAGCTGCTTATTAAAATATCACATATGGAATGCAGCGGTGCAGTCTTTACCGCTTCGGACTCTCAATCGAGAGAACTCCAGTTCGAATCCTAGTGCTGCTGTTTCGAACATTCGGTGAGTTCTTTAGCTCTACGTAGTTCCAGTTCATTCAGTTATATGAACGAGTACCTAGCTATAGACAGCGGTGGGTATTCGAATAGTCGGCGGCGTGGCTGAATATTTTTCATAGACGTTCAGATGGTTTTCGATTGAACAGGTCTGCCTGGGAGTAAAGTGTAGAGCGCATTGAGCATTCGTGATGACTGGGTACTTCACTATATAATAATTTACCCTTACGTTTTTCCTGTTTTAGTAAATTTTTTTATTTTGTAATCATTGAAAACGTTCGTTGAATTTTAGTGTTATACCCACGAAAAGGAAAAATGCATAAAAAACGATTGTTTACAACATATGTTATGTATCAGAATAATCAGTTATTCTAATTAGGGTTTCCAGACCGACTAGAGAGCGATGTCCTACAAAAGGAACAACATTAATTAAACAGTTCCTGTAAATTTGGGTTAAATCAACATCATGTATGAATATATGTTGCAATAAATAGTAAACAGTCCGAGGGGTAACTTACGATATAATTTAGTATTACGAAATTGATATCTATGCAAACGCTCGTGGATATATACCTCGTTGCACGTAATGCCAAATGTCTACAGTAAAACAAAATCTCGTTAAATGCATCGATCTGTTTTAAATATAAAAGTGTTGTTATGCTTCAGGACTCCATACGTTTGCTCAAAGGATATGCGGTTGGGATCCCTTGAGTCACTCCGCATTCTTCCACTAATGTTCACATATTTATAAATTGATATATCCCAGCGTCATAAATGCAACGGTCATATTAAAGGACATACACACGATGTTTATATGAAGACAGTGTAATTGTAATGTTAAAAACTGTATTGTTTTCAAGTTTTATCGTTGATGACATGAAAAATGGTTCATAGTTCCCAATCTTCCCCTATAATACTTATATTCTACGTATGTTTGTACTTCTCGCGCCTTTATGCAACAATTAGCGCAAAGCTAGCATTATACATTATTGTGTAATTTGTTTCCGATTTATTTCGTATAATAATAGTCATTATGTAAGTTAAATAAAACCCGTAATCATATCTTTTGAAATCGTGGAGGAATTCGGGATACTTCTGTGTTACAAACAAGATCTAGGTTGTGTAATTGTTTTATAACGTTACCCATACTAAACCCATTATGTAATTATTATACACGCATCATTTAGTACTGCTTTATTGCACATCGATTAAGTACTCATCGTTGTATATACAGTTACACCAAACAATGCATCAGTCAAACATTGGTATGGCATAACACATATGTTATGAGTCTACGTTTCAGATGGGCGTTTTCTTTACACAACAAGCATCGCAACCACCAGCTAGGCCGCTGTAGACAGGTTTCGGGTATCGGTAAGTTTTGGTCTGTTTGGGCTATCTTGATACTGCCATCTGCCTAGTATGATTGTTGGGGCCGTTCTGCAGTTACATAACTAATATAATTATATAGTTATTATTATGTTTATGTTATTATAGTTATATAAATTTTGAGACTAAGGACTTGTCGGGGAGCACGGGTTCTAATTCCGAGTGTATCGATGGAGTCGATGATTCCTACTAAGGTATTTAAGCTTGTCATGTTGTTATTTTGATTAACGCTTTTCATCAGTAAGATTATCTTACGATGAAGAGTAATATATAGTGTTATTTATCGGTAGATGTTTTTCAGTACTAATTCATAAAACAAATTGACTACATAGTGTAAATTGGAAATTAAGTACTTCAAGAAGTCCTTTTGGCATCATTCCATGTTCACACACTTGTTAGAGCGTGAGCGATATAAGTTTGGTTCGTGTTGTGTGGCATTTCGCTTTATTTTACAATGTTGTGGTAAGGTATGTACGCTTGTCATCTTGCTATTTTGAATAATGCTTTTCACCAGTAAGATTATCTTACGATGAATCGTAATACTGTTATTTATTGGTAGATGTTGTTTCAATACTCATTCGTAAATCACATTGACTATGTCGTGGAAAGTGGCAATTAAGTAATTCAAGAAATCGTATTGTCGTCCTTCCGTGGTCACACAAGTATGAGGGCGTGAGCAATATATATTTGGTTCGTGAGGTGTGGTATTTAGCTTTGTTTTACAATGTTGTTGTATTGTGCAATACATGAATGCAGATGGATGTTGTTGATATATTATCCATGGATATTGAATATGAATGAACGTAATCCTGTTAAATGTTATGTGATGTCGGTAACGAAACCGAAGTGGCGTTCGCAACATAACAATGACTGTTCACTGTTTTTATTAAAGAAACAGCGAAGGTTGATTTATGACCTGACGAGGCATCGTAATTCGAAATATGATACGACGCAATTCGATTTTATATGATATGTCGTCATTTAGAGAACCACCTTGACGCACAGTGTAACCTTAGAACGTTTTGGCGATGTGTTGGCCTGATGTCAAAGTTTTTGTAAAGCGTGTTACCATTAATAAGTTTGTGCAGTTGGAGAAGAGCTAGCTCTTATTTCTCGTCAATCATATGTCAACCGTGATTATGAAACGTGATTGCTCTGTTCAAAAGTGCAATACAAATGTTTTCAGTTATTCATAGGTTTTTAATTAAAAACCACTTTTCAAAAAAGTTGTATGGACATCGAATTAATGACGTAACCTGTACTGATTTGGAATATCGATTCCATGCGCTAAATTGTTATTAGATGTTCGTGAAAACTGCCTATTCGATTTCCGTATATGTATATAATGCCTTAGTCTATATACCACATTACCTGTAAATTCAGTGCCAAAATATCACCACATTGCCTGTACATTTACATTACCTGTACAAAAAACAGTGTACGTAAACATGTACAGGCAATATTTTAAACTTACACACACATTTCTCTAGTCCAAATACTGACGTTTTTGTTAGTCACATAGATTACGTGGGTTCTGTTTGGGGGAATTGTGGAGGTATTTATGTGGAGTAGTGTATAATTTCATGTTTACGCGAAAGAGATATTTGAGTGCTTATACAATTTTTGAGTCCAATATTGCATCTACATACACGTTTTGACATAAAGTGTCTTATACTAGTTTAAATCGATTGTAACTGGAGATTACATCGCATGGACTGCAAACTACTACCATCATTGAAATGTTGCGCGAAACAAACTGAGAAATTCACGTTTTTTTTTTTTTTTCCTGTTTTCTTCGCGTATATATTCAAGATGAATTGTGCGCATGTGTCGGTTCGCAGAAGTATAGGTCACTTCGCCGTATTATTTTTCTGGTCAGCGTTTGCTTCGATCACCACAGATTCGGTAGACGAAATGTTGTACGTCAACGATTGGTACGTATCTGATCTTACGACCAGTAACTGTGATGATAATGGATTGTCATTCAGCGTTTACGCATATGCTACGTCGTAAAATATAACCTAGACATTTAACGGGAAACGTCTAAACCAAAGTTCAGTGACAGTGAAATATAGCAGCGCATGTTGATGCAAACCGGGTCGCTCTTTGGGCCTCAAAAGTGCGCTAATTCGCAATATTTTCGTAGCATATGTATCACTGAGATGATGTTGAATGGTGGAACTAACGCACTGAAGTATCAAATTTAGGCAAAGATGTAGTTATTACAACGAAATATGGGCCCGGATGCTAGACAAAAACCGAAAGTCCGGGTTTAGTAGTAGCGTCGGGAGCTCAACTCGTGCGTATTAATGATGTCATGCCATTTTAACACACAAAACTGATAAAATTATTCCGTAAGATCTAAAAACTGATAACATTATTCCGTAAGATATTTATGTTTTAAATCTCTAACACCTATTCCATCAAAAAAGTTGAGAGAGTTGTTTTGAATAAAATACTTATGGAAATATACAGGCGGAATCCAATTCTCCAAAAACATAAAGATGCCTATGTCAAAAACCGTGCGTCCTGTCTGCACGGTGTAAATAGCTCTATGGCCAGAACGTGTCACTTGAATCAGTGCGACATCAAACAGTGTATTGCAATAGGGTAAGAGCGTTAAGTTAAGAGCGCGAGATTTAGTGAGATGGTTTTTGATCTGACACGAATATTCCAGTTGTGAGTATATTGTACGTGTAGCCTTGCTTGTTTTTGAGTTTGCTGTTTCCCCTAGACAATGTGACATGTCAATGCTATGTTATAAACAAAATACCTTACCTGACTATTCTAGGCCTGTCTTATTTCTATGTCTGTTGTCTATGTCTGACTATATATATATGCTAACTATATAGTCTTAAACACGAATTCAAGTGATACAGACAGTAGCCATTAATTATAACGTTGGGCCCAGAACCATCAGCGTAATGACTAGGCCCTAGCCTGCAGTAGATTAGGCAGTCCCCAGCAATTAGAGGCAACCCTGTAAAAGCACTGATTGGCCTAAAAGGTGATGGTAATTATGCAATGTTATATTCTGCATTTATTGTGTGTTTGCGCTAAAATTAGTATTCCATTATATAATGTTGCACTAATATGAATTGTTGCATGAATGCATCGTTCGAGTCAGTTGTTGTTTGCTATTTCGAATGTATAATGATCAATATATAACACAGTATTTAGACAATGCCATTCATGTTTGTATTTAAACTTCAGTGATATGAAATTGGGTTAATGAAAACAATAAATGTGCTTGCTAACATTTTGGTAAATAAGCTCTCATATCATAATTAATGTATTTTATCAAAATTATCAACCATTGGTCATACAATTATTATTTACGTACACCCATAAAAACAGCACACTGAGATACGGGGGTCGTTATATTAATCTAGGAACTACCGTACATATGAACCTTTGGCTTTGTACTTTATATCATACTTGACTTTCTTTTTCAATTATCAATAAAGTTTCATCTATTCAGTAAAAGGATGACCGATGTGAACCACATTTATTGACATTCTTGTTTTATTGCAGATGAAGGAAAGTTTTGCTAAAAGAAAACAATATGCTCAGGAAAAAAATACAACTTAGTCACTAGATTCAATGCACATGGCTGGTAAATCGGGATAAAATGTCAGTGCATATGTGTGTAGTCATAAAAATGGAAAACATTTATTTTCTAAACTTCTGAGCTTTGCCATTCTGTTGTTAAAATGAATATCCAATTTTAAATTGTTGGTATGGATAACACATGGTCTTATCTGTCAGGGAAGACAACTTTAGCAAGTTTCATCAAGTCTTAAAACTTCTGTAGCTATTTGACCTAAAAATGGGGGTAATTACCGTACTATACCCTATAGACGCGCACTGCCTAACAGACACGCACACCCCCCTTTACAGAAGTGAAACCACCCATGATAACTGATTTTCGGTAATGAACGTGCACTTTGTAAATGCAAAATATGGTACTAATACCGCTACTGGCACCACCTTGTGGACATTGTTAAGGTAACAATTTATTGTACCTTGTTCCATAATTTGAGCGACTTTTCGTTTCATTCGCGAAATCATGTAGCCACGAGAAAGGGTCAAAACAATGAAGCTCGTTCCGATGTCTGACTTGACGTCTTCGAGAATCGCTCCCTTCGGCTTTGCGCTCGCATTTGCTGGGTTGGCCTTTCCCCGTTGCATCGCTGGCAAAGCACGCGGGTTTGGATTATTTGAGATTCGATTCAACACAGACGGAGTTTTATCCTGCAACACCCAATGATGATTTCTGGCAACGTGATGATTGACAGCTTAGAACTGCTCAATGTATCGATCTGGCGTTTGTCCGAACTCCATTGTCACAAAACGCAAGCATTGCTGTTAGTGGCTGTCTGTCGTGAGTGACGCGTCGAGTACCGTCTTCCATCGACCGAATGCTAGATGTTTTGATAGATGTTCTGATTCTGTCTTTACTACGTGTGTTCTGTCTTAGAGTGTCACACGCATGACGTGTATGCAATTTGTGCGTTCGTCCACCGCTGGCAGCTTGTGCTACGTATGCCTCATGATAAATCAATAGACGCCACCCAAGCCGTTACACTCGCACAGTGCGCGTCTAATGGGGATAATACGTTATATATATATATACATATATATATATATATATATATATATTAATGTAAAAACGTTTCACGACAGTATTTCAAAGCTAAAAACAAAAATTACAGCGGTATATGGAGGCCTCCTTTTTGTTATATTGATTATATACAGCAACGTATATTTGGATACAAAAACTAACTCTACTTCCACCCATTGCAAAGTTATTGACGTGAGAACCTGACATTGTTTTTCAAAAGACAGTAATTTTTGGTGGTACGCATACTCGAGTCATTCTGGAGGAAGGTACTTAGCTAACTTAACATTAAGACAATTCTACCACAGAACCCTTCCTCAGTTGATTGAATGAAAAAGAAATTTTACAAATATTATACACGTGTCATAGAAAATTTATTTGGGGAAAACTGCGAACACATTCCATCCCTTAGGTTGCGTCTGTAACGCACTATTTCCAAAAACAAGAAAGAAGGACAAAAATACGAGAAAATATGCTATGTAGTTAACAAACTAATTAATCATTTCCATCCCTCAAAAGGTCGCGTTTATCACATAGTGTATGGCGGACATTTTCTTTGTTACCATGGAATTGGGGGTCTGAGACTTGGTAAAAAAATTCAGCATATTTTACTCAGTAAGACCCAATCTAACCTTTGGGCAGAAAAAATGCACTATTTGTATCAATTAAAAAATCTAGTCCTACAGACGCGAAATAAAAATGTGAATGATCTATTTCATCATTCTATATAATACACACCAGACAATAAGTTTTCTTCTACTTATCACTCTGGAACACTTTCAACCGTATACTACAACATCATATAGGGAAAACATTATTTTGGGAAAGAAAATGTTTCACTCCCAATTGTTACACATGTAAGTGTTCCATATTTCGTGTATCAAGATGTTGATAACATTTTCAAATTTTGTAATGTTTCTTTTCCTGGAATCTGCAATCTAAGTACATCTTTTCTGTTTAGTAGTATCTAAAACAATAATGTAAAATTGTACCGTATTTATTAATGTCTACCAGAATATTTTATCATCTGCTATTGTATATCGCATGATAATAGTAACCTGTATGTATGTATGAGTTTTACTAGTCTCTCATTAGCCATTTAAGACATTGTGCTGTACAGTCATGTGTGGATCTGCATGTGACTCAGGAGTCCTACGCATATATGTATGCTTTTGATAACAATATGATATTTTATTTTTGATATCATATCATAAAACATCATATTTGGTGCACGGTCTTTGATATAATATTGTGTAAACAACACTATGATTGGCGTTCCTGACATTTAAGAAGAAACCTCCTATTGAAGAAATACTTTGATGATATCTGTTTGGGACTGATAAAGACATCTTTATTACCTCTACAAAACATGGCTTGTATTCGCTGCATATCGTATATTATATCCGCATCTATTCCACCTGGTTATACATGCAACCATACTGAAAATTTATTTGCATTGAGGACTTAAACAGCGCTACTGGGCATACACAAGCTTATACAACATAGTGATTTACAACTACAACAAAGAAAATTGCACCAGTGGTTTACTCAAGAAAAACATTGACCCCCACACATGATTGTAACATTACATACGCTACAATTATGTATTCAGTTTAGTCTCAGTACAAATGTGTGTACACGTAATGCTATAATTATTAATGAAATTACATTAATTAATAGGTAGATATCAAATCAATGATGTACTTGTTCTTGTCATGGAATAATTGCAACGCAAGATTACCCAGATGGCAGGTCCTGCTGGAATATGCATGGACATTACTGGGCCGGCAAGGCGCTTCAGTTACATAAACAAGTACAAAAGAGAGCAAAACTTCTTCGACTGCCAGAAATTAGCAGCAAATGGAAGGACCGAGAGTTTTGATGTCACATTATGTATTATATTTCATTATGAAATGTTTTCCAGCAGTCACATTTGTTGTTTTCCCTTGCAGCTCCTAAAAGGTCATATACACTGTGGAGTGAAGCGAAGATCATGCTAACCACATCATAATTTTAAAGAGTATGACCGATTGAGAATGATTACCAGGCTACTTATTCTACTTGTATACAACTGGGAAGTTTTTCTCTTATCTGGGCACATACAAGTTACCGTGAAAGTATACAAATATGGCAGTTTTTTGGTTATAAAACAAGTAGTCTCCTTAACCCAAAATAAGAACATCACAATGCTATCCTGCCTACTACATAAAGGCATGTTGACTATATTATAGCTGAACATATTTTAACAGGCAATTTATTTATCTACGTATGCCATTTTAAAGATAACCCACTTTGGCAGCATGTTGAATACCTCATTGCTAGAAATTGGCTCATATACATTTATACAACCAAATACAGAAGTGTACCAGGTACATAATTGATTCACGATAACAAATGTTGTTTTTGTACAACTGTTGCATCAATGTTTCTTTCAACAGGAAAACAACAGAGGTAAAAACATTCAAAAAGACTCAGTTGGACTTTACAAAGACACAACTGAACAACTCGAAAAAACACCAAGTAGCACAGAATAATGTAGTCAACCCGTGACGGTATTGATGGTATGCACTCCATGCTGCTATGGATGGTATGCAGGCCATGCTGGTACTGATATCATGCAATCCACACAGGTATTGGTAGTATTCAAGCGTTGATGGTATACAAGTCATGATAGTGTGCAAGTCATGATAGCAGTAATGGATGGTATGCAAACCATGATGGTATGCAAGCCAAGGTGACATTGATGGCATGCAAGCCTTGGTGGATTGCAAACCATGGGTGCATTAATGGTATGAATGAAATGGTGGTATCGGTGTTATTCTACTCACTTAGGCTACCTGCGATGGTATTAATGGTATACAAGCCATAATGATGTTGATGCTATACAAGCCGTGATGACATTGGTGGTATACAAACCATATTTAGATTATATGTACTAAAAAACAAATGGAACGACATTATCGCCTTTCCTTATGCTTTAAGATTATGCTATGAAAATAATGAGCTTTTTGTGTGTGCCATTGCTATTCGCAGGGGTCGAAATAAGTCGTTTTGGAGCTTACACATTTAATAGGCATTATTCAAATAAAAGTACACGAATTACATCATATGGTTGGTTATACAGACTGACTAATCAGAAACAATACAGTGTTATATATGTTGATCAGAGTACCATGTGCAACTGTTTGTATTCAAATGCAAATGTCTCACAAACTGGATGAGTTACATTTTACTAATTCGCCATTGGTAGAAATTAAAGAGTACAAAATGTAATTATATAGGATTGTATCCAATGGAAACTTCACTACATGTTTGACAATACCTTCTTTGCAGAAAGTAGGTATATATATTAATCCAGTATACTATTGAAATGGCAACAGTGATGCTCAGTTACAACTATTATTGTCAAAAAGTAAAGTGAGGAGAGTGTATAATTGGGCAAATTTCATAACATCATGTTTGCAGCATTCAGCTGATTATCATTTGATTGTTTCTAAATGAAATGATCTACAGTAAGCAGGTTACTATGAATATATGTAGTATACTAGTTTTATTGTTCCAATGATGATGCTAAAAATGCAAATATGTAGTAAATAAATGTTAATTACCATCTCTGTGTGGTGACATGTAATTAACAATTTAATTATTTAGTGGGGTAGTTATATAGTATGTAGTAAGTTACACATTTGTTAAACATGTCAATCACATTATCCTTTGGAATACTGTTCTACAAATAAAGTTGAACAGTTAAAAGATAATGACCTGGCGTACGATATGGGAACCGTACCCCTTAAAAAATAGTTCAGCAACGAAAGGATTTCAACAGCCAGAAACAAATAAATTTTCAGATAAAGCGGAACAACATTATCATTCACTGGAAACAATAAATATATATATATCAAACAAAAACGATTGTGATGTGAAAACACGCACACACACACACACACACCACACACACACACACACACACACACACACACACACACACACACACACACACACACACACACACACACACACACACACACACACACACACACACATACACACACACACACACACACACACACACACACACACACACATACACACACACACACACACACACAACTTCAAGGAACATGAAAAGCACACAAGAATATTCGGGCAAAAGTCCCTCCTCCAAATGGAGTCGGTCTGGTACGCCTATGATGTTGATGGAATTGTATAATTGTAATTTTTTTCGGAAATGTGCAAATTGCTGGATTACGTTGTTTTATATGCTTACGCCAGGACCCATTTCATTTTGGCCCTATGGAATTTGTATGTCTGAGCATAATAATATACCTATCACTACATCTGTTTTACTGGGGCAAATAATTGTATTCCTGTGTAAAGTTGTGTTCCAAATAAATTATATGTAGGCATGTTTATTATTGTTTATATTTTAATACAATTGATTTATTTACAAAAAGTGTTGATGTCGAATGTATTTTATATAATATACATAGGGCTTTTACAGACTATGTATAATATTACAATATTTCATTGTAATCTGTCAGTTGATATTTATTATACTATTTATTAATCATAGTTGTGTAAAAAAGTGCCCGATATTACACACATTGAGGCAGACATGTTAAATGTTGATGACAATTTATTAGTAAATACTTTAATATTTAATATCGTACACGTATATTTGTTTCATTATATCCAGGTATTCATACTGTTATGCTACAGTCCAGAGCATAAATATTAGGTTTGTTTGCATATTACTCAAATAGCACGAAAAGTTCACTAGAAAATATACAAAATCTGGGTTAAGGTTAAGTAGAGCTCGTTTGGATGCTACATTTGTGTTGCTATGGATTTTGGGGGTTAAATTGCCTGAAAGCTAAAGCAGCATAACCCATACGTCGGCTTCTGAGCCAAGTATTAAAAAAAAGTACAGTGGTGGATATTTATGTCGTGTTAACTTAATTTTTAATCCGTATTTGATTTATTACTCTTATATGCGATTTTATGGTTCTTAGATACTTGCCGATTCTGTAAACACCGGTGAACAGTCATTAGACTGATTAGACACTGTAGTCCCGGATTTAATGTTTTCTAAATCAAGTTATTTATTTTATTAACAAAAACCTGAACGATTCTTCTGTAAGAGAAATATACATGTGCTAAATTTGTAGTACCTAATCCGTCAAATTTGTACTAAGAAACTGCTAGAAAACTTGTTTTGAGTGTAGTACGTACGAAAATAGACCAAAACAATCCAAATCTCGCAAGACACCTGCGTCAAAAACTATGCATCATATATGCGCTTTGTAAATAACATAATAAAACTGTCCAACATGAATCGTGATTAGAAAGGTTCTAATGCAATGTTAATCCTGGGGGGCTTTGGGATTTGTTGACCGTGAATTTTATTGTCAGCCTTCGGCTTCGTTAGAATTGACATTCGCCACATTTTCGGTAACGCAGTCGCACTCAGCTGCCGCATAATTTAAATATAATATGGTATATAGGCATTAAAGTTGTGTGACTAGCATGGCAGTATGACGCCGGGGTAACATCAAAATGTAGCATTGTCAACTATCAAAAAGGATCCACTGTTAAGTAAGCACAATTAGGCGCAACTATACACCAGTCACAGAAAACACAGATGTCATTGTCATTGATTTTGATTTTTTAAAAACAGTGTCGTAGGTCATAAAAGGTCAGCCAGTGGCCGCTCATTGGCAATAATTTTATACACGTGAAATCACTACATTACCGGTACATAAACAGCTGTATATATAATATGGTTTCCAGTGAAAGCAACATTACCTGCGCATCGAAATTAATATATTTATAAATATGCAATTGAAATCAAAACCAAAGAACCCAAATTTATAAATAGGGTTGACTGAAATCTTATTGAGCTTATCTGATGCATTTTAGTTCTTCAAAAATGGTGTAGTTGTTGTCATTGCAAATGTACAGATAATTTTGTATTATTAGGCACTGTACAGGCAATAAGGTAGATACTGTTATAATATTATATATATATATATATATATATATATATATATATATATATATTTCATCTTAGTAGTTGGGTGACCTCACGATTAGGGTCACGCTGGATCAGTCCCAAATATTTTCGTAATAAACAATAGGACATTCGTCCCAATAATAGGGTCACCTCGGTATTCGCTAATAGGATCAGTAACGGGGAGCAAAATTACCAGATTACCCCCCAGATGAACCCCGCAATTAGGGTCAGTCACGGCCGAGCAGCTATACCCATCAGATTAGGTACATCTGCCGGCTGCCCTTTTGTCAGTCTCAAAAGAACAGCCAACAATGTCAATTGTAATTAGAAGCCACGATGCAGTTCAAATTCTAATTGGATGAGTAGATTTCCCAGATAAATACGACAGCCCGGTCGGTCTTAATACTAACAATAAGGTGATATTGATTAGGCTGCTTGTTTATCTAACAAAGCTGACCTCAACTGAAGCCGTAGGTTCAGAATGGTTTACGAATTGTTATATTTTACCAGTGTATGCGAAATGGAAGCGAAAGATAAGAGACGTGTCATAAAAGAGCTTAAATTCCATTATATCATGTTCTCTGGATATACTCCTGTACATGCTTGCTATACTTTACATTTAAGAAAAGTAAGTACACCTGATAAATGTATCCGGAAATAATCCAGACACCACACTCTGCATGATATCAACAATGCATTTGCTTAATATGCATTGCTATTAAAATCACATGTATCTGAGCAATTTCCCCAATTCCCATGATGCTTCAGTCCCCATATTCAGTATCAGGGTCACCTCGCTATTAAGTAACTTATGTCCAGTTCCATGGGTGATTCTAATACCGAGGTTCCACTACATACACACGCACTTACATATATATATATATATATATATATATATATATATATATGCATATATATATATATATATATATATATATATATATATATAAACATGTGTGTGTATTATGTGTGTGTGTATGTATGTGTATATAGTGGAACCTAAATATTATAATGTGTGTGTGTGTGTGTGTGTGTGTGTGTGTGTGTGTGTGTGTGTGTGTGTGTGTGTGTGTGTGTGTGTGTGTGTGTGTGTGTGTGTGTGTGTGTGTGTGTGTGTGTGTGTGTGTGTGTGTGTGTGTGTGTGTGTGTGTGTGTGTGTGTGTGTGTGTCGGCTCTAGCGCCATCCGAAGGACGGTCATTTTTGCTAATGAACATAGTTACCACGCGAAGGTCGGGCTCGTGTTTCCGTAATAATATTATTGTAAGTAATTATTTTATGTCATCGTTGTAATCATGAATTAGTCCTAACATTGTTGTGACCGTTTGTGATTGTTTGCTTGTTATTGTTTTGTTGCTATGCCTTGTATCAACTCGTATTTATTTGGCTATATTTACATTAAATGATTCATCTTTGTGTAACATCCTCTAGATGACGGCGCTGTGGACATTCAGGTGCTACCGAATGGTCTGGCCTTTATCTCATCAGTAAGTTCCTGTGGCTGTTTGTGTTTGTTATTATTCACGGTTTGGTATAACTGCACTTGAAGACATTTGCTGACTTTAAGATATTAAGCATCATCTTTAATTAAATTGATCATGAACGAAGACGGAGTCATGTTTTGGGGACGAAATGGATATTCCGGTATGTTTTGTTCGATGAATTTCGCTGGCTACTTTACTCTACTTAACACATCAGGGATATACAAACTGTTAGTGACATGTCCCACATTTATTGACTGGATCTGATGTAGGCGTACCATATGTTGAAATAAACGTGTCACAATAATACAAAAAACAACATACGAAAATGGAAGTGGCATAATCAGCTAAAACATATCACGAAACACGCAAACGAACGGTTAGCCAACATATATGGGTTTGTGAGCAACGCGAATTAAAGTAAAGTTCGGCGACTGGCGAACTAGGAAGAGTAGGACTTGGTGACGTGAAGCTTTCTACAATAATGGTGACGTCCGTGCGATTTAGATTATGTGTCGTCAACAAGATTAATTTGTTAAACTCCTAACATAATATTTGTATTGTAGTTGTTAATTATTTAAAAAAATTATCGGATGCATAGGCCCCCAAAATGCCTTTTCTTTCCCTTTATCATAACTTGGATCAAAGCTGCAGCAAAATAAATTCCTTCGTAGTCAATATCATGACGAAAATGACATAATTTGGGGGAAATATTGTAGAAGTAGCCGAAATACAATTATAAAAATTTTTATTTGACAACAAACAAGAAAACAACAATATACTTTTTATATTTCTTGGACAGGGCTTGGAAGCAAACGTTCGTGGCAACATATTTCTGTTTGACTTCAAGAAGCGCATATATGGGGCACACGCGCTTGACATCGTAGGGGACCTCGACAGAGCCGATTTCTCTCCTCACTGTCTAAGCATCTGGAGAAACACTAATCGCAGTAAGGCTTCTTCCAATATAACTGGTTTTCATTTATTATCTGTGGTCACAAAATATGTCACCGTTAACATCACTTACTCGAAAT
The DNA here is from genome assembly GCA_963995525.1 of Escarpia spicata. NCBI lineage: Eukaryota > Metazoa > Annelida > Polychaeta > Sabellida > Siboglinidae > Escarpia > Escarpia spicata. Next base: position 10,178,955 of record OZ023213.1, read on the forward strand.
CAGTATGTGTGTAATGTGCATAGTCATACTAGTTTCTCATTTATGTTCGCTCACGTAGAGTACACTTATCTAACTAATGATGTCTGTCAGAATATTCTTGGTTATAATGTATATTTTTAAAAATATTATTCGACATGGCATATCGTATTTCTTGTTTTCAGACGTAGTCTACATATTTGTTGCTAATATTCCTAGCAACAATACAGCGACAGTGGAGAAGTTTCGTTTCGACGAGAAGAGACGAAAATTGTACCACGTTCGAACGTACAAGGACCCAACATTCACTACGTTAGTGTTGCTAAACGCCATCATCTGCTACTAAATAGTACTATGTAGAAATGTAAACAATACGAAATAATTTTACAAATGGACCAGTTTGATATTGGTGACTCTGAAATGTCCTTTCAGAATCAGGTTCACGTCATCATTCATATTTCTACTATTCTGAGGCAATTTCTGATTAGGAAATTACACTGCTGATCTCAGTCGATCTCTTTCTAGAATAGCGTAGAAAAATAGTTATAATATGTGCGGTGTGTCTTCTTGAAATATATAAATTAATGATGCGATAATTTGTTGCGTGACCATTAGCCCCGTCGAAATCGTGGCGACAGGAGAAGACACGTTCTACTTCATCAACTACTACGAGTTTAACTGGATCTTGGAAATTTGCTTTGATATTCGCGTTGGCAATGCCGGTTTCTACGATGGAACAAGCGGACGTATTCTTCTAACGAAACTTGCCTCTCCGTTTGGCTTAAACGCGTCACCAAATGGCAAGTAAGTGTCCCTTATTAAGTACGTGATGTCTTGATGATAAACCTGAAGGTAAAGACATCATTGGTCAGGAAGATGTATCTCTTTCTCTAAGCGAAATGACGTCAATAATATGTGTAAACTGCAATGAATGACATCGAAACGTTTGCTAAAATATCTACAAAATGTCACATCTGTCAAATATGTCGCATGTTGGGGCATGCTCCATTATTGTATCGATCTCTGCGACACACCACCCCGTATATATCTGTGAAATGTCGAATTCCCAACGTACTGTAGTACGTTGATCAATGATCATTTCATGATCTGGATATGCAGCTTTGTGACCAGATGACATATGCAATAATACGGGCCGGTGGATATTATTGTCATAACAAATTTTCAAAATATTTAAATGGACGATTCAATAGTATCCTGTCTGTGAATCCTTTATGTTTATGTAACGGTCTTCCGGAAGTAGAAATGGCGCAAACAAATATGTTGAATAGTCTATTATGTTGAACGTTAACTCATTGACATGTATGTGTCCGACAGACAGTTGCTCTGAAAATGTTACAGATACATATACTTGGGGGAGTTTGGTGGGAGAAGCGTGAAAGTCTACAGCCGGAAGTCGGACAACTCTTTGAGGTTGAGACAGGTAAGATAATGTATGTAACAAATCAGAATCACAGGAAACAATTCCCAAAGGGTGTTATCAGTTGATATGATGTGAAATTGCAAGTACGATATTTTAGTAAATTGATTAATTTCTTGGTGGTTAATATATTACATAGGAATAAAGAGATCAACTACTGCTGTTTGTGGTTATGAAACGGAAGGAAGAAAACAACCACAAAACAATATTCCCGCTTATTGGTTTGTTTATTGTATGATATAATAATGCATTTATCTTCAGTTGAGCTGCATACTAACACACACACACTCACAAACACACACAGACACACACAGACACACACAGACACACACACACACACACACACACACACACACACACACACACACACACACACACACACACACACACACACACACACACAAACTCACACAAACACACGTAGTCGTTCGCGTGTTTCAGGTGGTTCCGTTCCGCTCACTAATTGACGTAATCGACGTTGACGTGGTGACGGGGGACTTGTGGGTGGGAGCGCACCCAGACGCCTACCTGGCATTGAAATACTTTACGCCACCTCACACCTCTATTTCGCCGTCGCAGGTAAACACTGTTAGCGTGCATCGGTACGAGTGTGCGCGAGTCTGCATGAAGCGGTTATAAAAAATAACAGTTTGGTGAGTCTGTATCAACATCCCAACCCGCTGTGCTTAGTCGTATACATGTGGCCCGGTCTTCACTGGCCTCGTTAGCTCTCCCTAAAATACATAAAAAGGGAAGTGTGTGGTGGGGCACGGTCACGAGCCGGTCCTAGTTAATGCAAGATGACACGCCACGCCGAATCCCGTGGATGGTTGCGCAATAACATATCTGTATAAGCCCGCGCATATGCGTTTAGCAGGGCGTCTCACTGTGACTTCAGTGGAACAACACAGCGGATTCGGAGTGTTAAGTGTGTGGCGCAGTCACTATTGTAATTATTATAGGCCTACATATGTAAGTCGCAATAAACGTAAGTTAACTTCTTACAGTGTATTACATCCTGCGACATTTGGATTGACATTAGGCCAAACATTCTATCATACTACATGCTATTTTGCAAATAAATTCGCGTTCACGGACCACTCAACAACAGAACACCAAATCACAGACTAGGGGGGAGCGAAAATAGTAGACAGTGAGGCGAACCGAAGAATCCGAAACATAAAACGAGCCATCTATATAAGAAAGACCAAACACAAATCAATCGAGATGAGGACGACTACGATACCTCTCACGTGTACGATGACGTCAATATACGTCACAGGTAAAACCCCATTCAACGTAATTATCGTCTTCAATATGTCAAAAATATAATGTTTAAAGCAAATGATCTGGTCCTGAAGAATGGTCAGTAATCAAATATAACCATTGCTTATTTGAACAAACTAGTTTAAGCAGATGACATTTGGGTAAACTAGTTTTACATTTGAGCAAATTGCATTATGCTACGTGGCAAATATCATATGGTATCAGGGAAATGTCATAATGGCTTCTGAGAACTACCATAATGGTACATTGCAACTGGCAGCTTGCGTTGCCTACAAAAACAACCCAAACTTTAATGACACACAGCGGTAACATGCGAATATAAGCCTTACCTTACCTATCCTCTTCGGGCCTTGTGGCCCATAAGGCTGCTGTGCGACTCCGTCATCTCGCTATGTCAACGGCTACGTGTCTGGCATTGCTCCAAGTTGCCCAGCCCAGTTGCTTTCGTTCTTTTTCCACTGTGGTTCTCAACGTTGTTTTTGGTCGACCAACTTTTCTTGTTCCTTCCGGCGTCCATGTCAGTGTTGTCAGCAAGTGGTTGTGGTCCTTCTTTCTCAGCACATGCCCGATCCAATTCCACATTCTTCTCTGTACTTCTGTGCTGATCTTCTCTTCTGTTGTTATGTTCTCAATGTCTTTTTTCGAAATTACTACTGGCCATCTAATTTTTTTAATTCTTCTGAGACAGATGAAATGGAAAATGTCAAGTTTGTTGTTGTCGCTTGTGTTTACTTTCCATATCTCACATCTATACAGTAACACTGATTTAAGAGTATATTGTATAATCTGAGTTTAGTTTTTAATTTGTACACATTTGAGCTCCATATCTGCTTGAGTTTCATGAATGATGTCCTTGCTTTTCGTATTCTGTTGTTTACATCGTCACCCCCTCTTCCTTGCTTGCTGACGTTTGCGCCCAAGTATGTACATTTCTCTACTTCATTCAGTTGTTGGACATCCATCTGTGTTCTGTTGTTGCATTTGCTGTTCATCCTCAGTACTTCAGTTTTCTTTTTATTGATTTTAGGCAGGTTTATGATGCGAATGCATTCATCTTTGTTGCCTTTGTTTGCATGTGTCTGTAACTTTATGACATAAGCGCAATGTCATCTGCGAAGTCCAAGTCTTCAAGTTTTGACATGAATCTCCATCTTAACCCGGCGTTGTTTTCTTCAGTTGTTTTCCTCATTATCCAGCTGATGACCACCAAGAAAAAAAACCCGGACATTACGTATCCTTGCTTAACTCCAGTTTTTAACTTGAACCACTCAAATTGTTCACTTTCATCTAACACTGCACATTCACTGTACTCGCACAAAATCATGACCATTCTGATTATCTTGTGTGGGATTCCGTAGCTCGCCATGATTTCCCAAAGGCTCTCTTGATGCACAGAGTCAAATGCCTTTTCGAAGTCTACAAACGTTACATATAGCATTGCTTGCCATTCCACTACCTGTTCTATTATTTTTCGAAGGATGAATATCTGCTCAACTGTGCTTCGTCCTATTTTTAAACCTGCTTGTTCACCTCTCAACTTTGTCAACTCCATCTGTTATTCTGTCTATTATCACTCTTCCGAACACTTTACTGGGGACAGATGTTAGAGTAATTCCTCTCCAATTTCCGCACTCTGTAAGGTTACCTTTTTTGGCATTTTAACAATCAGTCCTTGTTTCCACATCTTTGGTACTTTTTCTTGTTCCCAAATTGTTTTGAATAAGCTTAGAAGCCAATTCTCTGCTTTCAACAATTCTGCTGTAATGTCATCTTTACCTCAGACGTTCCCATTCTTTAGCTTCCTTAGTGCTGCTCTAATCTATGTTTTTGTTGTAGAGTCATCCAATATAAACAGGATGATAGAAATATAATGTGAATGCTAGAACAACATCCAATGTACACAGACTTTGTAAATGGGATATTAGAAGGAAATAACACACGATGACATTTTACATAATGCATAATGCAAAACAGCATGTACTATGATGGAAGTTTTGTCCAAATAGCTTCCCATAGTCGTATCGGCTCGTGAATACATAAGTGTATGTATCATAATCATGACTAAGATTTTGTTTAGTGGATATTGTTTGTCTTATTATATACTTCATCATAATTTCCACGTTCAGAAATATACATGGAAGTGTGAGAATACTTGTGTGTGTGCGTGCGTGCATGCATGCGTGCGTGCGTGCGTGCGTGCGTGCGTGAGTTTGTTGTGTGGGTGGGTGTGGGTGTGGGGGTGGGTGTGGGTGGTGGTTGTGTGTGTGTGTGTGTGTGTGTGTGTGTGTGTGTGTGTGTGTGTGTGTGTGTGTGTGTGTGTGTGTGTGTGTGTGTGTGTGTGTGTGTGTGTGTGTGTGTGTGTGTGTGTGTGTGTTTCTTGTCTGAATAGAAGTCCACATACTGTTCCTCGACGTAGGTCTTTCGACTGAAGGTGTGCGACGGTGGCTCCACGGTGCAGTACGTTGAGGAGGTGTTCTACAACGACGGACAACAAATCACTGGTGCAAGCATCGCAGTTCACTACGGCCGGCACATGCTCATTGGCTGTCCCTACACCGACATGTTTCTATGTCAAATTCACCAGTTATAAACACAAATCCTTTATCATATGTTCTATACATAAATGTTGCAACATTGGAGCATTGTAAGTGTATCTCCTCTCAGATGCTTAAGTCCACTCGTTTGTCTCTACGTTCATTCTTTCCCTTGAACCATTGGCCTCCAACCTACCAATTGGTGATGGATTATTAAACACAGAGGTAGTTATTTTACATAAATGTTGCAACATTGGAGCATTGTAAGTGTATCTCCTCTCAGATGCTTAAGTCCACTCGTTTCTCTCTACGTTCATTCTTACCCTTGAACCATTGACCTCCAACCTACCAATTGGTGATGGATTATTAAACACAAAGGTAGTTATTTCTAGTTATTTACTTTTTCCAGTAAACTAATTGAGTACTAAGCTATCTGTGGCGCCAGAGTTACACTAGGGCCGAGTTGCCAACTACACGACGTGGATCAATTGTTTGTATGTAAGTTTAATATTAGTTATAATTATTATTAGTTATGGTTGGATTAAATTGTTGTTAGGATTAAGGCTAATCATATTTAGGGTTAGCTGTGATTAGGGTTACACTTATTGAGGGTTTTGCTTCTCACTTAGCCGAACATTATTATCGGCTGCATGTCATATGGTGATAGGAAATATTAAATGGTCATAGGGTATGAGTTTACTATCAAAACACTGTAATGGTGAAAACAGCTGCCCGTGGTTTGTTGTCCAATGGGTGGATGTAAACTAGTGTTTAATGGGTCATCATGAGTTTTTAGATATCTACCGTCTGATTGTTTTTGCTTATTTTAGTGTTCTAGTTTGCAAATAAAATGTGAGTTGGTCTACTGTCACCATTGTTTGTCCATCACCTAGAGCCTTGACGTTGATATAAAATATATGTATTCAGGTGCGACGATTTGAAATATGTTTCTTTTTACCTTCGCCGATATTCAAATACCCTTCATCTGTAAAGATGGAGCCCATCAAATTGTATTATCCCTATATCGTAATGATGCTGATTTTAAGCTGTAGGTTTTCAAGTGCGACTATTTCAAACGTGTTGCTGATAACTTTCTTCGACTTTCATGTCCGTCATTTTCACCACACCATGAGGCCGCCAGATATTCCCACGTCTGATACCATGAGGAAAGTCACTCCAAACGTTGTTTTTATTGTCTTTATGGTGATACCTGCTTCTTAAATACACACAGAGTATTTACAAACGGTTAACACATCCTGCTCACATCAACACCCGGTGAACAGTGCATCAACATTATTACAGTCGCCACAAAACTGTCGCAGCCATGTTCGCGAGTTAAGCTGACACATAGCAACTGCAAGCAGTTGCTACATAATAAAACATTGGTGGCTGAAGAAAAAAACCGTCTACCGGTTAAATAAGGATGTTCATCAAATGGAAAAAGGTGATAAAGCACGTTCTTGTATTAGGAAAGTGTAAATTCTAATGCATGACAGGCTATAATGTTTCATAAAAAATATAGTTTTGAAACTAGAGAGGCTCCCGATACAATGAGAACGTTTCTGTAATTTTCCTTTAGTATTTCGAAGTTTGATCAATGGCGATAATTTCCAGCGAAAACGATATACATTTTCAGCTATAAGTTAAAGCTCCGAAAATATAGGCTATAAGTACAACTTATCTCATACGTAGCCACAATACAGTTTCGACGTTGAGTTTGAAGCTGTGAGAAATTGCTCATTAAGCGCAGTGGGTGTCTTGGCCTTAAACCCCTTTATACCTGAAAGATTTTCCACCAGTAGGTTGCTATCACATTCCAAAATGTAAAGTTGCAGAATAATTACAAGTCATATACCTGTAATGTCATGTTAATACTGTTGTTAGACATCGATAGTCTTTTCGATCTTAATTAATAACTTGTCTATTTTAAATAACGTCTTAAACACATCAATAGCAAATTTACCAGCAGGTGCTAATACATCTACATTATCGCAAAGAGGAATATATACACCTGTCGTCACGACACTATCGAAGAACTTATGACCGGCCTACAAAGGTTATGTACAGAGAAAACCATGTAGCTGGAACTGTGTTTTGATTGTCGACATATCACGGATTGGGTGTCGGACGGTGTTCTCATACTGATTTTATGATCCCCGGACCAGCCTGTCTCCACACTGGGTCAAGCCATTTGCCGCTGCGGTGACATACGAGTATCTTGTGCGGGTCCAATTTTCAAAGAACAAACCGTAAACGCACAAGTTATGTTCAAAGCAGGGACATCGTGTCTTGCAATTGCACAAAGCTGCACGCACCAGGAAGACACACCAGTATTAATGTTAGTGTCTACATGACAGAAGTTACATTTTTTTCCAAATGAAATATAGATATGTCTATTGCATTTTAGAGTCACAATATTTGTAATTTTCATATAACAAGATTTAATAGACAAACAGCAAGTGGTCAAGAAAACCTATGGCGAAATGCGAGTCCTACTTCTTCTCATCCATGTGTAAGCCTATAAAGAACTATTAATAGATACAATCTACGCTACCTAATGTTTGATTAACTGTCAGAAATCTTTAGGGAATTAGTTTACGTAGATCAATATCTTGTTCTTACGTGTTGACTGTTGTAGTTGTAGCCATTTTCTCGATTGAATGATTAAGCAATTAAGCAAAAGTACAACACAGAATTAAAAAAAAAAATTACAACGCTACGCAGTGCTCATAATAATGTGTCGTCCATACCACAATTGGCACCGAAGTAGCCCATAGCGCACTCGCAGGCGGCATTGCTTCCAGAACATTTGCCTCTATGGAGACAGTCAGCGTCTGTTATGTGTCAGTGACATATCATATATAGTCTAGGCCCAAGATCTCAAATGGGCGCTAGAAATCACGTTAGGGGTACATAAAAACTCACCCGAGCCAGGATTTATGTGTGACTTCTACCAGTCATAAAAGCCCGGATGACATTTTTATTGTGATTTTTTACTACGTAGTGAGCTATTTTTGAAAATGATGGCATGGCTTTTAGACGGTTTTTCTACTAATAGTAGGGCTATACGACAACATTTTATGTCAGCATGAGTGGAAAAACGAGATATGTATGTGCATCAAATTTGTAATCAATACAATAGATAAAATTTTTAATTAAAGCACAAAATGTACCAAATTATATTGACATTTTAGATAGGTTTCGAGACCGAAGCTGTATACTAGTTCAAAACAATTACTTACATACGTGACACATGACAACTATGTTTACATCAAAAACTTCCCAATTCAAATTCAAATAAAACAACACTAGATATTCTGACAAACGATATCACATATAGTAAACACAAGCAAAATAGTAACCTTCCCCCTTTATTTTTCATAACCGCCGCCCAAGAACATAATCCGCAATATATGAACTAATCACAAGGTTACATAGATAATTTTTGTTTCAAAATATTTCGAATGGAATGGTGAGATACATATTTCTAGTTAATGCATTCATCGATATCGTACACGAAGTTGAAAGAAAAACAAAACATATGCTAAGATATATTAACAATTTATTTTGGTTTCGTGAAGGGTGGGAATTGGTTCAAATCATCATTTGCCTCATCTGGTGCTTGACAATTATGTTTTATCCCAACGATCACAATTCATTTTCAAATAAATGGACACTAGATTCTCTGAAAAAAACGATGTCATATTTTGCATACAAAACCGAAACACTAACCCTACCCCCTTATTTTTCATAACCACCATCTTCAAACACGACTATATATATCTACTAGTGCAGAGTTACATGGTTAATTTTTGTTTCAAAATGTTTGGAAAGATAAGTTACGAATTTGCAACTAATACGAATGCCAATATTATAGATATTCGTGAAAGAAAAACACAACGTATATGCTAAGATATATTAACAATTTAATTTGATTTCGTTAAGGGTGGGCATTAGTTCAAGTTATTATTTACCCATCTGGTGCGTGACAATTATGTGTTATATCCCAACAATCGCAATTCATTTTCAAATAAAATGACCCTAGATAGATCTAACAAGCTATGTAATATGTTGCATACAAAACCGAAACACTTAAACCTAACCCCTTATTTGTCATAACCACCGTCTTCATACACATTCGACTATATATATACTATTTGCAGTGCTACATAGCTATTTTTATTTCACAATGTTTGCAAAGTAATGGTACGAATTTGTAGTTTAATAAGAATGTCTATATTACAGACGTACTTGAAAGAAAAACACAACATATGCTGTGAGGGTGTTAACATTTTAATTTGGTTTTGTGACCGAAGGTGTACAATAGTTGCGCATGACAATTGTTTTTATCTCGCAGCCATCTCAGTTCATTTTCAAATAAAATACCATTAGTTTATCAGACAATGATGTAATATATTGCATACAAATCCAAAAACACTAAACCTACCCCATTATTTTTCATAACCACCGTACACATTAGGCTATAACTGTACTAATAGCAGTGCTACATCTCTAATGTTGGTATCAAAATGTTTGTGAGATAATATATGTATATGTTGTTAATGTAGGTGTGAATATTGCAGACACCCTTCAATAAAACGAACAAACTAGGCTTAAATATGTTAACATTGTAGTTTGGTTTAATGATCCAAGGTGTTCAATGTAATACATACACACGGGGCGCATGACAACGATTTATTACAATAATCCAGTTTATTTCCAAATAAAATACTGTTAGTCTGTGACACAAATATTACTTCATATTGCATACAAAAATAAAACACTAATCCTACCCCTTATTTTCATAACCACCTTCCACAAAAACAATCGGCTATTATTGCTACTAATTAATCAGCTACAGTCATAGCTAATGTTGGCATCAACACACATCTGGTGTTTGACAAATATTGTTTTACCTCACAACAATCATTTCAAAATAAAACTAAACTAAATTGTATCATAAAGAATGTAATATATTGCATATACATCCAACAGACTAACACTACCCCGTTACTTTTTAGAACCGCCTTCTTCAAACACAGTTGGTTATATGTTTACTAATTAGAAAGCTACATATCTAATTTTGATATCCAGATGACGTATGTATGTATTACATATTTATGGTAAGAATGCGAGTCAATAGTATATACATACTTGAAAGTAGAGAACATGTAATGCCACCAGATTTTAATGTTTTAGTTTGGGTTCGTGACCGAAGTTGTACAATAATTCAAATGAATACTTACACTCACTGCACATGACAGTTGGATTTTTTTTCTCAAAATAAACATTCTTCATTTCCAAATCAAATAACTCTAGATTGCCTGACAAACAAGGTAAATATTGCTTGCAAAACCAAACCACTAATACTACACCTTATGTTTCACACTGTAAAGCGAGCGAGCTCAGAAAGATACGCTTCACGTATATGATTATCCAATAGAACTATGTGCATGTTTCTAGACTGTTTTCCAGTTTTATTTTCCCAAATCTACGCATCTACGTGTCACGTATACTTAACGCTTAATATAATAGTATGTTCCTTAGAGGTGTACGTTACGATGATATCATGGACAACAGCAAAGCGTCGTTGTGACAGAGTAGTTGTTCTTGTCCAAATATCTTCACTAAGTTGTGTTGAAATGTTTACTGTAAAGGACTAAAAAGCACAACAGAAAATGACTATTGGCTTAATATAATCATTCAAGCCCTGCTTGACAAGTTGCATCAACACGCGGTACAGTACACTTACATTGTCCTTTCATGGGATGATTTCAGTAGATGAACATCTGGAACATGGAACAATTTTGCAGCACTTCTCACAACTCACACTTTCTAAATAATGCGTTTGGTTTCACCATAATTGGCCACCACACCAATTTAGTCAGATTAGATTGGCAACATGTAAGATCAACCTCTTATAAATTGTGTGGCATATAGATGCTGCACATATATTTTGTGAGATTATAAAGTGCACAGTGCCATGCTAGTTGACTTATGAATCGCTTGACTCTTCAGTTACAAATAAAAGTGCCATGTTCCATGGATGTAAGTAATGATTTGAAATATTGTTCACTTTCCATCACAAAATCCAACTATAATGTTAGTATACGGTGGCATAGTGTGAGCTTTCCTCCTAAGTCCGTTTATAATATTGAAATAAGTGTTTACTACAACTATGCAACGTACTATTCTAAACCTTTTTGATAACAATTTTTAAAACAAAGTTAGCTATGTGGTCCTGTAATTAGTAGATCTATAATTATAGCCGAATGTTTTCGAGGTTTGGCGGTTATGCAAAATAAGAGGGTAGAGCTATGAGATATTACCTTGTTTGTCAGACAATATAACATTATTTTATTTGGAAATGAAGAGGGATTGTTTTAAGATAAAAACAGTTGCATGTTCCACGAATGTAAATAATGATATGAAATATTGTTCACCAATATTGTTTACCTTCGGTCACGAAACCAAAGTAAAATATATTATCAGGGGTATACTATCTGCTTTACTTTCAGTTATGTATAGAATATTGACATGCATACTTACTACAAATAGGTAACGTACTACATCTAACATAACGATTCCAAATTTGCCTACGCCGGCCTGTAATTCGTAGATATATAACCGATTGTGTTTTATGAAGGCGGTTATGAAAAGTAATGGGGTAAAGTTAGTGTTTTGGTTATGTATTCAAGGTATTTATTTTTTTACAAAGTAATTTTGTTTAATTTCGAAATGAACTGGGATTGTTGTGAGATAAACAAAATTATAGTCATACGCCATGTGTGTAAATAACGAAATGAACTATTGTACAACTTCGGTCACTAATATATCTAACATATGACATTATCTAATATAACTAACATATCTGAGACTACGTTGTAGTAGGTCTGTAATATTGACATATACATTAACTACAAATGCGTATTTTATCTTTCCAGACATATCGATCCCAACACTAGGTAGGTAGCGCTGCAATATATAGCCAGTTGTGTTTGAATACGGTAGTTATAAAAACTAAGGGAGTAGGTTTAGTGTTTTAGCTTTGTATGCAATATATTACATTCGTTGTCTGATAAACTAATGGTATTTTATTTTAAAATGAACTGCGATTGTTGCGAGAAAAAATAATTGTCATGCTCCACGTATGTAAGTAATGATTTGAATTATTGTACACCTTCGGTCCCCAAACCAAATGAAAATGTTAACACAATCACACTATATGTTGTGTTTTTCTTTCAAGTAGATCTAAAATATTGGCATTTATATTAGCTACAAATTCGTACCTTACCTTTCCGAACATTTTGAAATAAAAATTAGCTATGTAGCTCTGAAAATAGTATATATATATATATATAGTCCATTGTGTTTGAAAACGGTGGTTATAAAAAATAAGGGGTATGATTAGCGTTTCGTTTTGTATGCAAAATATTACATTGTTTGTCAGATAAATCTAATGTTATTTTATTTGGAAATGAACTGGAATTGTTGGTAGATACAACATGATTGTCATGTACCAGATGTGTAAATAATGATTTGAACTAATGCCCACCCTTCACGAAACCAAACTAAATTGTTAATATATCTTAGCATTTTTTTCTCTTGTATTCAACTTCGTCTAAAATATTGATGTTCGCATTAACCACAAATACGCATCTCACCTTTGGAAACATATTGATAACAAAATTAGCTATGGAACTTTATAATTAGTACATATATTGCTGATTATGTTCTTGGGCGGCGGTTATAAACAAATAAGAGGGTATGTTTTCCAATTTGGTTGTGTGTGCAATGTATTACATCGTTTGTCGGAGAATCTAGTGCTGTTTTATTTGGAAATGAATTGGGAAGTTTCTGAAGTAAATATATTTGCCATGTTTCACGTACGTAAGTAATTGTTTTGAACTATTGCAAATATAATTAAAATTTCAATATAATCCGGTATGTGTTGTGCTTTCATTTTAATTATATCTATTATATTGACTTAAAATGTTCCGCACATATTTGAGTTGTTTTTCTACACATTTTGACACAAAATGTTATCGTGTAGCCCTATAATTAGTAGATATGTAGCCGATTATGAACATGTTGAAAATCCTTCAAAAAGCTCTGCCTCAATTTTAACAAAATAGCTCATTATGCACTAGAAAGTCGCATCACAATTGAAAGTGTCATCCGGGCTGGTTATAACCGGTAAAGGTCTCTTCTTCTTCTTCTTCTTCTTCCGATTAACCAACCAACTTCACCGTTTTGAAGATCATTGTTGGTATACTTGCAGGGGATGCGCATCGGAATATGTAGACAATAGATAAATAGGAGAAGATAGTTTGCAGTTGAAGAAATGGATTTGTGGGGGGGGGTTGGACAGATGAAGGGAAATAATGAAATAAGGATATGGGGAGTGGGGCAGGAGGGAGTGCTGGTTTTGCTTATTGGGGACTGAAGTGGGCAGCTAACCTTTGAAGCAATCAAGGCTGGGAGCTGACACTACTGCCTCTGTAAGTCCATTTCTATCTGGGATGGTTCTGGGAAATAATTAACATTTCCTGTAGTCTGTTCTGGAAGATGGTACCTGGAATGGCTTGCTGTGGTGATGTCTAGATCTTCTGGTTGGTGCTGTCAGGTTTAGGCTGGAGATGTTTACGAGGCAATTTGAAATCTTCAAAAACATTGTGAGGCATTTCAGTCTCGTTAGCATGGTGTTGACACTGGATGTGTTGTGAAATTTCCCAAGGCAGAACCTGTCTGCACGTCTCTGCACTGCTTCGATCTTGATGATGTTCTTTTTGGTGTAGGGATCCTAGACCGTGCTTGCAAATTCTACTGATGGTCTGATGAGTGCCTTGTAAGCCCGCTCTTTGATGGATAACGATCCAATCTTCAAGTTTCGCTTGAGAAAGCCAAGCGTTCTGTTTGCTTTTGAGCATATTTTGTTTATATGCTGTTCCCACCTAAGATCTGAGCTGACGGTGACTCCTAAATACTTGACAGATGTTACGTGTTGGAGGACATGGCCGTGAAGCATATGCAGGTACTGCTTTTGGTGACGACTCCGAATGATGGACAGTACGCTACACTTCAGGGGATGGAACTGCATGGCCCATTTGGATTCCCAAGTGGCCATTATATCAAGGTCAGACTGAAGTGTGGCAGCGTCATCATGCGATCTGCGATCTGGTCTTAGATATATCCTGGCATTGATGACAGCTTGTAACATTTAGGTACCCCTGATGTCATTTTTGAGATTTTGGACCTAGACTACTTACAGCGGCGCGGAGATCGTTTCTGTCTCCGGACTTCCAGGACCCATTTACCCGTATCACGGTGAGAGCTATGTTGCTTTTCCGGGTTATGGCCGAATGATCGCGACTGGTTCCAAGGACGGATGGATTCAAGTGTGGGATTTGAATGGTGCACAGGTGAGGCGGCAGTGTGACTTTATGTTTTATTAGCAAGAAACAAGAGCTGTAAATAATAGTCGACTTGTTTTAGTTGTTGTTATCACAATGTCGACGCTTATTCCAAAAGCAATCATGCGCGCGCTCACTCACGCACACATGCGCACGCGCACGCGCACGCACAGGCACACGCACACGCACTTCATATGTTTGCCGATCATTGAGTGCGTTTCTATCTGCATTATTGTTATTTATTTAGATTTACGGCCAACAAGACCACGACGCCGGAATAACAGGTTTGGCTTTCTTGCCAGCAGACGCTGCTCAAAGGAAGGCACTGTCAAGTTTAGGGACGTCACTTCCGATTTCCGTCTCATCGCGTCCGTACCGATAGGTGGCAAGACAACATGCTGCGACTATTCACCTGATGACGCTATGCTAGCAGTATAAGTTTTCGCTCAGAACGGGCTGGTCATTGTAGCGGCGAAGTCAGAGCATCGTTTACTGCCATTTGCTGCGAGCGCGTCTGCCTTGTGCTGCGGTACACCCCGGTAGGCCACCAGGTGGTGATGGGCGGAAGTACTTCAACCGTGATGATCTACAACACTCCGTCCGGCGTGGCTCTGTACAATCTGAATGATCACATGGCTGTGGTGCGTCCTGTTCACGTCAGATGGCGGCAACCTACTGTCGTGTTCATCCAATAGGTGAGGGATGTTATGGTTCGAAGTAATCGTGATATTGAATTAAGCCGCAATATGGTAAAACAAAAGTACGATATTTGACTAATCTCTGGTTAGTGTGTGTGGACGTCTCGATAATAAAAAACACAAACCTTCAATATTATTCAACGCTAATACATAATGTCAATACCATGCAATACAATTAAAAACATTAAGAATCAAATATATACTATTTGATCAACAATAATGGTAGCCAAATAAACATTCAATTACTGGTATATCCTAAATGACCTTCTTGTTTGACCTCACGGTGCGCAACACGGGCAGTGCATGCGTTGTGCGCGTCAACCACACGTTACCTAATGCCGTTATTAAACGTTATATGTAGACCTAGCAAGTTAAGCTGAATTTGGATGATAGCTATGTATAACAACCGGTCACTGTAGGTCATTGGAGACACAGGCACAATTATTTGATGAGTCTCGGCAGTCACTTGCATCGCTTGTCGTCAGTGTCCATATGTCCGTTCGCCGGCGACATCTTTGTGACGTAAGCACTCGACTGCAATCTCAAAGTGTGGAACGTCACTTCTTGTAGGGTGCCACCTGTCGGCGGACTGCACTACACAATCGTGAAGGTACATCATATTTCAAAACGGGGTGAAATTAAAAAATATTGTGTTGTTCAAATGTTTCGATCAGTATGTTTTTATCTGTTCAATAGTCATAATAACGGTTGGCAGAATCAACCTAGATTACACCTTCCCACGTAAGAACAAAGTAAGGCCAGCAATTATCACAATTACAGTATTTTTATTTTAAATTTTCGTTCCCAAGAACATTTAATTTCTACTATCACCAATTACGATATTGCAGGAAGCAGATAGTAAAATTGTCCGATAAATGGAACATAACGCCACAGTGGCGCCCCCTAGATAATAGCTAACCACCATATTTGTTACATAAAAAGTAACTATAGATAACTACATTAGTGTCCTTGAAATACATTGCCAATTTACATAATCTCAGTCAATCGTTGTCTTACAGATTTGGCGCAAAGAAAAATGTTCCAAATAATAAAATTTTATTATTTTAAAGGTTACGTTGTTATAACATTTTCATGCGTTACGATTTATACTGGTTTTATGCGTTGGTAAGGCGATAATTTGTGCCAGAAGACATGAAGAGGGTAAGCAAGTAAGAGGTAATCGCAAAAGCGAATCGATGGGAAGTCGTTGCATTCAATTGCATCTCAATAAAATGACGTATGTTCTTATATATTTCAGTAAGAAAATGACAAAGTATACAAATGTGCACCCACACACAGATCGCACGCCAGCCCACACACCCTTAAACTCACCAATATCTGCTCCCCGTTGAGGCACACCAAATACCTTCACCTGCACGTCGCTCGGGGCTTACAATAAAACTCCAACTGTTGTATTATGTGTGTTCCCCGGTTCCTTTGTTGTGTCATACATGTAGTCATGAGGTTGTAACGGGGAGCCGGTGAAAATACAAAGTACATCCAATAAATCCCCAATAGACGCTCGTTCAAGCGAAACGGGGGAGAAAGCCCCAGACCCCATCCAGGATCCGCGCATGGCATTTCCGGGGTGCATGTGCATTGATATTTGGTTAACAGAGTGAAGCTATTTCCCGCGCAAGTGAATGTGTCGGCATTGGATCGATGAATAGTTAAGGCTCTGTCCGTAAGAGCGCCGTGTGTTTTTGGCTGCAATTCCCGCTACGTCATCGTAAAGAGTGACGTCACAGTAGTGTCAAAGGTGCATGTATTTATATTTGATAAACGTTGTTGTGAGGAATAACTCAGACGCATAAATCTATAGATCTTCCAATGCGTGTTACCTGTTGCGTCTCGATCATATTTATTTTATTACAAACTCTCTTCTGAATTGCTACGTACTACAGAAATTGTTTAGATATAAATGCAATGTTGACTTACCACCCCAGAGTAACAACGATACACAACTACCTGTAAGATAGTACCACACATAAATTGGGTATTTACTGGTGAACTATATTTAAGTGCCTTCAATTCGACTAGTCGATTCGACTAGTTTCAATTAAAGTCCTGCAACATCGAAAACATCAAACAAAACATGTTGATCACGATAACGTTCTTTGGCTGCGTGGCACACTTGGCGCATTATTGATGTTTAACAGGATTTCCCCGTGATGAATTACCCCAGTCCCACACGTGTCTGTTGTCAGGGTTTGACATTACATCTTCCTGTTCTTCCACGTTGTACATTGGAGTGGGGATCAGCTACTCAATTGTTTACAGCTCTTTCCGTTTGTCCTTCCACTGCTGCTGTGTGTGCGTGCGCGCACGCGTGTGTGTGAGTAGTTGTGCCCGCTCGTGTGAGTATATGTCACTGATTGGCGAGATCTCCGTAACTAGATGGCTCAAGTCTAGTAGGCTTGAGTATTAATCATGTCAACGCTTGTGAATGAGGGCAGCAACCGTGAACAACGCGACAAGGAACAATGGAAATTTAGTGAATTTGATTACATATGTAAATAACAAAGAACTCTTTTATAGTAACGATAAAAACAACATTTACTCTCTTACTCTACCCTATCTAGGTTGTTATCGATTGCTATCAAAACCTTAGCTATCCCCAGCTTAACCTTGGTACTCGAGGAAAATAATAGAATGGCTCGTTCAAAGAAAAACTATGTAATATTAGTACTCTCAAACTTCAAATGTCAATGCATTACAAGTTCAGGTCCGCGCGGACTCAGGTAAGTACCAATGAGGAATCCATACCACCATCATAAGTATAGGGAAAAACAGTCTCTTAATTACATACATCGGAAATCTATACCATCCGCAGTATAGAGAAAAACAGTATCTTAATTACATACACTACATTGAGATAGTTCAAAGAAGTCATGCCGGCAACTTAACATCTAAATATAACATTGAATTGTCACTTCCCTATGACCCGTCTCGCCACGTAGTCAAGCGTTTGTCGCGCTCTCTCCGACTCGTCTCGTTAGCCCGACATTCGCACCACGACTCAACGACTGTCTGCCGGAAGTGTGTTTCGCTGTTGCCCGCACGCTCTGGTCGCTGTCACACGCGTTCGCCTGGTCCCGCTGACCCGGATCGGTCGATCCGCTACGTGGAGTCGCACCCGTCTCACAATAATCGTCTGTATGCGACGCTCGTCCTCGATACTATTGCCTGACACGTGTCTTCGCTACACGCTCGCTCTGACAGCCGCTGCACCACACGGTACGCTTCCGCCCGCACGCTGGACCCGCTGTTACACCGCCGCTGCACGCCTTCTCCCGGTGCCCGTTGACCCGTTGACCCGTGGATTCGTTGCTGCACTCGGTTCGCTGCCGCACGCACTCGAACCGCTGTTACACCGTTTTAAAATGGGAACATAACCTTGTTACTGCTTCCCATACAACTGTCCACGTTTATTCTCCGCAAAAGCCATTACATCTCTGTTTCTCACGATCTCTCCTAGATGCGACAGTGAAATAGCGTCAATGCGAAGTTAAAGAGCTGTCTGTATTCCCTGTGGACGAACGTCGCCGGTCTCATACACGTGTGGAACGTCGAGTACATGTACAAGTAGGTCACCAAGACTACTGGTGCTCTCGTCATAAGTAGTTATGGAAAACGAGTTGTGGCAATCCCGTGCGCAACTTCCAGTCTGCTTATGATGTCATGATCACCATTCCAACAGAAACGTCATGACAATTTTCATACATTTTAGTTTGTTTTTTATGTGTGCTTATGGTGCACAGTAATAATAATAATAATAATGATAATAAGTTTGTATATACATTGCAGTCCAAAATAAAACTTTGTTCGGCAGTGCTTAAAAACAATACATTAATATACTAACTAATCAATACAATAATAATAATAATACAAATAAAATAAATAAGAATACGTAAGACTATATCACATATATAAATTTGTATAAGATATAAAGTACCACTAATAGTTAAATAATTAAATAAATTTACGGCATATCTAACACTGAGCCCGTCTCACACAGGACTATAATAATTATAATAAATAATAACATAACGATATCGAGCAGCGATATTTATAAGGAGGCAGACTGTTCCTAGTTTTCATTTATTAATTAATATAATGTTCTTAAAACTATAATAACTATGATGAAAGTATGTTGTACCCCAAATTGTTTTAATAAGCCCTAGTAACGTTCACAATTTGGAAGATACGCCCCCGAAACATGTGCAAATGGTAAACTATGTTACAGAAGAATATATACATGGTGTTGCAGAGACGTAAATATTTTACAAATGTAGAGTAGTAGAGGCCAGATTCTGTCTCGAGAGACAATGCTTGTTGCAGCTGCATCAGGTAGGTTGACTTGGACTTATGGCATGACGTCTCGCACGCTTGATTTCCTGGTTTATCTGGAATGCGTCAATGACATTTGCTGAACCACCAGTGGGACAGGCTCTCCAGATGACTATGTCCTCAGCAAAAGTTTGCTGGCGTAGAGGGTCGATGCCGTAGTCTTTTAGATCTCTCTTGACCACACATTTGAATCTTACTTAGGGTCTGCCTATTGGACGTTTCCCCTCAGTCAACTACCCATAGAGGATGGTCTTTGGGAGTCGGTCACTGAGCATACGATGTACGTGTCCAAGCCATCGTAGCATGGTCCACTTTCAGCTTGGTGTGCAATGTTAGGCTATTGTTGGACCAGATGCGATTTGTCAGACTTCCAAAGGATGTTGCTACTTTGCAAAGTCTTGTGTTCAATTCTTTGTCAAGTATAACATGTCTAGACATTAAAGAGCCTAAGTACGAGGAATTCTCCACAGTTTCGATTGGTTCACCATTAACAGTGATTTTGGCTTCTTGATTCCCATGGCTCATGGTGATAATCTTTTTGACGTTGATTTTGAGGCCAAAAGCTGTGTACCTATTTGCGAAGCTGTTCAATATTAGTTGTTACTGTTCTTCGGAATGGGAGTAGAAGGCAGCATCATCAGCATAGAGGGCCTCGCACATGTGAAGTGCTGTTGTTTTTGTATTGGTCTTCAAGCGTGACGTTGAGTAGATGCTTACGTTAAGCCTGGTCCTCAGACCCACTACAGGATGAACAATGTTGGCAAAAAAATATTCCAAAAAAGCGTCGGGACCAGAACATAACCATGCTTACATAATTTTGAAGGGGAAGAGCTCAGATATAGATCCATCAGCCTGAACTGTACTTTGTCTGTTGTTGTGGAATGCTAGGATATGACTGAGTAGCATTGGTGGACACCAACCTTTTTTTAGGACCGTGAAGAGTGCTTCTCTTTTCACATTATCAAAAGCTTTTGTGAGATCCACAAAGGCTACACGGAGTGGCATATGTTGCTCTCTTGCTTTCTCTTGCAGATATTGTACACAGAATATCATATCAACAGTTCCTCTGCCACAGCTGAAACCGCACTGTGAATCGGGGTACACCCGTTCTGCCCAATTTTGTAGACGTGACAAGATGATACGTGCAAATATTATCCCTACAACATTGAACAGATATTTCGCATGCTTGCGTCTTATGTCATTACATTTAATATACATATTTAATCTGACTATCTGTTCTTAATAATATTTTAAACTGGTGTGGAGCCTGAGCTACTTTCTGTCCATATCAGTCATACCTGAAAACATGTATGAGTGAGAAAATGGCATTCCATTTATTTAATACAGTAATCATAGGCATGGAATGCCGAAGTGCCCCTACATGGGGGCATCATTACCATGTTTATTAGCCATACACATACATGTACAAACAGAAAGGCTGGGGTACTCTGTCCCCTACATGGGGGTGACAATCACAATTGGTTACAAGTGGCATTGTAGGGGCGTAATTACCAAGTTGATTAGCCATACACATACATGTACAAACAGAAAGGCTGGGGTACTCGATCTCCCAGCAAAATATTATACACGGAAAAAATGGGCTAATCCGCCAACAATGGTAAATAAGTCAAATGAGATTTACGGTAACCCAACACCTAATCAATAAAGGTACTATATGTATACGCATATATGACGAATAACACCCACTATGACACATGGCATAGAGGGCTAATGACCCAAACATTTGCAAATAAACCATAATGAATGTATGGTAACCCATTACATAATGAGTAAAGGTGTTATATATACACGTATATAACAAAAACCACCAACTACTAACACATCACACAGAAAGGCAGGGCCAAACTGCCACACAAATGTACGTCGCGAAGTTCCCGCACTAGAAACCCTGCGTACACTACTGAACATTATGTGGAGGAAAATGCATTATGCACAACCTCGTGTACCAAACTACTACAGGGAAAAGCGTAAAAAAAACTAAAAACTTTTTGAACTACCTCTCTGTGATAAATGTTTCACAATGAACCTACACGTCGTGCATGAGCTGATCTATTAGACAATCACTATTAACACGCTATTGGGGAGGGTGGGTGGTATTTTCCGGCAGAGCGTCAACGCAACGTTGCTTACTGTACAAAACAGAAGCGGCAACTGAATATTAAAAACTTCTCGTCCACTATAAAAACTGCCCTCCGCCAATCACATGTTCACATATGGCCGCGTGCACACACTGGGCGGTACCCTTTGCGCCACCTCGTGATTACCAGCCAAGCTGCTTTGAATGGACTTAAGTTAAATTTAGTAATATAGGGGCGCCACCAAATACCCCTCTCCAAGCCTCACATGCAAAGCTGTCTGCTCGGCGGACACCGACTTGCTCACAAAAAGTTATTTCGTCTTTTGGACAAAATTGCATTTCGCATGCCTGCGTCTTATGTCATTAAATTTAATGTCCCTACTTAATCTGACTATCTGTTCTGAATAATATCTTAAACTGGTGTGGAGCCTGAGCCAGTTTCTGTACATATCAGTCATAACTGAAAACATGTATGAGTGAGAAAATGGCATTATATTTATTTAAGCAAGATTTTGTGAAGCCCTATTGCAAGCATTGGTGGTGTCATTCGGTCTGGCTTTGAATTCCAGGAATGCTTTCCGTTTGTACCAATTACCGGTTCCAAAGTGCCAAGACTAGCTGTAAACCCATGTGGGTTATGACAATAGCTTATGACAAAGGTGTCCAAGGCTGATGTGTGAATTGTTTGTTTGAGAAGCCGCTAATAATCACGAACAGGCAGAGAGTCCTTTCTGTTAAAAGAATGATGCAGCTAATGCCAGGGCAGTAAAACTGTGGTCATGATTTGCCCTTGTAATTCGACTTTAGAAGATTTACAGCCAATACTCTTCTCTCAACCCAATCTGCTGTACTCTGGAGGAAAAATATGGCTGATACGTCCAGCAACAGGTTGGTTGCATGATGTGCCGGAGTGCGCGCATTGACTACACGAAGCACCTGTTGATCCTAAACCACATTTTCTGTCAGGGTTTACTCCCTTAGCCTTTGGCTTAAGAACCTAACCACAAGGCAGCGGTTGCTAGTTGCCCATAGCTGGGACATGGGTTGGTAACAATGACATAGCGTCTCCAAATGCTAGTGGGTCTTGCACATAGCACCTCTGGGGCCCCATGCTGCACCGAAATCCGCCATCTAATTATCCTGGTTCTTCACGGTGACCAGTATCCGTCAGTTACCTCTGGGAGGTTATAATGGGAGTCTTGTTTTAGGAGAGGCTACTGTACTGGCAGACAAGACTCACGCACACGGCTTGTCTTTTCGCTGAAGCCAGCCAGCGGTGGAAACTGAAAGCAAGAGGTGACAAGCACGACTACCCACTACTACACTTGACGTGTCACTAAAACCTGCATTGCCAGCAGCACCAACTGTCAAATGTATTTTCCATATGTATATACATTATTATTAGTAATATATGAAGTTTTAAAAGACTGCGACGCTAATCTTTTCTAATGTATTCGTGAATACACGATAAGAGGTGGAGCGCAGTGGTACAGTGGCTTGAACTTCTGTCTCTCGCCCAAGAGAACCCGGGCTCGAATCCTGTGCTGCGGTGTCGAACCTTGGGCATGTTCTTTCACTCTACGTTGCTCCAGTTCACTCAGCTGTATGAACGAGTACCTGGCTACAGTCAGTGGTGGATATTTATGTACGAGTACTCTTCGCGCATTAACTGCAGTGTGGCTGGATGCTTCCCAGAGAAGTCGAGATGGTGTTCGATTCAACAGGTATGTCAGTGATTAATGTGCAAAGCGCTTTGGGAAGTTATGAGGACTATACTTTTAAATTGTTTTTTTTATATAAATTAATGACAATCGGGTATGTTCGTGCAGATTGTTACCTAAGCTATATTGTATAATTGAGGATCTCTCCATTTGGAAAGAGATGCCAGATTATGTCATCTGTCGGTTAGTTCAAGTTGTAAGCTGCACAGGACATACCCATATTCGAACCCAATGATACAACTTCAAGTTAATATTTCCTGTGCCAGACATTTATTACATATTATATGCGTTGTCAAGTAGTTATATGCTACATGTGGATGCAACAGTTCATGCCGTGCAATTGGATGACACCCAGCCGTCGTCCACAGCAGCGTCAATGCAGCGAGCCAGAGAATCGCTCTACTTTGTAGAGCAATGATTAATGCTGTAATTGTATGGGCAATACACATTTGTTTGATTCGCTTTTAGCAATATTGTGATAATGCACAAGTATGACATTATCTTAACGCAAATTAAACAGCAACAAGTTCCTCTGGCCTGACTCTTTCTTAGTGAACCTATCCATAATACGGCTTTCTGTCGGTCATAGCCGCAGCTTATGAACAAGGTCCAGTCTGTTGGCGCTATCTAGCATGCTACCCAAACAAGATTGTTCTGTGTAGTTTTGCCTAGCTCAAATTATTACCCGTTATCAAGATATGGTGTATCAATACACCTGTGCCGCTCTCGAGCGGTCACGTTTGAACGATCAAGTGGAACAGGTCATGTGACACGGTCCGGGCACTGTAGCTGAATATGAGGCAGCTTGTGGTTAAGACGGGGTAAGCATTGTTTAACCAGAACGGAAACAGTTACATTAATGACTGTCAGATTTAGACGACACGGCCACAGTATGGCGGGGATAGTACTGGTGGTTGTACTGATCACGATACTGACGTATCACGATATATCGGGTGAGTTACAGAGGCCGTATTCAGGTAATGAACTTGGTAGAATAATCGGTGTCAGCTAGGCTTGATCTAAGCTCCTGGTTGTGTACATATCCCGCTAAGTTTACTTCCTAATTCAGTGAAGCGTGACGCCCGTACAACTCGAGTAGGAGTAACAATTTACAATGCTGTTTCCATACTGTCTTAGCGTGCTGCTAATGTGGAACGTATGTATATACACGGTTACGATTGACTGTTGATGTTTGGAGTATGATAATTCAGTGTATATAATACTATAATTGAGAACATAAGGTAGGCATGATTTTAATGACAATTGACAGGAAACGGAAGTTGTGCTGAGTGGTAGTAGAGCGGTGGTAGAGCGCCGGACTGTCGGCCGAGGGGAACTGTATCTCCTCTAAGATACATTATAAACCGTTGGTCACTTCTACGTGGAGTCAATACCATGGGAAGTAAACTATGCCACACAGGTGGTATAACCTGTAGTGAACTCTCAAAGCTGCATGGGGTCTCAATCGCTTAACTCCCGTTGGCGTATAATCCAAACAAATTACTCTACTAATGATCGATGTAGATGGACATTTGCGCAAGGTATAACCCGCCATAGTAAGTGAACGTCATTTTTGGTAGAACCCCTTGATGATCGGTATATACACAGGTTGTCGACTGGAAGTTATCATACTACAACGACACAATAATGTAATCATATATTTCTCAATACGTATTGATGACAAGTGAGCGGTTATAAGGGTACTTGAGCATGACATCACTTGTGTATGCGGATATGCCCCGAGGCATTAGGACATATCCACGTGGATACATGACTCACCACGTATTTCTGGTCGTGGAAACGGTATAACCAAGAACAGTATGCGAACAACGCAGATAGTTATAAATTGTCCTAGGGTGAATCCACGTGCATTACATAGTTTTCCATTCCAATCAAGGAAGGAAGAACATTTAAAAGCGCGTTGTTTCCCCTTGTAACAATCGCGCGTTAACTTATGAACACCAAAGGTTGGTCTTTCGTCCAAGTCTCTGGTAGCTATTTTATGTTACTAGAGGAAGGTCATGTCCACAAACGACAAACACGTCTACCACTTCAAACGGCGTTGGCAACAGCCAACGACATTTGCTGTAAGTGTTGATCTGTTATAAAGGGATTGGTCATACTCATGGCTTCAAGGTCCGTCGCGTCTTGTGATCAATATATAGGAAACAGCTACATTTCCTTGTCCTCGT
Source organism: Escarpia spicata (assembly GCA_963995525.1). Lineage (NCBI taxonomy): Eukaryota > Metazoa > Annelida > Polychaeta > Sabellida > Siboglinidae > Escarpia > Escarpia spicata. Next base: position 10,204,662 of record OZ023213.1, read on the forward strand.
CACACCACGCACCTGCAACACCGTCACATATGAAATAGGGGAAATACAAAAGGACTGTGCATTCATATTCCTACATATTGCCAGCCCACTGGTCACAGCCGGGTCCACACTACACATAGAACTGCATCCATCAATCTAGAAAAAATTGTTGTACTCGTGGCAGATGTAGTCTTTCCACAATATTCCATCAGAACAACACCGGGTGATCCAGATAGAGTTGTTCCAGTTAGGAGGTCAAGCATAATTACGCAAGTTGATCAACGTAGATTCGTTTCACTTATATCACATCGGATAACGACTGGCGATATACACGTCACATGCGTTAAAGGACAACAATACCTGTTTTTTAAATGAATTCACATCTGTGATCATTGCCACAGTATTGACGTACTTCCCAACGAAAAACATGGCAACCGTGACCACTGGAGATCGGCACCGGTGTAATGATACGCCATATTTTGATAACGAGTAGTAGTTCGAGCTAGGCAAAACTACATTTTCGAAAGAACATGTCTACCAATTTTGCTGTTTACATTCAGCAACGTACATGCTTTAAGGGGAGAAGAGGTGTCCCTTACCATATTTGCTTCACGCAAGCTTGTGTACATGTTATTGCCATGTTTAGCAATTTAACCCAGTTGAACAAGTATTGTCGTTATACCACCACCTTGCCGCGGTATTTTCTTAACGAAATGTAATTTTTCCACGTGGACAGTGTATCAATAAGCAGCTCTGCGGACATGTGACGAAATGGAGAACATGCAAAAGTTTAATTGATGTATTCAGTACATCGCGGTTTGCTTACGTCACAACCAACTTTTGTGCGCGACCTCCGCCAAGCTTTAATTTTCCGAACTATGTAGATAACGATTATATACGTGAATTGTATTACAATTACTGCATGGCATTTCATAAATCAAACATTCCCACAGAGATTTGTGAACTTTGCCTTATGTTTTTGTTATAAAGAAACACTTTTGGGAACAGTATTTCAACAAAATATACGACGGAATGTCTGAACAAACCACATGTTTTCTGACGGCTTGGCGGGGGTTTTGTTGGGCAACAGGTAACTTGATGGGTAGGTCAATTAGTTTATCTGTTTCAAAAACCTTTCCATTATTTTTAGTATTTTTTGTATACGTGATGTGAACAAAGTACGAGTTCAGATGTGTGTAGTGTCTGGTGGATGCTACTGCATATAACACATCTCTGAATCCGTATACGATGTACGGCCACACGTGAACGAACATATATAAATACGCGCGGAGTTCTAGCATGCAGCAACTTCCTGTGCAATTCTAGAAACCCTGAGTCACGCAACATCAGACAGGTAAAGACAATGGTAAAATACAACACTTTTTTTTCCCCGGCAATGACACGTGAGTTAGTGCACTAGACGTACACAGGCGGTCTAACAATATCGCATCTGGTGACAGAGACTTATTTGTTAACCCCATGTTGAATTCAACATTGGCAACAAGAAGAATATATCACGTTAATGTAATGCAACCCAACTGATGACACGAATAGTAGAAAACTGCAATGTCATGGGAGTTTACAGCCCACGTAATTATCTGTGCTTGTTATGGAACCTCGGAAAGGTCAAAACGTGAATGCAACAATGGAACGATTCTCCCCACATCAATAAGGCAGACATATAGTATTCAAGTAACGTTTATGTCACATAATGTCATACATTACACTGATACTTATCAAAAACATGATACAAGGCATATGGAAAATGCCTTTAGAATCGCGTGAATGACAGCTTTTATTATTGTGTTTTATAGCATTACGCTAACTCTTTCTTTAACATTTATTCCAGGAGCTCGTTGTCGGTTCGCGAGCAAGTCGGCGAGTCAAGGGTCGTGCATCTTCCCCTGTCGCTGTACCGACGGCTGCGACACCACCACTGGTCAGTGCGTCAACGGTGGACGTTGTCAAGATGGTCATCCGAGTGGCTACCGCTGGGAGGGCCCGGCGTGTCAGACAGGTTCGTCGCTGTTCGTGAAGCACGTAAATAATGACCCATATTACTGAGATCAATTTAAAGTTCACATAATGAAAACAGTAGTTTTACTGTATTTAAATACTTTATTTTACATTGGTAATGAACTGACAACTTGCATACAAATAAGACACCAACAGTTAGCAAAGTACGTCGACGAAGCAATGATTGTACAAAACAAAACAGAGGTCAGCAATGCTGTGTTTCTGAAATATCAGTTGACATGTCGGATATTTGTGCTGCTTCTGTGAGCAAAGGAGCAACGGTAAGAAGTTGAAGAAGATGAAGTTAGCATATGCAAATAAATATTACAATATGTAATTAGTTAATTATTCTTAACTAGAACACGAGGGATACAAGAATATCCTGCAATGTAGACAGAAAAACGAATTTATGTAATAATGCTAATTGATATTGCAAAACTAAATGTTACCCTCGCCATATGCAAGGAACAAAGATGTCAAATATGCGAACGTCAGTTTTATCGAGGAGTTTGAGATCAATAATATGAACATGTTTCTTTTATAGATTTAATAACTCCACATATTGATACATTAACCTACCATGCTTTCCCATTTCAACTAACACACGTTATTAAGATACCGTTACCTAAAAGTATTTTTTCAGATGATATGGCAATTGCTAAAATTATCGCAAGATAAAAAGGAGGTGACACAATAATTATAAACAATTACCGTCCAATATTGATTTGGACAGGGTTTTTTAAGTATTAGAAAGATTAAGATACAACACAACAACGTTTATAACGAAATATAACATATTATATGATTACAAATTTGAATTGAGAAAGAAGTATTCGCAAACATGGCTCTTGTGTAAGTAGTAGATACATTGCTACAGCTATGAACAATTGTGCGTTCTTACTAACAGTTTTTCTAGATTTCAGTAAAGCATTCGATACAGTTGATCATAAAATATTACTTAATAAACCTCCTGCCTATATGCTGTGGTGTTCCACAGGGATCAATAATAGGATCACTGTTATTCTTTATTTATATTAATGACATTGCTAACGTATCACACATCCTTTTTCTTATTACATTCATAGATGACACAACTGTATTTATCAACGGTAACAACCTTAGCCAGCTGGAAACTGTCATGGCTCAAGCAGTGTAAAAATCATTATTTGGTTAAACTGTAATAACCTATCTCTAAATATTAATAAAACACATTAATCGTATCCAAGCCACTAAATAGAAAGTCACTAATCCAACTAGCATCTTTATTAATGTACTTAAAATTACTCATGTAGAAAACACAACTTGGAATTATTATAGATTCTAATTTGTTCTGGTCATTTCGTATACAATACATAAAATGTAAAATAGCCAAAGCTGTTGGAATCAGAAGTAAATCTACAAAAACGCTGAGTTGATCTTCCCTTGTGACATTATATTACACATTTGTATATCTGTATCTATACTATTGTATAAAAGTGTGGGGTAGAACATATAACACATATTTTACATCTTTAATCAAATTACAATAGTTTGCAATTCGTCTAATTATGTCAGCTCCATTAAAAGCGCACGAAGACGAATTCTTCAAGCTGTTGATTTTATCACTAAGAAAAATCTACGAATAAACAGTTGTTCAGTATTTGTATCAAATTGTCAAGAATATGTTTCTGTCGGTTATGACATGGATATTCATTTAAAAAAATAACTGCACCAATGTAAAATACGCCATGCTCAGCTACTGCATGTAACGATCTAAAAATACATAAACGTGTTATATAAAACCACCAGACATCAAGGTGTTAAACAATGGACCTATACGGTAACAACGATGGATTGTCCTTATGCATTTATAACGGTCAAATGCTAACTGAAGAGATTTTTGCAGTGAATTATATTACTGATTTATTTTTGTATATTTAAGTCGGGATATCGTTTTCAATTTTCTAATTATAGAACTTTATATCTCTTATCCCAATGTTCAAAAATACTTATATTCAATAAAACGCAAATATTCAACAAAACATTACTGAACATTCTTCAGGATAGTTCGTTTTCAAATTAGAAACTTTCATTTTTCATATCCAAAAATCATGTTAAATTACCTGGTAGAGGCTTTCGTTGACGTGTCACGCCGACTTCATAAGTACCTATGACGCTGAATGACGTCATCGTACACGTGAGGCAGTTCGTAATTGCCCTAGTCTCTGTTGATGGGTGTTTGGGTTTTTCTGATCCAGATGGCTTCTTTGATATGCCGAATCCTTCTGTTGGGTTCTTTGTCTACAATTTTCACTCCCTCCCAGTCTATGATATGGTTTTCAGTTGTCGTAATCACCATACTCCCAGCGGACAAGGGAAAGGCCACAGTCATCATGGAAACGAAAGAATATCAGGAAAAAATGAAAGAAATGCTAAGTGACGAAGCGACATATGAGAAGTTAAAGAAGGATCCGACCAAGAAATATAAGGCAGAACTCATCAGAATGGTAAATTCCTTGGAGAAGGAGGGGAAGATCACCAAAGATCAGTACTGGTACTTATATCCTACGCTAGAAAAAGTACCACGGATGTATGGATCACCAAAAATCCACAAGGAGAAGGTGCCACTCAGACCAATTGTCGACTACATACAGACAATAGCATACAGAGTATCCAGAGAATTGGCCAACATACTACAACCACTTGTTGGAAAAACAGAACACCATACGGAAAATTCACAAGAATTGGTGAAAGCTGAGAATGGAAAAAGGAGAATCATTTGTGTCATATAACGTTGTGTCACTGTTCACGAAGACCCCAATCAGAGAAGCTTGCAAAGTCATCAGAAAAAGACTAGAGAATGACAAGACACTAAAGAAGAGAACAAATATAAATGTAGACGACATCATGGAGTTGTTGAAATTTGTCTTGGAGACGACATACTTCAGATTTGGAGGAGAAATTTACCAACAGAAGTTTGGGGTAGCCATGGGCAGTTCAGTGTCCCCCATTGTTGTGAACCTGTACATGGAGGACCTGGAGCAGAAAATCATAGCCACAGCACCAGTCGATTGCCAACCGAGAAATTGGAAGCGATATGTGGACGATATAATTTGCCTGGTACACACAGGAAAGGCAAAGAAATTACAACAACACATGAACACTGTAGACCCCACAGGTAGCATAATTTTCAAGCGGGAAGACGAAGAGAACAACAGCATGCCCTTCTTGGATGCAAAGTTCACCAGAAAGGAAGATGGCGGTGTGAAGTCCACAGTGTACAGAAAGAAGACACACACTGACCAATACCTGAATTTTGCATCCCACCACCCCAAACATCAGAAGTTGGGAGTTGTCAGAACCCTTATGAATAGGTGTGAGACAATAACTTCGGAGGAGGGGGACAAGAAAGAAGAGGTGGAACACCTGAGAAGAGCTCTAAGAGTATGTGGCTATCCGTCGTGGGCCTTGAAAAAGGTGACAGATAGCAGTAAGAAGAAAAAGACCAACAAAAAGACTAAGTACAAAAACTATCGGAGCCAAGTAGTCATCCCATACATAGAGGGGGTCTCAGAGAGAGTACATCGTGTACTGAAAAAGTATGGAGTAGCAACGGCCATGCGTCCCCACACCACCCTCAGGCACCTGTTGGTACATCCCAAGGACAAAGTACAGCTAGAAGAACAGGGCGAACTGGTGTACCAAATACCGTGCAAGAATTGTGGTGCTGAGTACATTGGGGAGACAGGAAGACTACTCAAAACAAGACTGGAGGAACACAGAAAGGACGTAGACAACACGAAAAATGACATTACAGACCATACGACAACTGAAAACCATATCATAGACTGGGAGGGAGTGAAAATTGTAGACAAAGAACCCAACAGAAGGATTCGGCATATCAAAGAAGCCATCTGGATCAGAAAAACCAAAACACCCATCAACAGAGACGATGACGTCATTCAGCGTCATAGGTACTGATGAAGTCGGCGTGACACGTCAACGAAAGCCTCTACCAGGTAATTTAACATGATTCTTGGATATGAAAAATGAAAGTTTCTAATTTATTCAACAAAACGTTAACGTCTTTCATAAATTCACAACGCATATTGACAGATGGGCAGTATGGCTTCACACGTAATCATTCAACTTCACTAGCTTTAACAGAATTTGTCAAAAAGGTTACTTCCGCAATGGATAAATACCAATGTACGATTGGTGTCTTTATCGACCTAACAAAAGCGTTTGTCACTGTTGGCCACACCATATTGCTAAGAAAATTGCAATACTACGGAATAAGGGGTCTGGCTCTGGACTGGATAAAAAGCTACTTAACCAACAGCAGACCATGCGTACGCTATAACAACAGAACTAAACGAAATCAAGTGTGGAGTCCCGCATATTTATTCTGTATATAAATGACATGTGTGAAGTCTCAAAATGTCTTCATATTATTTTGTTTGCTGATGATACTAACTTTTTTTTTCGGCTAGTAACACTGATGATGTAAGGCTTGAGAAATAATTATTCCACATCTGTAGCTTTTTTTGTCGAAAAGGTTACTTATGCAATGGATAAATCACAAAATACGATTGGTGTTTTTGTGGACCTGGGGTCTGGCTCTGGACTGGATAAAAAGCTACTTAACCAACCGTAGACAATATGTATGCTATAACAACAATAACTCAAAACAAAAGGAAATCAAGTGTGGAGTCCGGCAAGGTTCAATCCTTGGCCCATTATTATTCATTCTGTACATAAATAACATGTGTGAGGTATCAAAATTGCTTCATATTATTTTGTTTGCTGATGATACTCACATTTTTATTCGGCTAATAACACTGATGATGTAAGCACTGTTGCTAACAAAGAACTACAAAATAGACCTGTGGTTCCGAACGAACAAATTATTGCTCAATGTGAACAAAACACATTTTATAATATTTAACAATATACAACAATCTAGAACAGACGTGAATATAGTTTTGAATGGGACAATCATTGAGCAGGTATCCTATAAAAAAATTCCTTGGAGTAAACATTGATGAAAACTTAACATGGCGAGAACACAGACAACTGGTTGAGTCAAAACTATAAAAAGCATAGCAGTTTCGCATAAAACTGCATGATCTTGATTGTCCAATGTCACACACATTATATGATTCACTTGTTGAATCACATATGCCATATTGCTGTGATATCTGGGGAAATACTTATCAATCTAGATTCAGAAACCTATCTCTGTTACCGAAAAAAGCTACACGGATTATTTAGAACCTTAATTACCATGATCATACGTCTGTATTTGTCCATTTCTCAACAATGCTTAAATTTCACGATTTAGTTAAACACAAGACTATAATTATACTCTATAAAGCAAACAACCACTCTAATTGGTCGTGTTTAAGCATTATTTGAACCAACCGCAGTTATACACATGCATGATACCAAACAAAGCAAATTGTTCTATGTTAAAAAGACAAACACCATCCTCCAATTGCTGTTGCTCACCGTCAAGGTACAAAAACGTGGAACAATTTTGCAAATAAATAGACTCCAATAGCTTCCAAGTTTAACACAATTTAACAAAAAACATTCACATTGTGATTACTTTCACCATATTTGTGATTTGTTAATTTAACACGATGTTTAATTAAACCCATGTATTAGTAAAACAAACACTAAGATAACAAGATACATGAGTTATGAATATTAATTTGTAATTTATTTATAATTGGTGCTGTAGATATTCAGTTTTTTAGTTTGAGAAAGGCAAAGCAACATATAAGTCTAAGACTTCAGCTATATCCTTTCAGCAGCAGCACGCCATACTGCGCATGTATTATGTTGTTGTTGTTGTTGTTGAATAAACTTCCATTCATTCATACCTTCATTATAGAAACTATGGCAATGTCTACATAAAATATACCATTGAATCTACTGTATCACAGCTTTCTATAACAAAAAAATTCATTCAGAAATTCAGATATTAGGGTGGCAAAGTCCAGAAATGTTTGCTTTCGCAGTGAACCTCCTTCTCTGGCAAGCAAAGGTTTTACCTGCCAGAGATGTTATCTATGACCTACAATTCAGGTGTATGTCAGTTATCAAAAGGTATCTTTAAAAATGGCCACCAAATCCAATTTCCTCAAAGTGTTCTAACTGCATCATAGAGACCCTTAACGATGGTGTCAATATATAAGTTGGGAAACACATTTGCATAACCACATGAACAGTAATATTAGGTCATCTTGGGCAGGTAAAACCTTTGATGTATGTGGAGCCACACGAAAGTCACTTTGTCGTCTCATATTCACGTTTAGACCACAAGACTATTACGAATCGAAAAGAAGAACAATCGAACAGAATCAGTGTTGACATCATACATCGTTCCTCTATAGTTAATAAAACGATATTTAAACAAATGTTTGTTAAATGATGAATTTAACAGTAAACCAGTTGAGAAAAAATAAATGAAGACTCTGTTAAATGAGAAGGCTGGCTACGTGTTAGACACAATTGGTCGTTGGCTTTGGAACCACCTATGTTTGTTTACGCAGCAACCAAGTGATATATTGTACATACCCTCTTTCCATGATAATAGTTATCCCATCATTACTCAAAACAAAGTATTGTGTTCACCCACCAATTCAAGTTAATACAGATAGGCCTACAAAATACGATTTCTTTACTGCCCGACTGTCTTCAGTGACGTTTGTAAAAAATGATAGTTGAATTATGATCCATACATAAAATTCGCAACAATTGCGTGCGTGGAAATTATGTAGTTATACATGCATTCGCATACATGAATTACTACATGCTCCACCCCTCTACCTCTCCTCCCCCCTCTTCTCCTGTCATATATAAAATATATCCCTCCCACCCCGAGCATATATGCAGAGCAGGCACAAAGCCGTATACTTAGTCAAGCACTGCTATAAACTGTGTTATTATCTGACCGAACATCTTCTATTTCCAGCGATATTCACTTTGTGTCGTGTTTGCGTATATGTTTTTAAATAGATATCACAAACGCACGCTCATACACACGCTCATACAACGTATTTAGGAAATATACACGCGCTGACATACACATTTGTACTGCTTATTGTTACAGGAAATATTGCATACAACAAGTCCGCAAGTCAAAGTATAGACCAATGGGGTGGTCATTTCCCAGCCGGGCGGGCCGTCGACGGGGACACAAACCCTACCTTGGCTGCAGGTCACTGCGCACACCCAGACACGGAATGGGGAAGAAACGCCTGGTGGATGGTTGACCTGGGAGATATATATAACTTCTCCCGCGTCGTCATCTATAACAGGGATTCAGGGAGCAGTGGTACGTCTCACGTAATTGTTGTACTTTACATCAGGCATGCGCTCGTTGTATTATTCAACCTGTTTGCCCTCATAAACATCGTAAATCCACCGGGCAACCCTTCGGACCGTCCGGCATCCAACCCACATCGGGCCGTTTGTCCTGTCCGGGCCGCTGTTTTTTCTTAAAGAAAATAGCTAATAATTTTAGAGTTGTATGTTCAGCGGCTATTTAACTTCTAAACATACTTCGCCACCGATACACAAAAGACTGCGTTCACCATCAAACGTTGGATGACTGCTGGCCTATATCATAGCAAAATATACAGAAAACAATTACAATATATGTGTTTTACTCTTTGTTAGTCAACACGCATCTGCACAGGCTGGTGAGTACATCGTGCAAGTATTATATGCTTTTGAGAAGTACGAAGCTGTTGAGATGGCATAATTGTTCACGTGAAGCTGACCCATTGTCGTTCGGAATTTTGACTTGATGCGAGGAAGCCCTAAACGCCGTGTCTGTGGAATAGGCCGTGGTTAGCAGACACATAAAGTGGTCCACCACTCTCGTGTAGAACGGCAGGTACTTCTCTTTTCAGCAACACTGTGATGGGGGAGTGGGGAAAACGCTAGAACACGTGTCTCCTTACTGTTGAAGATGTTGCAGTCGCTGTCGGGGTGGGGTGGGGTTCTCGAAACGCCAGATCTATGGCGATCTTGAGCAGAGCAAACTCGCTACGGCCCACCATCGTCAAGAACTCTATGTCATAGTTTCAGTCGATGCCAAATACCACTTCTTTCAGCAGCTCCTAGCGGATCCAGGAAACATATTGCTCATCAAGCAGCTCAGCTTGACCGTTGACGAGGTTAATCTTCACTCTACTTCTGGCAGCGTGTTCGGGCTGAGTCATTACAGCGCTTCTCCGATCGCGTGCGGAAAACTCTGGTCGTGATCGTGACATGCAGAAATGGTGCTTGTGAAACACGGTTGATATAAGAGTGAGGGCTCAGTATAGGTTTTTCAGACCTCGAAAGAAGTAGTAAACGTCAAGGTAGTTCAGCAAACTGAAGTGCTCTCTACCACATGCCGCTCTCTTGCTCCGGTTTTCATACTGCTTGTATTAAGTATGAAAAGGAGAGCAGTTGTCTTCGAATCTAGCTGCCACAGCTTTCTATTTGCGCAGCCATCGAGTTTCCGACAGAAATTTAATCGTATTTCGGTGGTAAATCGGACGGATTATTGTGCTTCGTTTTCTCCTTAATTGTGGTGTGCACCGGTTCATCGATGAACTCCTCTCGTGCCGAGTCTTGGAGATTCTCGTTAATGCTGTTAGTGGGCTTCCCATCTTCCGCTGACTCTTCATAATCTCCACCATCAGAACGTGGCTGTTCCATCTGAAAAAATCCCTTTCGTCGTTTTATGGTGTATATCAGCTACTTTGCCTATCCCGCATATATGTTTAAACTTACTCACAGTAGGAATGGCGTCCGCAGCAGCCATCGCCACCAGGATATATACACAATAATGTCGACAAGAAACCGTGGATTTAACCTAAAGGGGCATATGTTGAATTTATATCTTTCTGGTTTTTCCAAACAGTATCACCCTGTATATTGCAGGCCCCTAACATGGATGCTTTTGGTACTG
>OZ023213.1:10220609-10255609 GCA_963995525.1 Escarpia spicata
CAAGAGAAGTCGAGATGATGTTCGATTGAACAGTTTTGCCAGGGAGTAAAGTGTAAAGCGCTTGAAACATAATATTCAATTAATTAATATTATGTTAAGGTTCTGGGGTAGTCTAAACGATTGGACTCTTTTGTATCACTTGATTCCTCATTTGTTTTACTCAACACGTCCAAACCATAAATAACATGATGGTGTTGTGTACAGGTGATGCAACAACATATTAGCCCTTGATACATCATACATTACATCACATATTAATCTATGTTTCACAGAATGCCAGGATTGTCCGTCTACAAGTACATGCAATGACGTTATCGGCTGTGATATTTGCGCTCCGGGGAAGAGGAAGCCAAATTGTAAAAAAGGTGTGTACTGTTATGTTGACAATAGCGTGACACGTTGACTAGACATTAACGAGGTATCGTACAAGTAACGATGTATATCTCATATCTATTGTAGGCAAAATCCAACAACTGAAACTAATGAAGTTTCTACGACATAATTATCTAATTTATAATATTTACACTGCTATACGTGCGCCACATTATAAAAACATATCAATTATATTGTAGCAATTATTCTGCTTAATTACAACAATGATATTTCCCTTTCAGATTACAGCTATGTTAATTTATTGGGTTAATGTTCCACCTCTACACAGACACGCACATACGTACGCATATACCCTTATACGTATACGCACATACTTACGTACATACGTACACACGTGCACACATGCACACATGAACACATGCACACACGCACACACGCACACACGCACACACGCACACACGCACACACGCACACACGCACACACGCACACACGCACACACGCGCACACGCGCACACGCGCACACGCGCACACACGCACACGCACACACGCACACACGCACACACGCACACACGCACACACGCACACACGCACACACGCACACACGCACACACGCACACACACGCACACATACACACACACACATTGTAATATTTAGGTTCCACAATATACACACACATACACACATACATACATACGTACACACGTAGACACACACACACACACACACACACACACACACACACACACACACACACACACACACACACACACACACACACACACACAAACACACACACACACACACACACACACACACACACACACACACACACACACACACACACACACACACACACACCCCACACAAAACAAACTCACGCAAGCATGCACGCACGTATGCACACGAGTATTCTCACACATACTATGTAACTATGTGAGAAATATGCATTGTTAATAAAAACAAACTCGATATATAATTGCGACATCGTTGATTTTTATGTTTATCAGTATGTGTAGTAAAGCTAGCCGCACACCGCCGGTCGAGATGCGTCGCTGCGTAGACAATCTGGCGGGGTGTGTGGCTGGCATGCATTGTTCATGATATTAAAAAAGGAAATAGTCATATGATATTATTAGCATGTTCTTAAAATAATTCCCCTCGCATATTTCTAACGCAAATTCTGTCAACACTACGTTGGTACGTTGAAAGGCGTTATTATTATGTTATGCTATCATCTTAATACAAACACGCACAGCTATCTGTGTACATTAACGTTGTTGACGTTGAGTGAATGTGGTTCTGCCTTATATAAATGTCTCCAAACTAACATATCGTATGTGTGTGTATATATATATATATATATATATATATATATATATATACATACATATATATATATATATATACATTCACTCAATGACGACAACGTTAAAGTACACATATAGCTGTGCGTGTTTAAATCACACACAGCACACTCACACACGTAGACACGCATACGCTTACACTCTCGCGCTCACACACACGCGCTTTTCAACGTACCAACGTAGTGTTGACAGAATTTGCGTTAGAAATATGCGAGGGGAATTATTTTATCAACATGCTAATAATCTCATATGACTATTTTTTAAATAAATATCATGAACAATGCATGCCAGCCACACACCCCGCCAGATTGTCTACGCAGCGACGCATCTCGACCGGCGGTGTGCGGCTAGCTTTACACACATACTGATAAAGATAAAAATCAACGATGTCGCAATTATACATCGAGTTTGTTTTTATTAACAATGCATATTTCTCACATAGTTACATCATGTCATTATCAATTATGACGCTACAGGGCGCGCTGCTAGTGTAGTGATTAGCACATCCGCCTAGCATGCCAGCTCTCTGAGTTCGAAACCCGGACCGGGCAGGCCTGATATTTGGTGTAAAAACTTGGCTCTCAACTTTGGGGACTATGTATCCCTCGTGATTCGGAGATCACGTTAATGTATATATATAATTGTTTTGCAGACTGTGAGCCGGGCACGTACGGGAAGAACTGTGAAGAGCACTGCGGACATTGCAAGGACAAGAAACCGTGTGATGTCGTGAACGGACGCTGCACTAGCGGGTGTGAGGCATGGTATACGTTCAACGTTTGCAAAACATATACGTGTAAGTGAACCGCATCTTCAGGTTTCTTCAGGTGTGAGCGCGAGCATGTAAGCGTCTGCGTGTCTACGTGTGTGACTGTGCTTGTGCATATGTGGTTTGAGTGTGTTTGAGGTGTTCATATTTAATTATGCAAGCACTGTTTAAATATGTTGTTATTGTTTGTCTAGGTAAATTGCAATGTCACAATGAATCATTGCTTATGTGTTTGAAGTTCATTGTATAGTTTCGAATGTATTGTGTATTTTTATACCAGACAGCCCGTATTTTGAGTCATCTGACAAACCGGACGTTGCCGACATTGGCACCTCATCGGTGATAGTGAGGTGGCCAAAAGCAAAGAATATCTCTTCCGGTCTGGAGACTCACTACCACTACATAGTGTGGCTCCGAGCGGATGGAGAGACGTATAAGAATATGTCCAAACAACCACACACATCTAACACGGACCGGTTTGAATCGCATATCACCGGACTTCAGTTCAACACGCACTACTCAATCGAAGTTGAACCTTATCGCCAAACGAACGAGCTACGTGAGGCTGGGACAAGTACAGGAGTAACTACTTTCAGAACTGATTGCATAGGTAAGTGCATATACACTTAAACACGCACGCACACATATACACTGCACTCACATATATGTTGTTCTTCTCTTGTTTCCCTGTCGTCAAGGGTGAGGATAGACTCAATTCCCTTCCTCATTTTCAGATGTCTTCGTTTTTCATCTTCATTTCCCTCATTGAACTTACACAACTCTCTCCGCCAACTGTCTCAATTACCCTCTACCTTTCGCTCTCGTGCGTGCGGGTGTGTGTGTGTGTGTGTGTGTGTACATAATTCATTGCCTTTCGTTAAGCTACACATATACCTTCTGTTAATATCAATATTCCGGTTATACATGTTGTTATCATAGTTTATGTGTTACCTCAAATTTCGTCCGTACACTGGTTAACGGTTTATCCAACATTTATTAAACAGTCAGATATGACAAACACATTTACATATACGATGATGATAAGTGGTGCAGCAAAAGGTTTGTGGACAAAGTAGCCATAACAACGACTGATAGAGCTTTAGTCCTAGTCATTTGCATAACTTTAAAATGGCCCGATGTCTGCGCAAATAAACTGCACACTTTGTGTGTCAGTGACTATATGTGGCGCGGTGTATCAATCTCCGAATAATATGATATAATATTACATCACATTTTAAAATAAAATGCTTAATAAAAATGCTTATTCTTGTTCGATTGAGGTTGATACAAGGAACACCATTGTCCATTAGCAGAGTTTTTCTTTTAGTTGCGCTTTGTTTTAATTTCTTCCCGTGACTGTATTGGAGTTGCATGACATCAGAGAACAGCGCGAAACATCACTGACGACGTGACACCGGGGATCTTTACAGGTCCACCAAACAAGAATCAGTAATCTGTGAAATATGCATACTATTTATTCAAATTAATGTCACGTAATCATACATTAATTTACACGTTGAATGTTTCACAATGTTTCAGCTGCGATTCCCAGTGTTCAATCTGGTACTGATGGTTTGGGAACAGGACCATGGATCGGTATTGCTGGGGCAACATTCATTCTTGGTTTTATCCTTGCAACTGCCCTCCTGCTAGTAGCTATGAGGTGAGTCAGTAAATGGATGAACGATGGTAATCCTGTTTATTCTAATATACGATTGATTCAAAGGTTTGCTGAAATTTAAAGGTTAGAACACATAGCGAGTACACTGGTAACAGCATTGTGTGTTCAACTACTATTATTATTTTGTTCTATAAATGCCATCAGCAGAATAATGGTTTTGTAATACATTATATTTATTGAAATAATCATAATGTTTAATATTATGTTTAATATATTCTGTTTTCCTGTCTATTTCGTGAATATCAATTAATCATGAGCTTATATGCCCACTTTAAAGTCCTGCCATGATTGATCTGTCTTAGGATACGATCAAACAACCAGACTTCTAAGACCGAAGGTAACCAGAGAGAAGAGCCCCCAATTGAATTGGAATCAGGTAAACATCCTCAAAATGTAGGAACTGTTTGCAAATATAACGTTTGTGAAATGACGATCGTGCTTGTTTGTTGGTGTTCATTGAATTAAAAGAAAATTGGCACATGCGTTTTGAATACATTACAAAACGTAGGTAATTATTTCCATTGTGCTACGTACATTGTGAGGGACTTTCTTTGTTGTTTGTAGTCAGCTAACTCACTAACTTTCTAACGTTCTTGGTTGCCAGATGTCGCCTACTACGACCATCTAGCTAATGTGTCACGAGAACAGGACGTGCCCAACGTCTATGATGTCATATCCGCCTAGTGATGACTCACACCATTGAATTAGTGAAAGTGATATATTGTTGTTATATCTTGAAGCTATTATCAGTGGTAATGTGTGTGTGTGTGTGTGTGTGTGTGTGTGTGTGTGTGTGTGTGTGTGTGTGTGTGTGTGTGTGTGTGTGTGTGTGTGTGTGTGTGTGTGTGTGTGTGTGTGTGTGTGTGTGTGTGTGTTTGTTTGTGTTTGTGTGTGTGTGTGTGTGTGTGTGTGTGTGTGTGTGTGTGTGTGTGTGTGTGTGTGTGTGTGTGTGTGTGTGTGTGTGTGTGTGTGTGTGTGTGTGTGTGTGTGTGTGTGTGTGTGTGTGTGTGTGTGTGTGTGTGTGTGTGTGTGTGTGTGTGTGTGTGTGTGTGTGTGTGTGTGTGTGTGTGTGTGTGTGTGCTTGTGTTCTCGTGTTTGTGTGCGGGCGTGCGGGCGTGCGTGCATGTGCGTGCCTGTGTGGTTGCGTCTGAGTGTGTAAGTGTGTATATGTGTGAGGAAGTTCCATCTTTAGAACACATTGATGATAACATTGTTTAACCACAAAATCACAATGGCATTGCCATCGTGCAGTAACACAAACAGTTACGAAATAATATTTGTAATACTGTATATATTAGACAGTACTTATAAAAAATAAAAGTAATTAAAAAAACAGAAGCAATGGTAATATCAAAGGAAGATCGCAGCTGGTAGGTCACCAAAGAAGCATTGTCTAATACAGCTAATGGTAGCATTCCGCGGAATCGTCTTTCATAGTTTATAACGCAGGGACCCGATCCACTTCCTATGATCTGTCTAATGACTTTATATTATTCTTAGGTCAGTACTAAAATATAAAGTTCTCCTCCAATGCATCTTAATAACATTTATATCTGGTTTCATTGATCATTGTGTATGCTACTGTCATGATACTAGTATATTTTGTTTATGTGCATTGAATGACACAAGCATCTGCACGCAATGTGTCTTTGTACTGTACTCATATTTGTGGAACGCGGTGGCGCAGTAGATAGCACACCGGACTCTCAATCGAGAGTAACTCTGTTCGAATCCCCTTGCTGCTGTCTTTATATTGTATATTTTTACTATGTTTAATTTTGATACTAGGTCGGTAATCAATATTTAGTGGTGCCATGCTCCATTGCATGTGTGTGTGTGTGTGTGTGTGTGTGTGTGTGTGTGTGTGTGTGTGTGTGTGTGTGTGTGTGTGTGTGTGTGTGTGTGTGTGTGTGTGTGTGTGTGTGTGTGTGTGTGTGTGTGTGTGTGTGTGTGTGTGTGTGTGTGTGTGTGTGTGTGTGTGTGTGTGTGTGTGTGTGTGTGTGTGTGTGTGTGTGTGTGTGTGTGTGTGTGTGTGTGTGTGTGTGTGTGTGTGTGTGTGTGTGTGTGTGTGTGTGTGTGTGTGTGTGTGTGTGTGTGTGTGTGTGTGTGTGTGTGTGTGTGTGTTCTTGTTCTTCTTGCGTATGCTGTCATCGTCACCGTCATTAGATGTCGAAGTTGGTCAGATGGAGCCACTCGCACGTTCTTGGGTCGAGCTCGGGACCCCGCATGCCCCAGGGTGTTTGGTGAACGGGACAATCTCCGCTGATGATTTGTTCAGCGGTTTTGGATGTCCCACAGTCGCAGCGGTCGCTCTGGGTCAGGCCGCAGCGCTTCACGGAGGCGCCGAACCGTCCCACGCTTGACAGTAGACGGTTGAGTCGTGTCCAGACTAGGCGTGAGAGGTTGCCTCCTATTGCACTGGTTGATGAAGTGGGGATAGACTGGTGTAGTTGTGTGTGGTGGATGCCCACGACTCAGCCAATCTTCCACGTGTCCATTGTTTGACAGTCTCCTGTGGGGTGGCAGAGGAGACGAATTGTCGGGCATGCTGAACGTGTGGGTTGCGTGACTTCAGCCTCTTTTCTGATAGACATCTACCATAGAGTCCTTTAGCAGGAGGCTTCGTTGACAAGCACGACGGCCGAGCGCTAGCGTCGGTCTGTCTATATGTCAGCCTGTGCGTTTGTTTGTCTGTCCGTCTGTTTGTCTGTTTGTCTGTCTGTCTGTCTGTCTGTCTGTCTGTCTGTCTGCCTGTCTGCCTGTCTGCCTGTCTGCCTGTCTGTCTGTCTTTCAGTATGTATGTATGTCTGGGTGTCTAGCTGTTTGCATGTATGTATATATGTATGTATGTATGTATGTATGTATGTATGTATGTATGTATGTATCTGTCTGTCTGCCTGTCTGTATGTCTGTCTGTCTGTCTGTCTGTCTGTCTGTCTGTCTGTCTGTCTGTCTGTCTGTCTGTCTGTCTGTCTGTCTGTCTGTATGTCTGTCTGTCTGTCTGTCTGTCTGTCTGTCTGTCTGTCTGTCTGTCTGTCTGTCTGTCTGTCTGTCTGTCTGTCTGTCTGTCTGTCTGTCTGTCTGTCTGTCTATCTGTATGTCTGTCTGTCTGTCTGTCTGTCTGTCTGTCTGTCTGTCTGTATGTCTGTCTGTCTGTCTGTCTGTCTGTCTGTCTGTCTGTCTGTCTGTCTGTCTGTCTGTCTGTCTGTCTGTCTGTCTGCCTGCCTGCCTGCCTGACATGCAATGTGACAAATACAACTACCCAGCAAGTCACAACGCTATTGTCAGATAATAGCAGCACTAGCTGCGTACAATAGTTTGCATGATTAATTAACCCATCACGAAATAATTATCGCATGGTCTTGCCAATGGACAAGCACGATTATTACGTTACTAACGGTATAATGCAAAGTACATTGCACAATGAGTATTCCTTGTCATTGCCTTTCATAATATACATCTTGAATGAACTGCTTATTAACTTAGAATATAAAAGGCTGGGACATAAGCCATGTTTCAATGCAGTGCTTCAACGCACTTAGCTCATTGTCCATGTACTTGGATATATAATTAGTATTATTTCTGTCATCCCATTTGCACAATGAATTGCTAGTTATAGTCACCGAGTATTTGTTATTGTGTTTCCTTGATTATAAGAATGGCAGTAATATTGAACTAATCCTTATCACTGACTGTGTTATTTTGTTTATGTGTTGTTGTGTTTCCTTGACTATATCAATGGCAGTAATATAGAACTAATACTTATCAATTACCGTGTTATTTTATTAATTTGTTGTTGTGTTTCCTTGATTATAAGAATGGCAGTAATATTTAACTAATACTTATTTATTAATGACCATCTTATTTTGTTTATTTGTTATCTAATATGGAGCGCGGTGGCGTAGTTCTTGGAGCATCGGTCTTTTAATCGAAATATTCCAGGTCCGAATCCGTCTATAATTACTTCGAACGTTAGCAAGTTCGTTCAATCCATGTTTCTCCAATTCAGTCAGCTATATAAGTGAGTACCTGATTACATATTATGGGGATAATAGTGTAAAATAAGTATTCGCGCAGTAATTACAGCGTGGCTGAATGCTTCCCAGAGAAGTCGAGATGGTGTTCGATTGAACGGGTCTACCAGTGAGTAAAGTGTAAAGCGCGCCGAAAAGTTCTAAGGACGCTATATGTAAGAACTTTAATTTAACCTTTAATTACACGTGTCGGTGAGTTTGCAGGACATGTGTCTTTAGGCTCTATAATAGGTAGCGGGTCAAACTCACAGGACTTATTTGGAGATGCCATAATTACTTGTGTCACTTCATCAACTGTTGCAGGTGGAAAAGAAGAAAGCAGAAAATTTATTTAGGAATTTCAACGTTATCATGATTCAAAGATTATTTCGGAAATAAAGAACGAATAAGGCTAATTTTATCCCCTTAAAATAATTAGAATACAGGTCACATATAGATGTCCAGTGGTTTAAGGAAAACGTAATTGCACGCTGAACAAAACACCCAATTTGGCACACTGTATGGACCTCTCAGAAGCCATGCGAACGGGAAAGGTTTGATTTTATTGAGTTATTTTGAGAGCATTGTTTTTCGGAGATTGTATGTCCTATCTTTTTTAAATGGAGCGGTCTGCCTCTGCTACCTTTAGGAACATATATATATATGGAGAGAGGGGGGGGTGGCATTAGGTTAAATATGACTCGCTGTACGGCAACATTTTGGACACACAACAGTCTGCCACATTGAAATGTTAGCTCATTGACGGATGCAGTATGGCCACCATTTTAAGCTTTACTTGTCACGAGACTGACGTATCACAGACCCATGAGTGAGTTGTAAGGTTCGTAGCGGAAAATAACATTGTAGTCAGCCACGCGTGTTCAAATCTGCAGCTTATGTAGACGCGAGGACTTTCCGTGTAGCCTACTTCCTGATTGTATAATGCTAGATTATTAGTCATTCTTATTATATAATTGGGGTAATTGCAAGAGTCCCTTTTGTCATGACAATCAGCCCATACAAAACCTTCAAATATATATATATATATATATACTTGAAGGTTATTTATGGGCTGATTGTCATAATAAAAATCACTCTTGCAACAGGAATACAATTACCGCCCCGATCTCCTATGCTTTGACGTGCGGACTTGTTGAATGCAACATTTCCTTAAACAGTAATCGGAAGCGTTTATCGCATGTTTTATTAGCACAGCATGCATACAACATTATTGTCACAGTTAGCGATTTTAGATTTTCGTTGTAACAATTTCTAAAAGTAATTACACATGTCCCCAGGAAACTAACTGTTAACTGACAAAAAGTTGAATTTTTAGTACTTGTAAAACAACGTTTGGTAAAGGCAGTTTAGAAGTCTTGCTGATTATTGAAGAGAAGTAAGAAACACGCGAGCGAACGAGTGAACATGCATTATGTGTGTTTATCCAGAAGAACATGACATAGGTCACGACTACCCCCGAACCTGTCTGACACGGTTGGCCCTCCCAATGGTAGCCACTCGGATGACCATCTTGTAGTGTCCCCGTTCATGCACTGACCAGTGGTTGTGTCGCAGCCGTTGGTACAGCGACAGGGGAAGATGCACGACCCTTGACTCGTCGACGTGCTCGCGTTCCGTCAACGTGTTTCTGGAACACCTTGACAAAACAACGCATGTCATACAATCAATAAAGTAGGCAAGAGGACAGTGAACTTGAAGATAATTGTATAAATATAGGATACAATATTGTAAATTAGCGACGTGTTTGACTGTGAACACGCATCACTTTTTCAACCAGTCTCGTGGGATTGTATTCCACTACGTTTCAAGTTTTATTAATGTTCCTCCAGGGAAAGATTACATAGTTCGTATTAACTGAATGTTTAAACAAAACTAGTCCATTAACTTAGTCAGGGTAATGCAAACAATGTTAATAACTCAAGTGGTAAGGCCTGCTCCTTAAAATAGAATATGCCTAATACCGGTTTATTTTAATATTGTGATTGAACAGGTACGTTCTAGATACGACGGCAGTTACCAGCATAGGATCGTCGTTGATAATTGCTTTGTACCGTTTAGTTCGCGCATATAACTGGCTAGGTGCAACGCTCTATTGAATCAGGAAGTAAACCACACTAAACGTCCCACGCTTGAATAAGATCTACAGGGACAAGCTTGGATGACAACGATAGCTCCTGCCTAGTCGATCGAACCTTACCACTCACCTGTTATCTCGTGCAACATCAGTAAAGTGACCAGTGAAGTCATCAGTTCAAACATCGCTACACCATGACCGTCAGTGCGCTACAATCGTTTTGTTTACAATAACGGATTTTCCCACCGAGTTGTCAGCAGCGATCTAGCGGAATATAGCCTCGCTTATCCAGCCACCGCGAGGTGGCAGCATAGGTCTCTCACTACGGCCTGGATTATTAAGGTCCTGCCAATGTTACCGGTAGGGGGCTTTACCCCTGAATCGGGTAGAGACGATGATTGGCTGTCATACCAACTATTAAATAACAAATTAAATAAGGATACACTTTTATCAGATAATACTATACAATAACAACTATTCAACATTAAACTTATATTGAAACATGTCACACACAAATTAAACCGACATTACACTTTTTCGCGGTTTAGTGCCTTTTAAACACATGCATATTCACTAGGTGGCAGCTCTCATGGCTGTCAACAAGTGGGCAGTCAAAACGCGACTCTGAGCCAGACTACTTTCCTGGCGAAGTCACGCAACCAGGCGAGAATCGGTTAAGCGAGACTAAGCCGAAGAGTGAGGCATACTTGACCTATGCCCCCAGTGTTCACGTGGCCTGCTTATTTCCCCGATGATTGACGTATTATTTGCACCCAATCAATTCGTTTTCTTTAATCTTTAACGAATCTTAATTACCTTTATTGTGAACAGGACTCATACCCGAGAATATATATTATTATATGTATGTAGGTCACTCTTCACTGTAAATCTGGTTGAAGACAACACAACTCACTCCTCAGTGGGGTGAGCCTTTAGTACTGGGAACCTTCTGGGAGACAACATGACGTTTACTACATCTACTTGTCATTTAGTATGTGCTTTTATCGACGTGTATATTTAAATTAGCAGATCACCTACTGTTAACCAACAAAACTTTATTATATTCATCTCGAGTTCGCAGTTAAGCTATTTTGCATCGATATCAGAATAATTATCGTTCGATTTGATGTTGGTTTAATTATTACATTACCTTTACCAATAATTACTATTTATGTGATTCATGTAGGAATCGAGCTCAGGGTCCCGCCATTAAACGTCACCATTTTGTATCAAAACATTACATTTAATAATTAGTTTACTAGCTTGTGCGAAATATATTTGCAAATTACCCCAATAATGGTGTAAGAATGACTAATAATCTAACATTATACAGGAAGACCACCTTTCAACTCACCCATGATTATGTGAAACATCAGTAACGTGACAAGTAAAGCGATCGTTAAAATGGTTGCCATACTACATCCATCAATGAGCTAATATTTCAATGTGGCAGGCTGTTGTGAGTCCAAAATGTTGCCGACCAGCGAGTCTTTTCTCAGTGTACGCAAATCATATAATGTGTAATGATAATGTTCTTATGACATGACACTTACTGCATGTCTTAAAGATGAGTGTTCACTCTGACAGTACTACCAGTGTGTTGAACTGCTTGTATCATAGTTTGCTAACAGTTTTCTTGAGCTTTTCTTTTCAATGCCCAGAAAACACATAGATGTGCTTAGGACATGGTCGATTTAAGGTAGCATCGCATCCTCTGTCTCAAGCATTGGTGATCAAAAGGCAAAGGGTGGAAAGAGTATCCACTTTTAAGTATCTTGGTACTGGTGTTGATGATAATCTTACTTTCTCTCACAATGTAGACTACGTATACAAAACAGACATCAACATATATTTTTGCTTCAGAAACTAAGGAGCTTTAATGTCAACACAGAGGTTATATAGATGGTTTACAGGTCATTGATTGGAGGTGTGCTCTCTTTTAACATGACATGTTTAAGTGTCATGGTATTGAAATTTAACTGCCAAGAACAAAGCAAAGCTGGCTCGGGTGGTCAACCGGGCGTGCACAATTGTTGGCATGAATCAACTATGTGATATTTATCTGCAGGTTTTAAGAACCCACTCAGTTCTTCTTTTGAAACTCTGCCGCCTACGCGGCGGCTCAGAATGTCCATTGCACACAAAAACTGTTACAAGAAATCTTTAGTTCATTCAGCCATAGACATACTGAATTCTAAGCCTGAACCTGCGGTTGTATAACATGTCAATGTATAATGTGCAATTGCGTGTATGTACGTATATGCATGAGGAGATTGAAACTGAATGTACTGTGCTTCCAAACATATCTCATGTGTATACTATGTTTATATGTGGATATGTCCTAACACAGTGTGAGCTCAAAGGAAAAAATCCCATACTATATAAATCATTCTATGGACAATAAATGTTTTTAATTCAATTCAATATTTGAGTTAATGACCCTAAAGTTAACGCGGTCCATTTTGGCCGCTGTCGGAGAGCTGGAAGAATGGAAGACAAATTAAAGCCTGTTGGGCTGACATCATATACAAGGAATGTCTAAGACAGAGGGAACTGGCGAGATGTTGTGCAAGCCTGACGTGACACACCTAGATATGGAGACGGTAAGTAGGTATTACGTCATAAGTAATTAGTATTTATGAAAGCAGGTGCAGCACTATTCTATGCCAGAGAATAATCTTGCTTCCAAACATTATCTCTCCATACATATTGATGTGAAATCAATAATAATTATCGTTTTGTGTAATTAGTCATTGATCATATGATCATCAAATAGTTTATTATGTAATGGGTCGATAGTATGGAATAGTATTTCGCCTTGATATTCAAAATAAATGTAATATTACCAGCTTCGTATCTTCTCTATAAAGTCATGTGACTGAAAAAACTATATCTACGAAAATACTACACCATATTAAAAGTGTTATCACTTTTGTGTTTTTTATTATTTTAATAAATCTTAAACAGTTTATGAAAATAGTACTATACATTACATTCTTATTATTGGATCTGTTATTCTGCAAACTAGCCTTATTGTTGTGTGTGTATATATGTATATATATACATATGAAAAGACAAAAATGTTGTTCATTTTGGATCTACCAACCATGTCTCTACTGCTACTTATAAATGATGGTAGTGTGTTAACTATTAGCTATTAATTGCACGTTGTAGCTACAACAAATCAGTTTACCATTCTCAGTGACAGCGACCAATGATTCAAGTTATATTGTTTATGTTATAACATTGTATACATACATCTGCTTGTAACAGCTTTGGCTCTGCTGCCAACCAGGAATTTTATAGATTGTATACGCTTTGTCTTTTATTTATCTTCTGTATTATACAATTCCGAAAGCAATGTTTCTGCTTCATGTTGTTAGTGCATAGAGCCAGTCATGTTTACGTTATTTACGAAAAACTTGGAAAATCATTAAAATCTTTAAAAAAGCACAATTATTATGCAGATAATACTGCTAGATTTTGCTCTGCTTATATCACTTATTCTGTCACAGCATATTTCGCATCTTAAAATAATATGAAATTCAAATAAAACAATGTGTCTCCGAATCAAGGCCACACCTAATCACACGTAAGTGACACATCATGAAGCAACATATTTCGAGGTTCATTCCCTGATGGTCGTAAAGAGTCAGTCGTTCCACCAGTGATGAAATACGTCTTCCGCTAGCTCCTAGCAGAACCCAAGTAATCGATAGCAGAAAACACTGTACGAAGATCGTCTCCGTCAGTCAGGTTGCAATGCTAAATATGTCTTCTCGTCGAATGAACATGAAGTGTGAGCCTCGTGTAGCAGAGATAATTAATTTCTTCTTCGGCATACTCTCAGACTGGGACTCCAATTGCTTATATCAAGGTCGCTGTGCGCCACAGGTCTCCAATAGGCCAAAAACTTTTTTACCGATTTTCTGTTGGCCTGCTGGTTGCCTTTCTCTCTTTTTAATATGTTGGACATTTTTGCAGGATATGTTGCACTGACATTGTCATAGAGTTAATTTCATTATAGTCAAACGACTTTGCCATATTTGGTGCATGCCGTTGATTTAACTTCTACATGAGTATTGAAGATGCTTCCTGTCTTCATTCGATAGCTCAATAGGTTTCTTTCGAACAACCAAATTGAGTGAGACTAAGGTCAGTAGACGATAACGATGCGTTAGAGGCACTCCACTTGCATATGATATGTCTTAATTTTGATAACTATGACACATCACTAGTAAAGGAGGTTAATCAGCGCGTATGGTTTGAGTATGAGTAGAGCAAGAGCAAAGTACCCGGATGTAGGTCGAGGTCAAGTGGCGCCACCTGACGGATATGTAATGAACTAAAACGACAGCACCTTGCGGATTTTTTTGAGCTAAAATAGTGCCACCTAACGGACATTTTATGAACTAAATATACAAGTGGTGCCATCTGACGGACAAGTTGTGAACTAAATGTTCGAGTACTGCCCAAATTCGTGCGTCTTGGTTTGACCAGTAGGCCCACCTAGCGCATTTTTTCTCTGGACTGAAACTGCGCCGCCTAGCGCATTTTTCGTAAAATCAATTCCCCTAACGGATAGGTCATGGGCTACCAGTGGTGCCACCTGGCGGATAAGTTGTGAACTAAATGTTCGAGTGCTGCCCAAATTCGTGTCTCTTGCACGCATGCGTGCAATAGAGCCCCCTGACGTCTAGATCAGGAACTACAAACATCATCCCTGGCGGACAATGGTGTCTTTTCTTATAAGACATAGGTTATCGACCATTTGGTTAGGTGTAGACCTCTCCTAGCCTATACATTTACAACTTTAACATAGGTCGAAACCTGACGAATCGGTAGAGAACTAGTAAAATAAGTCAAATTATGTCATTTCTGGTTACCATACAGATCTACGACCTTCCGCTCACCCTGTTTGTAAATTCTTACCTATCAATGTGTTTTATTACCAGCATACGTCGACTGCTTCCTATATTAACAAATAGGTGTTTGTCAATTTGTGTGTACTATTTCGTCTCTGTCATCAACTCCGGCAATCAAACCAAACACCAATGATCCACTCTATTGTCTGTACCTATAATGTCTACTCTGAAGTCCGTGTTCGTTCGGCACGCCCACGTGACCTTTATGTTCTGTCGAACTGTTATAAAAGGCCTGCGTCTGTTTTTTTGGTCATTATATCTTACATTTTGGAAGATGAACAACATGACTAGTGAGAACGTCCGACAAGGGATTTTGCTATCGAAGGCACAGCCTTCTCCGGCTAGGGGCCCACTCGACCTCTCGACCCCGACAATAAACCCGGACCAACAACCAACGACCAGTTCAACGACCAGTCCGACGACCAGTTCGACGACCAAAACAATTTCGTCTCTGTCATCAGCTCCGGCAACCGAACCAACCATCAATGATCTACTCTACAGACTACACCTTTAATTTCTACTCTGCAATCCGTACTCGTTCGGCACGTCCACGTGACTTTTCGGCACATTTACTAACTATATAAGCGAGGTGTTTTACCAATCGGACCGTCATTCGTATTACGACGACAGCCCGGCTAACAACATCATCATCATGTTGAAGACACCCTACTACCACTCTCCTGCGGCAGACTCGAGCGACGAGGACGAGCCAACGAGCAGACCCGTCATGCCGGTGACCAACCGCCCTTCCGTGCCGTCGGAACCAGAGGTCGTGGACGTAGTGGACGTACCACCTCTAGAATCAACGGTAAGCCCTGACCCTGTTATCGAGGTCAGAGGTCTCCTTATGGACAAAGTACGCAAGTATACTCCCTTCTACATCGGGTGCAGATACTGCAAGAAGCGTATGATTGTCGATGATACGGGACATTTGCAATGCGAACGACATAGTTACGTAGCCTCTGATATGTATATCAGGGTTCGAACGGATGCTGCCAATGAGGAGTCCCTACCGGCTGCAAAACCATCACCACCCAACATGGCCCCATTTACCTGCCCACTATGTAAGGCCCATTTCACGCGACGGGCCTCCTTGAAACGACACATTGTCAGCGGATTGTACCTGTATGAAGAAGAGGGCGGCCAAGGATGCCGAACTGGACGCGCTTGTGGTGAATCATATTTTATATTGTTTTACTATATACTTTCACCTAAAATCTCATTGCCCCTGTCTATATTTTCCCTAAAATGGCGTCCCCATACCTTCCGTCAAAATGGCGTCCCTGTATATGTTTACTTCTGCTAAAACTTCGCCCGTTTTATTATTTCCTATATGGTTGGACTTGTCTATTACCTGTTAACATCCGAGTACATAATATTCTGTCACGTCTTTGCTTCCAAGATTATGGCCCCCTACGTTGTCCTTCATATCAACATCTGGCAACGTCTTAACTCCCTATATGGTTGTGTTCACGGGTAATTTCTGTCGACAATTTGTCTTTATGGTCATACAACTTGTCACCTTACTTCCTATCACGTAACTTCTTATCATTGTTTCCCACCGGTTCTTGTATCACCGTACTCTAACAACGGTGTACTATTCCCATACATTCTTTAATATTTTTAATATTATTGAAATATTCTTGCAGAACTACATTGAAGGTCCGCTACCACCAAAGCGGCAACGAATGGTCTCTGTGTCGACAGAGACGATTAACGACAACGGGACAGCATCGACACCAACTCCCGTTCCCAACGACGTCACAACTACCCACGCTGTCAATGTTACAACTTCTACCCAGCTTGCCAATGCCACAACTTCCGCTCCTGACTTTGCTGGTCCGAACTTTACCATCGATTTCCCTGTGACCGAAATGAAGAAGACGCTGGCACGACACATAGCAGGTGCCGTTGTTGAACTCTCAAGACGACAATGCCGTGGTTGTGAGATAGACGATCCTAGTAAATGTCATCACGATTGTATGTTATTTGATGACATTCAAATTTGCATGCACTTTGACGAGGCTGTCGAGACCATTAATTCAACTGCAGTGGTGAAAGACTGTTTGAGTGTTTTGTTAGACGCAGGTGTGAAGCTATCCGACGTGACAGTCGAATAGTTGTGTAATATCAATACTTGGTTGCAAGACGCCGTTTCGAAACAGTGGCGAAACACTATGAAACATATGGTTCTGGCAGTAATGGAGGGTGACCTGTAAAGAACTTTCTTTTGTCTTGTATACGATTAAACTTTGCAAGACTCTGTACCAATGCCTAGTCTCCGGTTCTTGCAGTTATGGAGCGTGACATGTAAATACGTTTGTGTTGTAATAAAATGTGCAAACCTTATCTTGCGTCTTTTTTCGTGTCTTACACTTCACAAGTAAAGATACTCGTCTAAGTTCCGATTAACAAATCACTCAAATCACTCTCTCACTCACTCATTCATCCTTCTTGTCTGTTCACTCACTCACTCACTCACTCATCCTCCGTGTCTTTTCACTCACTCACTCACTCATCCTTCGTGTCTGTTCACTCACTCACTCACTCACCCATCGTTTCTGTTTATTCACTCACTCACTCACTCATCCTGTTTTAGTTTCCCCAAAATCCGCTAGGTGGCGCTACTGGTCAACCCAAGACGCACGAATTTGGGCAGTATTCGAACATTTAGTTCACAATTTGTCCGTCAGATGGCACCACTTGTAGAGTCCGTTCACAAAATGTCCGTTAGATGGCGCCACTTGACTTACGTCCGGGCACTTGACCTACATCCGGGTACTTTGCTCTTGCTCTACTCATACTCAAACCATACGCGCTGATTAACCTCCTTTACTACTCACATTTTATTATCCAAGGAGAAAGAGTAAGTCGATGGAAGTAAAACAAGTATGTAACGTATGAAGTATATAGTGAAACAAACGTATGAAGTAAATAGTGAAACAAGCAACATGCTGTAAAAGGTCTTAGTCATGATTATGATTCATACACTTATGTATTCGCCAGCCTGTAAGGTTATGGCAAGATATTAGGCCAAACCTTCCAGCATAGTACCTGCTGTTTTGCATTATGCATTGTGTAAAATGTCATCATGTGTTATTTCCTTCTAATATCCCATTTACAAAGTCTGTGTACATTGGATGTTGTTCTAGCATTCACATTATATTTCTATCATCCTGTTTACATTGGCATATTGCCGCTGTGTGTCATTGAAGTTTTCGTTTTGTTTGTAGACAACGGCTAGTTGCCAATTGCAACATTTTATCATGGTAGTTCTCAGAAGCCATCATGACATTTGACTGATACCATGTGACAGTTTCCACGTAGCATAATGTAATCTGCTCAAATGTGAAACTAGGTTACCAAATGTCACGTGCTGAAACTAGGATTTTCATATAAACAATGATTATATTTGATTACTGAACATTCTTCAGCACCAGATCATTTGGTTTAAAGATGATTTTTTTGAAATATTCAAGACGATAATTACGTTGCATTGGGTTTCATCTGATTGTCGTTCAAACTTCACTAGTAAGTGTGATGTGTAATGACGTCATCGTACACGTGATAGATATCGTAGTTGCCCTCGCCTCGATTGATTTACTTCTTATAACATATGGTAATATATGTAAGCACCTGTACATGTGATACATTACTTTGTAACGAGGAAATCCTTTAATAGTTGGCCAACTGTATATTTGTATCGTTTATTATAGTAATTAAATGGGTATTCCATTTGTATTCCCACATTAACCCCCTTTGTTGTATCATATTCATGTTCTTCCCAACCTTGTCGCACTTGGATCTTTGTGACGAGTCCGTCGCATTTGGTGCCGTCAATCCATAAGCCAAATTTATGTGACACTAAGGAAAATTAGTAATGCGCGACATGAATGTATTGAAAAGCCTGGGCACAATGGTATGCCATAGGCCTTAACGTAATATGAAATTACGATTTCACATGAGCGTTTTCTCTACGCAACAAGCCCCGCAACCACCAGCCAGGCCGCTGTAGACAGGTGCAAGGCATAAGTAAGTGTTGAACTGCTACGGTGTGCGTTATATATTCATATAATATATTATATCTACTCTGGTTGTTGGGACCATACAACAAATACATAACCTCCAAAGGTGATACATTTCATTGCACAAGGCTATAAGGAGAAGAAGGCGATGTTTATTCGTTTGTAACTGCGGGTCTTAGAATCGAATTATTTAGGTTTTCTTAGGTTGTTCCTGACCGTAGGCGTTGTCCTTGGTGGTCAAGTCTCTAGATTTCCCAGCGAATTATGTACGTCCAAAATTCTTTGTATTGCTAATGCTAGGTTCAGACACCGTTTGTTTGGGTAAATTAATGCATAATTTCGTGACTATGATTGAAAAGTTTTCATTTCTAGTATTTATATAAACAACTTTTTGGAACAGATTGAAACTATGACCCTCTCGTTTCTTCTTTTATCTTATATTCTCTATATAGCATAACAATATTAGAAAATACATTACTATTATACTTCCCTTTTAGTAGTTTATATAACCCTATAGCATATATCCACGTGTTCTTCTTTAAGCTAATGTAGGAAGTTATAACCTCTCCAATCTCTCTAATTACTGCATAATCTAAACAAATCCGAACAAGTGCTTTATATAATGGTATACAACTATTACGGTGGTCCTATCAGTGGCCCGGGAACAAGGGTTGTAATTTTGTTTTAAATTATAAACCTTGCTATATAATATTTCAGAGGACTAATCCAGGTGCGACAAGGTTGGGTAGAACAGGAATATGATACAACAAAGGGGGGTTAATGTGGGAATACAAGTGGAATACCCATTTAATTACTAAAATAAACCAAATAAATGATACAAATATACACTTGGCCAACTATAAAAGGATTTCCTCGTTACAAAGTAATGTATAACATGTACAGGTGCATACATATATTACCAAATGTTATAAGAAGTAGATAGCAAAGTGTTATTGTTCACCTACAAAGAGAGTCGTTAAGTCCGGTATAACTAGTCATCTGAATAACTAATATTTACGCTACCCGATTGCAGGAGAATGCCGGGGGGGGGGGGGTGGAACACTCAACCCCGGTATTTCCGACGAATATATAGTGCGAGGCGTAACTGCCTCTATGAACTCACGAGAAAAAAGCAGCCGTATCTTCGCAAGGTGGGCGGCGAAAGGCATCACATGGTGAACGAAACGTATACAGTTGTACGACGGAACTCGGTGGGCGTCAATTAACGTCACTCGATGAGCGAGCGTATACGGCAGTGCAACGGTACCCGGTGAGCGTCGATAGGCGTCACGCGATGAGTGAACGTATACGGGGCAGTGCAATGGTACACGGTGGGCGTCAATACGCGTCACGTGAGGAAAGAAATGTACACGGCGTTACGACGGTAAACGGTCGGAGTCGATAGGCGTCACGTGGAGAATGTACGTGGCGAAGATCAATAGCGAGACGATAATCTGTATGGTCGAGATGTGGGGGAATTCGAACTGCGAAAGTCACCCCTAATCTACACTACATATGCGACACGACCCGAGTCTGCTCTATCGGCAGTAACAGCCAATCCTGTCGAATGATAGTAGAAGAACCGGTGTTCTCGATTCAATCTTGTTGTGCCATGACGGTGGGCAAATATTCCAAGTAGCCAAACGTACATATTGTACAAGGTTGTCTGCATTTAAAATATTGATCAAGTTATAATTTCAAGACACGGGTAACAAAACACGTCAATAAAAGTCCAATGTCTTGGAGACAATATAATGCACGCTCACAGCAATGCAACTACGGTCGTCTGACTTGAAAATGGCAGCAATTCTCTTAAATATTCGAATGGCGACCAAGCGCCGGAAGTCTACCTGGCCAATAGCAAAACTTACACAAACTAAGCCATCCCATAAACTGTGCTCCCGAACTCTGTGGACCCCCGATCAGTCTTTATTCAAATCGTTGGTTTAAAATCAACATTATTGCATAATAGACACACAATCGTCAACTCTTGAAAATCCTCAAATTACTTCAATTACATATAAATTTGATATCATCAGAACCATTGAATCGATACGGTTATAACGGTAATAATACCATATCTTAACCATCACAATTTAATATATTATGTTAGTAAAAGAAATATTATATTCAGAAATGAGGTGTGAAACATTAATTCGCAGCTGCCCGGCGCAATAAACCACCTTACTAATCCATGTTACATACTTCTTCTAACGTTACTAAGAGTGACTTACAATAACGCCACATTATCAGTTAGCTTAAACCGGTTCTACTCATACAACATTGGACGTACTTAGTCACAAAATTAGTATAATCCATATTAAAATAGAATTTGTTACCAGCTGATAATATGATTTGCGCTTTGGTCGCAAGATGGCCATAGTGTAACATTTTGCATTCAAGCAGCCGATGAATGGCAGCTGCAATGAAATTCCTGCGTAGTTTAATTAACCCTTTATTTTGGAGCCTGGCTAATTATACTTAAACCACTTTGTCACACTTAGGAAAATATACATCGACGAACATTTGCATAAATATCAGGTAACTGATATTAATTTATAATGTTAATTACCCCATAGCCTATTTAATGCTTACTGTTACATACATTTGTGTACATGACGTTGGTGCGTTCTAAGTTTACAGGGACATTTTATTAATGTTGTTATCTCGGTAGCACATGGCTCTCTAGTCAGTCTGGTAGAGCTACTTGGCTCACATTGCTATTATGACTCATAATGACTGTCAAAAGCAACCGGCATTTCACGCATTGACCATCTTCATGGGGATAATCTCCCTCAACGAACATGTGCAGTTATACAATTATCTAAAACTAAGTGATATGTTAATTAAAACTAGATATATTAGCGTTCCCGGTTAACAGGAAACCGTTTAATTTGTGTTACCCTAATGGATGGTAATAAACCAATATTCGAACGCATCAAACATGCACTATAAACATATCTGACGGTTTGCACCACCCAATTTGACCCACAAACCGGTTCACCAGATCCCACAATTGATGTATCCAGTACATCGCGGTTTGCTTACGTCACAATCGAATTTTGCGCCTGACCTCCGTCAAGCTTTGCCATATCCAACAAAGATGAAAACGGACGGTTATAATGTGAATTACGTTACTATTGCTGCATGATATATCATAAATCAAACACAATTGTCAAGTTGGAAATGTTGTCTTATGTTTTTGTCACAAAGAAACAATTTTGTGAACAGAATTTAAACAAAAAATACTGCAGAATGTCTGAACCCACCACGCGTTTTCTGATGGCTTGACGAAGGTTTTACTAGGCAACAGTTCACATGGTGGATAGGTCAATTGTCTGTACATGTTTGACTGATTACAAATGTACATATAAACATGTTTTATCAAAACGTATAGACAAACTTGTGCCAATAAATATTTCACGTATTGACAGAATATATGTATACCTTACTGTCAAAATGTTATTATCAACAACGGTGCATTGTGTGGTAACTGTGTAAGCAAAACAACAAAACATGACATGTTTAATAACAATATTATGTTATCGGTTAAACACGTACACTCGTGATTCTACTCGCCTTTACTCGTCCATAATTAGTCAAATGGTCGTGGAGTTGTAAGTACCATGAACTGCTTTTGGAGGACTCAAAACGTTAAACGTCTGGTAGTTATTATCAAAGTTACAGGGGGTGGCACAAACATCACGATCTTCTCATAGCAGCCTACACAACGTCGTTCAGACCGTTATATAGAACTTACGTTGGGTGACTGCACAAGAGTGTTACGTAGGCAGCTGTACAAACAACGACAACAAGTCGTGGCATGGCTATGTCGACCGACGAGCTTTGAAACAACAGCGATCAATAACAACCACAGCGACACAGAGATGGCGATGAATTACGTTATTTATACCTCACAAGCGTCAGTGACGTCAGAGAACCGCACATCTAATTGGTTAGTTGCGAGACATCTTTAGGTTGCGCGTCATCGGCTGTGACTTGAGCTCAGACTGGAGTTAGTTTTGACTAGATCGACTGATGACCTCAAGCACATATAAAAAATGCGGTGTTATATTTCGCCTCTTACCAGATACATGTTGTTTGGTCACATGTGGTAGGCATTGTTAAGTGGCCCAATTATGTAAGAGACACTTAAGCGTAGTCATGCATCAACTTGGGCGTCTCCTTGTGACATACTCCATTACAAATTATTATAAGCGTCATCCATTTACGCATTAGTTATCGTTCGTTATTGCAGCAACATAGCTACAGTTATGTAATCGGGGATCACTGGACTCGTGCCATTTTTTGTTGCTCTGTGTGTTTGTTAGCTTAAATTATTCCTGAAAAATATTCCTCAGGGCACCCATCTTAATTAAAAGAATATGAAAATCGGAAATTCATTCAAGCCTATGGTTACTCGGACTTGCCGCAATGTCGTAATTATTATGTTATATATATATATATATATATATATATATATATATATATATATATATACTTTAACAGTAAAAATGGAACTACAATGAAAAGTTTGTAATCAAAATTGCTGGAAAGATGAGTACAAATAATTACAAGAAATATATATCAATGTGTTTAATTTTGAGGAGGCCCAAGACAAAACATTTAACCATATGTCAAAAAAGACTATATATTGTTATATTGATATCTTAATTGGTGTTTGTTTCACAAAATAAACAGTGATGTCTTTATAGTCCTGAATATCAATCGATGAACACGCATAACAAGTACCACAGACGTACCAGGAATAATGCCTCTATGTGTTACAATGATTGATTATTTCGCGCCGCTCGGATATGTCATTTTTCATAAGGGTGTCGACTTTCTGCTGATTTCAGTTGTTTTGTTAATTTGAATACAATTAATTTAGTTTTTTCATACATAGGTAATTTTACAAAGTACCCCACAAACGGCTTCCATTCAAACTAGACTTCTACGGAATAAGTGGAAATACACAAAACAGGATCAAATAACTTTTGCCAAACCGTAAACAAAGAGGGTCAGTAAACGGAGTTCTGTCGGAGACAACAGATATTACATCGGGAGTTCCACAGGGATCTGTCTTAAGACTAGTCTACTTTGCATCAATGACATAAATGAAAACATCTCCCATACGCCTTTTTGCAGACGACACATATATCGCCAAATCACCACCGGACACTACCATGACATTTTTCAAATTTAACAAGATTTAACAAGATTGCCACCCAGAGAATTAACTCCAGGTGGCAGGTGGACAAGGAAGCTGTTTGGCTTATAGATAGTCCAACCCGTTTATCTATGTGTATACCGCCCTTCTGAGGTATGTGTCGATTTTATTTTAAACTTATTCACGCTACTAGAAACCACACAATCAGCAGATAATCTATTTCATTCATTTACAATCCTTTGCGAAAATGAGAGCTTTCTTATATCTACTTTATACTGCTCCTTTGCTAATGTAACTTCATGTCCTCTAGATCTTCTAACTTTCTTAATTGAGAAAAACATATTTATATCAATATTTTCATAACCATTCAGTATTTTAAACACTTCTATCTGATCTCCTCTCAATCTCCTGGTCTCTAGTGTTGTTAAACCACATTCTTTTAGGCGAATTTCATAACTAAGATCCCTCAGTTTTTGTATAATTTTAGTCGCTCTCCTCTGTACTCTTTCTAGCATATCTATCTCCTTCTTGCGATATGGCATCCACGCTTGTATAAAATATTCTAAATGAGGCCTCCCTATTGTTTTGTACAGCGGTATTATTAGGTCTTTTCCTTATACGCTATATTTCGCCTAATTATTCCAAGGATTTGATTTACATTTGAAGCTGCAATTCCGCACTGCTCTGAAACTTTCATATCAGCACTAATGATTACCCCTAAGTCCTTTTCTTTTACAGTAGTACTTAGTACAGTACCACCCATTGTATATTCTACTTCTTCGTTCCCACGTCCTGTGTGAAGACGTTTACATTTCCCCAAATTGAACAAAATTTGCCACTTTTCAGACCATTTGATCAACCTGTCAAGATCATCTTGTAAATGTTGTCTATCTCCATCACATTTAATCCTTCTTAACACTTTTGTATCATACGCAAATTTCAACACCTTGCTTGTTATATCATCATCCAAATCATTGATATATATTAAGAATAATATAGGTCTTAATACTGATCCCTGTGGTACCCCACTCAATACCGATTTCCAGTTTGAAGCCTCCCCATTAACTACTACACGTCGTCTTCTGTCAAACAGCCATTTTTCTATCCAGTTTATTATACCATTTCCTATGACATGAGCCTTTAGTTTAAGCTGTAATCATTGATGTGGTACTTTGTCGAAAGCTTTTTGAAAATCTAAGTAGATGATATCTACTGGTGATTCCTCATCTACCCACTTAGTGATGTCTTCCAAAAAACAAAACATATTTGTTAAGCATGACCTCGCTTTTAAAAACCCATGTTGAGATGGGTTTATCAAGTTATGTTTAAAAGAAAATCCACCATGTGATCTTTAATTAGTCTTTCTAATAATTTGCAAATCACTGATGTTAAACTCACTGGTCTATAGTTCTCTGACTTGTTTCTCGAACCTTTTTTAAATAACGGTATAATGTTTGCCTTTTTCCATTCTACAGAGGAACCACTCCCTCTTCTAATGACAAATTGAAAACTGTTACAAGCGGTACGCTAGTTTGTTCTACAATTTCCAATAGTAGTTTGGGCGGAATCCCATCAACTCCATGTGATTTATTATCCTTCATAGCCCTTATTTTCTTAGCTACCATTTCCGGGGTTACAATTAACTGTCCCAAATTATTCGGAACTTGCCCCCTTGAACTTAGCCTCTGGCACTGGCAGTGAACTAATATCTTCCCTGGTAAACACTGAATTAAAATACTCATTCAGGTTTTCTCCATTAAGAATCCCTCTGATATTATATTTTCAGCACTATCTTCTAGAGAAACTCTTGCTGTCATGTTTTATATTACTAGCTAATTTTTGTTCATAGCTTCTCTTTGAATTTCTAATTTGGGCTGTACCTTGATTAAGTGCTTCCTTATAACTGTTGTAGTCTTCATCATTTCCCGTACATCTATATGACTTCCACATTATTTTTATACACAATTTATCTAATGGCTTCTTTCGATAAGTTTGAAAAATGTAGATTTCTAAAGAGCATCACATTATTGTCGACAAAATATATTGCATCAGTGTAAAACATGTTTTATTTTGTACTGGGGTGCACTAATTATTTGTTTTGCCCATCAGTTAGAGTAAAATATATTGAATTTGTTTCTGTCGAATTCCTGTTTCGATAACATATAAAATGGCCATTGTACGATGGAAATAAAGTTATAAAGTTACAAAACTTTAAAACGCATATTTTAAAACACTGTTTTCAGTCATGATTGGTGTATTTAGCTCAAGAAGATCCCGAAAACATTTTGAATCTTGTGGAACATTTATATGTTATTAATTGTCAAAATTATTGTAAAAGCAACTTTGTCGACACCTTTTTCATACACTACTTCCAGTATAGTTCACTTAACACAAACTTGTTTCAAAAAAATTTGAAGAATATACTGTAGAACACAATCCAAACATGATGAGCACAAGAAAGCATAAATGTGATTATGTACTCCTACTTTGCAACATAATGACGGGATGATGTGCATTTGGATGCACAAATCGATCGATTGCACAAATCCATTTGAAACGTAATGATGTACATATTCCCAGCAGAAGCCACACGGAACTAATGTGGCAGAACAAAGTCAGACATCTTCTTCACTACTATGTCAGTTAACATATTGTCCTATTAATAGCACTGCTATGCATGTTGATACACAAAGCTATCAGATGCACACATCCATTTGAAACGCGAAGTGAGGTACAACTTCCCAGTAGATGTCGCACAGAACAGAATGGGGCAGAACAAAGTCTGACATCATCTTATGTTAGGTGACCCATTGTCCAATTAATGGCACTGTTAAGTAGAGGTCTTCAATTTCCTCTTTCCGTCAGCTCAGCTATTTCCAATGTTCCTGCAAATAAACACAGTGGAATTTAGGAAATTGAGCCTACATATGCGTTAACTAACTCAACACTGTGCCGATTAATTCAGTTTGGATATTGGATTATGGGACTTATCACCAAGTCTACAGCTGGCTAAATGGGAAAGAAATACAAGAGAACCTTGTCATGTTGATTCAGTCAGACTAAAATCCCAATCCATTACTTTGACCAACTTTAAATTTGCTTCTACATAACTACCTGTATGCATACAGTGCACTCCAAATAACTCGAACTCACATAAGTGGATTTTCGCTAAGTTAAGATAATCTCTTCCTCGGTCCAGGGCAAACGTCCCAATAAGGGGACCTTCTGATAACTTTCTAGTTATCAGAAATTCCATTTATCAGTATTGTCATGGGTTCCAGGAAGGTTTACCTTATCCAGAGTGCACTGTATATTTTCCTTTATTCTTGCTCTAATAATTAATGTTGTATATAATTATACATATGGGCCATTCTTGTGAAAATGTACAGTAACGGTAAAGTAACATGTCAAAAATAAATGTTTAATTTGTTTTAGCGAATACTATTATTATCAAATGTGCTATTCACATGAAGCGGTGCAACTTGATCTGATCTATTATTATATTTTTTTAAATATATTCATGGATAAAAACTTATGTGTTTTGTGTACTAGAGTGCAGATCTGCTGGTGTCCAAAATGCATGCATCGCAAAATTCCGTGGCAACATGGTGTACTTTTTAACAAACCTAACACCGTTTACAATGAATGGTGACATGCCAGCCAGGTTTACTAACAATCGTAGCTGTAGCATTAAACACAGTCTGTGAACGTACGAATCTCACATTTTTATGTTTCGGTTCAAATAAGTGGGGAAACGGGGTCTTTTAAAAAACGGCTGACTGGAATTTGGAAAGGCAAGACCCGTAGACACACATACCCAAATCCCAGATTTAGCCTTTAGCCAGTTTAGGCAAACAAATTACATCCACGACCAGGTTAATCATCTTGTTATGGTTGCATATACTGATATTTTAGTGTGCATTTTCGTTCACTGCATTTCGAATACCGGACAATGCAGTTTTACTAACTAGAAAGACGAGACCCTTGCCTAAGGCTATGTTATTTACTGTAGTGGAGGCTCGACAGACTCAGTGACACTGACAGTGACTGTCCCAGCGCCGCGGCAGCTGACACCGTCTGCAGCCGTCCGCGTCGGCGGACGTTATAATTCTATTTAATCGAAACGTTACTCGGCTGACTGCATTGGGAAGCAGGATAAATAAACAATGCATACGCTTCCTACACTTATAAAAATAGCTGTCAATATACATGTGTCTACAAATTGCTTATTTACAATACTATTGCTTGATTCAACTCACCTCGAAATCAGACATGTTAGCTGTGTGTGTGACGTCAACGGTCTGTGTGTGTTTCTCTGCGTGTGCATGAATATACATTATACTCGGGCTGCAGAATTAATCATCCACGTGGCAACAAACTCAAAATGATTCGCGTAAACACAACTGATTATCGGCTTTTTGCGCAGATAACACCCAAATTATGCATAAACATGCAATACATAAGTAGCAGAGAGTGTACTTATGGGAAATTAATACGTTTTGATACGGTACACCTCGAATGCATATTAGCTTATAAAGAATCCCTTTAACGTAACTTCGATCAAAGCTGCAACAAAAGCAATTCCTTCATAGTCAATATCATAACGAAAATAACATAATTTGCGGGAAATAGTGTAGAAGTAGTCACAATACAATGATATACAATTTTATTTGACAACAAACAATTAAGAAATACATTATATTTATTGTTGGACAGGGCGTGGAAGGAAACGCTCGTGGCAACATATTTCTGTTTGACTTCAAGAAGCGCATAGATGGGGCCCACGCGCTTGACATCGTAGGGGATCTCGACAGAGCCGGTTTCTCTCCTCACTGTCTAAGCATCTGGAGAGACACTAATCGCAGTAAGGCTTCTTCCAATATAACTTGTTTTCTTTTACTGTCTGTGGTCATAAAATATGTAACAGGTAGCATCACTTTCTCGAAATCAGTATTTTTGTAATGTGCATAGTCGTACCTGTTTCTCATTTATGTTCGCTCACATATAGTACACTTATCTAACTAATGATGTTAGTCTGAATATTCTTGGTTATAATGTATATTTTTTAAAGATTCGTCATAGCATATCGTATTTCTTGTTTTCAGACATAATCTACATATTTGTTGCCAATCTTCCTAGAAACAATACAGCGACAGTGGAGAAGTTTCGTTTCGACGAGAAGAGACGAACATTGTACCACGTTAGAACGTACAAGGACCCAACATTCACTTCGTAAGTGTTGCTAAACGACATCATCTACTACTAAATACTACTATGTAGAAATGTAAACAATATGAAATCATTTTACAAATGGACCTGTTTGATATTAGTGATTCTGAAATGTCCTTTCAGAATCAGGTTCACGCCATCATTCATATTTTTATTATTCTGAGGCAATTTCCGATTAGGAAACTGCACTGCTGATCTCAATCGATCTCTTTCTACAACGGCGTAGACAAATATTGATAATATGTGCCATGTGTCTTCGTGAATGAAATATATAAATCTAAATTAATGATGCGATCATTTTCGCGTGCCCCATTAGCACCGTCGAAATCGTGGCGACAGGAGAAGACACTTTCTCCTTCATCAACTTCGTCGAATTTAATTGGATCTTGGAATTTTGCTTTGGTATTCGCGTTGGCAATGCCGGTTTCTACGATGGAACAAGCGGACGTATTCTTCTAACGAAACTAGCCACTCCGTTTGGCTTAAACGCGTCACCAAATGGCAAGTAGGTGTCCCTTGTTATGTACGCGATGTCTTGATGATAAACCTGAAGGTAAAGACATTATTGATGAGGAAGTTTTATCTCTTTCATTAAGCGAAATTACGTCAGTAATATTTGTAAACTGCAATTAATGACATCGAAACGTTTGCTAAAATATCTACAAAATGTCACACCTGTCAAAGATGTCGCATGTTGGGGCATACTCCCATTATCAATCTCTGCGTCCCGCCTGCCTCGTACCACTACCCCGTACATATCTTTGAAATGCCGAATTTCCAACGTACTGTAGTAAGTTGATCAATGATCATTGCATGATCTGGATATGCAGCTTTGTGACTCGGGACATATGCAATAATACGGGCCGGTGGATATAATTGTCATAACACAACGGTCGTAGATAAGGGTTAGGTGGTTTCAAATTGTTAAAATATTTAAATGGACGATTCAATAGTATCCTGTCCGTGAATCATTCAAGTATATGTAACGGTCTTACGGAAGTAGAAATGGCGCAAACAAATATGTTAAATAATATATTATGTTGTCTAAATCATTGACATGTATGTGTCCAGCAGACAGTTGCCCTGATAATATTACAGATACATATACTTGGGGGAGTTTGGTGGGAGAAGCGTGAAAGTCTACAGCCGGAAGTCGGACAACTCTCTGAGGTTGAGGCAAGTAAGATAATGTATGTAACAAATCAGAATCACAGGAAACGATTCCGAAAGGTTATTATCAGTTGATATGATGCGAAATTGCAAGTATGAT
Source organism: Escarpia spicata (assembly GCA_963995525.1). Lineage (NCBI taxonomy): Eukaryota > Metazoa > Annelida > Polychaeta > Sabellida > Siboglinidae > Escarpia > Escarpia spicata. The sequence goes on from OZ023213.1 coordinate 10,251,486, forward strand.
ATTTCAGTAAATTGATTCATTTCTAGGTGGTTAATATATGCCATAGGAACAAAGAGATCGACTACTGATGTTTGTGGTTATGAATCGGACAAGGAAGAAAACAACCACAAAACAACACTCCCGCTTATTGGTTTGTTCATTGTTTGATATAATAATACATTTATCTTCAGTTGAGTTGCACACTCACACACACGCACACTCACACACACACACACACACACACACACACACACACACACACACACACACACACACACACACACACACACACACACACACACACACACACACACACACACACACACACACAGTCGTTCGCGTGTTTCAGGTGGTTCGGTTCCGCTCACTGATTGACGTAATCGACGTTGACGTAGCGACGGGGGACTTGTGGGTGGGAGCGCACCCAGACACCTACCTGATATTGAAATACCATACGTCACCTCACACCTCTATTTCGCCGTCGCAGGTAAACACAGTTAGCGTGCATCGGTACGAGTGTGCGCGAGTCTGCATAAAGCGGTTATAACAAATAACAGTTTGGTGTGTCTGTATCAACATCCCAACACGCCGTGCTTAGTCGTATACATGTGGCCCGAACCTCACTGGCCTCGATAGCTCTCTCCAAAAGACATAGAGAGGTCATGTGCCGGGCCTAGTGAATGCAAGTTGACACGCTACGCCGCAACCCGTGGATCGTTGCGCAATAACATCTTCGTATAAGTCCGTGCATATGCGTTTAGCAGGGCGTCGCACTGTGACTTCAGTGGAACAACAGAGCTGATTCGGAGTGTTAAGTGTGTGGCGTAGTCACTATTATAATTATTATAGGCCTATATATGTAAGTCGCACTAAACGTAAGTTAACTTCTTACAGTGTATTACATCCTGCGACATATGGAATTACATTAGGCCAAACATTCTATCATACTACATGCTATTTTGCAAAGAAATTCGCGTTCACGGACCACTCAGCAACAGAATACCAAATCACAGACTAGGGGGGAGCGAAAATAGTAGACAGTGAGGCTAACCAAAGAATCCGAAACATAAAACGAGCCATCTATATAAGAAAGAACAAACACAAATAAATCGAGACGAGGACAACTACGATACCTCCCACGTGTACGATGACGTCATTAGACGTCACATGTACTGATGAAGTTTGCACGACAAACATATGAAACCCTACTCAACGTAATTATCGTCTTCAATATGTCAAAAAGATAATGTTTAAATCAAATGATCTGTTCCTGAAGAATGTTCAGTAATCAAATATAACCATTGCTTATTTGAACAAACCTGTTTAAGAATATGTCATTTGGGTAAACTAGTTTTACATTTGAGCAAATTGCATTATGCTACGTGGCAAATATCATATGGTATCAGGGAAATGTCATGATGGCTTCTGAGAACTACCACAATGGTATGTTGCAACTGGCCGCTTGCTGTTGCCTACAAAAACAACCCAAACTTTAATGTCACACAGCGGTAACAGGTCAATATAAACAGGATGATAGAAATATAATGTGAATACTATAACAACATCCAATGTACAAACTTTTTGTAAATGAGACATTAGAAGGAATTAACACATGGTGACATTTTACACAATGCATAATGCAAAACAGCATGTCCTATGATGGAAGGTTTGTCCAAATATCTTCCCATATTCTAGTAGAGGCGCGTGAATACATAAGTGTATGTATCATAATCATGACTAAGATATTTTAGTGGATATTGTTTGTCACACTATATACTTCATCATAATTTCCACGTTCAGAAATATACACGGAAGTGTGAGAATACTCGTGTGCGCGCGAGCGTGCGTGCGTGAGTTTGTTGTTGTTGTGTGTGTGTAGGTGTGTGTGTGTGTGTTTGGTGTGTATGTCTGTTTATTGTTTGATTAGAAGTCCACCGACATGTTTCTTTGTCAAGTTCACCAGTTATAAACACATAATCCTTTATCATATGTTCTATACATAAATGTTGCAACATTGGAGCATTGTAAGTGTGTCTCCTCCCAGATGCTTAAGTCCACTCTTTTCCCTCAACGTTCAGTCGTTCCCTTCAACCATTGACCTCCAACCTACCAATTGGTGACGGATTGTTAAACACAAAGGTAGTTATTTCTAGTTATTTACTTTTCCAGTAAATTAATTGATTAGTAAGCTATCTTTGGCGCCAGAGTTACACTAGGGCCGAGTTGCCAAATAAACGACGTGGATCAATTGTTCGTATGTCAGTCTAATATTAGTTTTAATTATTATTAGTTATGGTTGGATTAAATTGTTGTTAGGGTTAAGGCTAGTCACAGGTAGGGTTAGCTGTGATGAGGGTTAGACTTATTTAGGGTTTTGCTTCTCACATAGCCGAACATTATTATCGGCTGCATGTCATGCCATGGTGATAGGAAATAGTAAATGGTCATCGGGAAAGATTTTACTATCAAAACATTGTAATGGTGAAAACAGCTGCCCGTGGTTTGTTTCCCAGTGGGTGGAGGTCATCTAGTGCTTAGTGTGTCATCATGAGTTTTGATATATCCACCGTCTGATTATTTTTTCTTATTTTAGTGTTCTAGTTTGCAAATAAAGATGTATATTGGTCTACTTTCACCATTGTTTGAATATTGTTCGTCACCTAGAGCCTTGAAGTTGATATAAAATATATGTATTCAGGTGCGACGATTTTAAATATGTTTCTTTTTACCTTCGCCGGTATTCAAATACCCACCATTTGTAAAGATGGCGCCCATCAAATGTTATTATCCGTATATCGTAATAATGCTGGTGTTAAGTTGTAGGTTTTTAAGTGCGACAATATCAAACGTGTTGCTGTTAACATCAATTGGCCGCCATCTATTCCCACGTCTGAGACCATGAAGAAAGTCACTTCAAACGTTGTTTTTATTGTCTTTATGGTGATACCTGCTCCTTAAATGCACGCCAAGTATTTACAAACGGTTAACACATCCTGCTTGCATCAAATCCCGGTGAACGGTGCATCGAAATGATTTCTTTATACCGATAGTCACCACAAACCTGCCGTAGCCATGTTCGCAAGTTAAGCTGACACCTAGCAACTGGAAGCAATTGTTACATAATAAACCATAGGTGGCTGAAGAAAAAACCGTCTACCGTTTAAATAGGAATGTACACCAATTGGAGTAGGCGATAAAACAGGCATGTTCTTGTATTAGGAAGTGTAAATTCTAATGTATGACAGGCTTTCATAAAAAAACATAGTTTTGACACTAGAGAGGTTCCGATGAAACGAGAACGTTTCAGTACAAAACCTCATCAACCGTTTTGCAAAGGCATGCATGGATTTCGGACTGACAATCAACTTGAGAAAGACTACCATCATGGGGCAGGATGTGATCACCCCCCAGCCATCACCAGAAACAATTATGAGCTAGAGGTTGTCCACCTCTTCACCTACCTCGGGTCCACCATTGCCGACAACCTCTCCTTAGAAGCAGAAATCAGCAGAAGGATTTGGAGAGCGGCCTTAACACTTGCCCCGCTTACAAAGAGAGTGTGGACTAACACAATGCTGACAGAGCACACAAAGGTGACCGTGTGCAACGCCTGCGTGCTGAGTACACTTCTGTACGGCAATGATTTCTGGACGCTGTACTCCACTCACGAGAATCGACTGTACTCATTTCACATGCGCTGCCTTCGGCGCATCCTCGGGATCTCCTGGAAGGACCGAGTCTCCAATATAGAGGTCCTATTACGTGCCAAGTCTGTGAGCCTGGTGACCCTGCTAAGGCAATGCCGCCTCTACTGGCTCGACCTCGTGCATCGGATGGAATGTGGGAGACTTCCAAAAGACACCCTCTACGGAGAGCTGGCCACTGGAAAGAGAGCTGCAGGGCGTGCCCATCTGCGCTTCATGGACGTATGCAAACTAGACTTGAAGGCACTAGACATAGATGTTGAAAATTGGAGGATCTTGCTGGAGACCGATTCACACTGAGGAAGGAACTACCCAGGGGTCTCAAAAGAGGATAGGATACTCTCCCCAGGCTAGCAGAAGAAAAACCCAACCGCAGAGAAAACACCCAGGCTGAGAAAAGAGCCGAGAGCGCCTTCAAGTGCAACATAAGCATAACAAGAC
>OZ023213.1:10258109-10268109 GCA_963995525.1 Escarpia spicata
GTGTGTGTGTGTGTGTGTTTGAGTGTGTGTGTGTGTGTGTGTGTGTGTGTGTGTGTTTGTGTGTGTGTGTGTGTGTGTGTGTGTTGTGTGTGTGTGTGTGTGTGTGTGTGTGTGTGTGTGTGTGTGTGTGTGTGTGTGTGTGTGTGTGTGTGTGTGTGTGTGTGTGTGTGTGTGTGTGTGTGTGTGTGTGTGTGTTTGAGTGTGTGTGTGTGTGTGTAGTGTGAGCATGCGTGCGTGTGTGCGTGCATGCGTGTGTGCGTCCTTGCGCGCATCTGTTTGTATATTCGCTTTGTAGACTGCAGCAAATGATGTATTGTGATTAGTAAGTAATATAGTATACGAACATTCATTGCCACATATATTTTGTCTAATCACGCTGCACTGGGCATCTGGGGTGTTTCCATAGATTGTCGCGTATTTTTTAATGTGTCTATTCCGTGACACAGCTGCCGTACGGTAACAACACTAGCGATTAGTAGATTCGCCCAGCCAGCGACGACAGCCGTATAACTCAAAAGATAGATTGAATCAAGGTTGGAACAGTTATCATGTGTTTTTATGTGCGTTGTGTCATTCCTATTTTGTAACCCTGGACTAAATACCTACGATCTCACATGACCAAGGTAAATGAACGGTTCTACACGCAGTTGTATTGCTTATTTAAAGCCGCTGCTGTCAATTTACCTTATCCAGCTTCTTTCCGCTGTCTCCGGAGAAATGATAACATCCGAAGGCGGGGGAAAGAGGGGTGCTATGGAAACAAATTCGCCACCACGCCGCCTATTACTGGGGGGGGGGGGCAGAAAACAATATGTCTACCCTCCAATTGCACACACCTTTCACAGTCGAAAAAAATACACATTAACGGTCTCGTAAAATTTACATTTTCACCCGCCATTGACGCTCGCCACAAAAACCATTATTCACGCTCACCTTCATTTAATGGGGGGCAGAACCATGTCTTCCCCAGAGAAATTCCAGGGGGCAGCTGTTCCCGCGTCTATGCCCTCTATTGGCAATATTGCTAAGGCTGGCTTGACTAACCCTAAGAAGATGTTTGGCGAGTTTCGTTTTCCAGCATTCAAAAGAACCAATTCTGCTAACTTCCCTATCACCCTAATTGATTCTGGGTAAAGGAACCTTGTATCAATAAGACATGAAAGCATTATTCCTTCTCTTAATCCCATCGAGAAAAGCAGTGCTTTATGGTATACCTTTGGGCGATGCAATTTAAGTGACCAAAATCTGCGTGAAACACACATTGAGGTTTTCGATATATTTGTGAACGGCGCCATCGTATGGAGCTCATTTCAAACTAATGTTGATACATTTAAAGGCCTTAAGTAGACGTGCAGGCCCGTCCATGAGAAATGTCGAAAGGGGAGATGTCGACAGTCGAGAAATTGAAAATATGAATTGATCTACGAGGGATCAACAGAAACAAAAAAGTATAATACATGATCATGTACTGTTATAAGGGAACTAATGTCGTGATAGCTTTGCACATCTCCAATACGTAGCGCTGTCAATATTACGTAAGATAAACATTTCCGGCATACACAACACAAAACGGCATGCTTGTACATACGTCATCGTCGACGTCACAATCCTCGAGCATCACAACCGTGCGAGACTTGTGGTCTGCCAGCATCCTCCAGAAGTCAATGACTGTGTTTGGCATCGGTGACTGGGTGACGATGAAAGCGTCGCGCTCCTTGTAGCCCTGAAAACGTAGGTATATGCTTATATAGTAACAATGGACGTTACGTAAAAGAAGGTCCCGTTCTGTTTTGTCTGATAGTTCAGAATAAAATGCCCATTCACCACAATATGTTGTTCCAATATTTTACGACCTACATAACTAAACAAAATTAAAAAGTTGATGCCAAAATGTAAGTTTTTAGATGCAATGATTAAAAATATATTACTATTGACCTTCGTTGACTTTCGGGTATACGCCATTTTAAAATATCTGCCATTTTGAAAGATTTCACGTAATAAAGCCTTCACGTGTCTTAAGTTGTACGTACCTAAAATTACGAAGTTAATGTCAAAAAGCTCTCTGCAGACTTTCGTGCAGCCTCTCTTTATGATCGGCCACAAGAAAAACAAGACTGGATTTAAAGAAAACCAAGGATCTGTACGGACGTCTAGTGGTTCTTGCCAGGTCAAGCCCATACATTGACCAGATACACGCTAAAGGTCACGCTGACACCTAGAGTACTGTTTGCACCTAATGGTGCATTGCTTCCATACACTAACAAGTCCAGAATCCATCTCCACGAGAATGTGGCATATACAGAAATGCCTCCTCCGTGAAAACATCCGAAGTTGGTGCCTATAAAGGTGTTTCAACCTACAGCAACAGACGGAGGAAACGCATACTCCACTGAGTTGACAACCACGATCATAGTTGTCAATAACATGGTACTTGTCCAAACAAACTGTCGACGAAAGCCGCTATAGTAGGGACAATCAAGAATCTTAGTAAACGCTTTAATGGCAGACCAATGTCTTTAATGAAAGGCTATCATGAAATTAATATTGTATTTGACACCTACAAGGTTAATTCATTCAAATGTGCCGTGAAAGAGAAACGACGACAAGGGCATGAACCAGTTAAATACGAGACGAGGAATAACATAAGCATCCAACTATATCCATGAGTCGGTTCCTTTCACATGATAAACAAAAGCTGGTTTGACAAACTACCTGGCAGAGTAAGTAATTGAGAACAATGACTCGTCAAATCTGATCATCGTGTTTGCGATAGGGTGAAACAGACACAATAGCAATTTGTGGTTTAACAATAGTAATCAAGAGACACTCAATCTTAACATCACATAGAAACCCTCGTGCTGCACAACTGACGTTTTTCTCGCCAGACATTATGATGCACTCCAGAGAAACACATCAATCTCAATGACATCGGGAAATTTCCAAACACAGCTCATGGAAGGAAAAGGAAAAGCTATAGGTGTTAACAAAGCATTGGTTTCGAACGCCTTCCATACACTCTCCTGAGAGTGCAAATCAAATGTTTAAAAATGAATTTTTAGATATGGGGATAACAGATTTTATCGGGCGCTCTCTTTCAAAACTGCGAGTATTTCAAAATGGCGAATATACGAAAGTAATCGAAAGTCAAAAGTGACATATATATGGAATCACCTAAATTTTGACATCAACTTTGTGGCTCTAGGTTATGTAGTTTTTAAAATATTTAAATAATCGATTTTAAGGACGCCATCTTTAAAAATGGCTGATATATGAATTTCGCCAAAGGTCAAACGTAAACAATTTTCATATCGCTATCCACCAAGCTATTCAAAAGCATTAACTTTACGGCTCTACGTAAAGCTACGAATACGTGTTAAGATATCGTGATATTTGTATTAACGATCGACATCTTTAAAAATGACGGATGTGAATATCGGAGAAGTCCAAATGTAACACATTTGAAAATCTTGTATCCTAGAACCAATATCTAGACACACAAATTGTATATCTAGGTGATGCCGTTATTAAGATATATGGGAAATTGATTTTGGCGACCATATATTAAAATCAAAAATGGCCACCTTACGTGCTTATGCGCAAACGGAAACATCGGTTTTCGTGTTCCGCGTGCCATGACGTTTCCAAAAGTGTATTGGATTGCTAATTCTCCACAAAAAACCGGCGAAAATACATAGTGAACTTTACTATATGTATCATACGAACCTCGTTCTTCAGCAGGAATTCGCGAATCACGAACTCGGCAAAGGTTTCTTCTTTCACGCTCTCGGTAACGAAATGTCCCCAAGACCGAGTTTCGCCCTCGTTCGGCCAGTACTGACTACACTTCTCCTGTGTCGGTAAACATTCAAAACTTAGCACAACTTGAGGAAGACCGACCAAAAATACGTGCGATTACGAACATTAGTGTGTGTGCATGCGTACGTGTGTGTGTGCGCATGTGTACGTGCGGGCGTGCGTTCGTGCGTGCGAATGTTTATGTGCGTGCGTGTGTGCGAGCGTGCGTGCCTGCGTACGTGCGTGCGTGCGAGTGTGTGTATGTGTGCGTGCGTGTGTGTGTGTGTGTGTGTGTGTGTTTGTGTGTGTGTGTGTGTGTGTGTGTGTGTGTGTGTGTGTGTGTGTGTGTGTGTGTGTGTGTGTGTGTGTGTGTGTGTGTGTGTGTGTGTGTGTGTGTGTGTGTGTGTGTGTGTGTGTGTGTGTGTGTGTGTGTTTAACACGAGGGATGGAGGGCAAGGAAGATGAGGAGCTAGATCGCACATTAACAAGATAAGAAGTGTATTGTTTTTCTTCTATTTGATACTGTGAAGATTATTCGTTACACCAATATAAAAGATGCGTATCGCTATTTAGTATTACCTAGTAGCAATTTTTCCTACAACAATTCTGCATAGTGTTTTATCGAGTCGGGAGCCTGTATGACATGGTGTAACGCCATTGTACCCGGCATACTTCGCTAGCATCACATATCCAGAGGGAGAATATCCGACTCAACTAAGTAACATCTATCTGGAACTGGGTGGTATGCACCTCCTAATGAGTTAATGCGGTTGTGTCGGTACATTAGTGACTGAAACTGGCAACGTAGAAATGCTAGAAGCTGCATATGGAGGCATAGTAAAATTTGCTGAGCGGCACGAAATACCCTAAGAATGTCAAGTCTCACGGGGCACCTCTTTGCCAAACAACACCCGGAAAGCATGAGTGATCTTCAACAAGCATTGGATGACATTGCGTCTCAGAGCAGAACAAAAAACGTTTGGTCGATTGTCACATCAAACCAGTTTTCGTGATTGTCAAACTCTCACGAGCATAGCGAGAATCAGACAGCATTTAGACATTGTCAAGGGCATGATCTCGCTGCTCTTTGCCACAGGACATGTGCACTATGCCCTGTACGCACTGTGCTATTTACGAAATATATAAAGCTTACTCAATGGTATGCGTGTGCAATTCATCACCGGGCAACACACGACGCATCATACCACTGGTCTGTTCAGTGGCATTTGGAATGACATGTCCATTGGGACTACCTTCATGAGTTGAGATCATGGAATAAGTTGGATCAATGGAATAACTATGACACCAGGAATTCCCTCAACGTGGGCTACAGCTTTTATACATGCCATGGCATCATCGGCAACTTGAACGAAATGAGAGACAACAGACAGCCATCTGCTCAAATTTCTCATAAAGAAGACATGACCACAAGAATCAAGGGGAATGAAAGCTCTACGTAAGAGTACGCGATAAATGGGAGATCAGCATAGACCCACTCGACCCAGAGCAACATCAAAATGAGCTGTTGAACACTCACTGGCCAAGTTGTGAAAAAATCTTCGGTCAATATCGACAAGGCAGAACTGCAGATGGAGTCTTTTGATCACAGTTGGTCTGGTGGATATCAAGATCCAGTACTAAAATATTTTGACCACCGTCACCATGGTTCTATCCAGGGAACACATTAAAATCGTAGATACCAAAGTGTTTGACACAGAGACCATGAGTTTGCAGTCCTAGGCACGCGGTCCTGAGTTCTTGACACAACCAAGCTAATGAGCCATGATGTATCACATATCCCTGTGTCTATTGTCGATGAAAATAGAAATATGAGGGATGCAAACAATAAATAAAATGTCATGAATATGCTCAACGGTGCAAATGTTAATGCAGCGGCCTAAACAAGATGTACAGGAAACATTTGTCGATGGGTGCGCTGTCCTATGGGTCTCGCCTTGGACGTCATCAGGTAACTAACTACACGACTACCTTGTCCTGTTCCGTAGTTACCTGAATAGTCACTTCGCAAAAAAGGATGTTGATCTGATGTTCAACAGATACATTAAGGGCAATCCTAAATATGCAACACGACGTGGCAAGGACAGACCGGAGCAAACAGGGTCTACAAATTACGTTGCACAGCTCTCCTGTCACCATGGAGAGTCGCCCTACCCATCACCACGAACAGAGCGCAACTGATTGATATCATCGTCGACGATCTGGTTGCACACACGCATAATCTAGTAATCACTGTCACAGATCCTCTTCATGTAGGGATCGATTGTAGGTGGTTGTGTAAACAAACATCAGGACATGGATACCATGCGAGAGAACGGCTATACTCCGATTACTTTAATAGTTACACTGGCTTCCAATGTGCATATCGAATGCAATTCAAGTTAGCCACTATCACATATCGTGCCTTTTCTACACAACATCCATCCTATTGTTTAGTCTCCTTCGTTATCCGATATCCCCAGGAATCTCAGGTCATCTTTTTCATAACTACTTTTTGTTCCGAAAACCAAGCTTAATATTGGCAAACGTTCTTTATTTGTAGCTACACCAAAAATCTGGAATCAACTTCCTATCGTAATAAAACTATCTGAGACTATAAATACCTTTCGTAAAAAACTGAAGACATATTTTTTGAAATTGCATTCCCACTCTAACCTTCGACGGTCCCTTGCTCTAAAGACGACTCTCGATTGTCCATGTTAACGATTTTGCCCAACAGTTCTTGTATGTTGCGCCTCTGAGCTCAGATTCCTGGGGATTTAGGCGCTATAGAAGTTGTGTCATTATTATTATTATTGGCAAACGTGCTTTTTGTGTAGCTGCACCCAACATTTTGAATCAACTCTCTGTCACTTTTAAATAATCTGAGACTGCAGCTACCTTTTCATAAAAAACTGAAGAATTATTAATTTGAAATTGCATTCCCACCCTGATCTTCGAAGGTCACCTGCTCTAATGACAATTCGTACTTGTCCATATTAACGATTTTGGCCATCGATTCTTGTATGTTGTGCCTGTAAGCTCAGATGTCTGGGGAAATAGACTCCATAGAAGTATATTATTATTATTGCTTTTTAATATTATTCTGATTGTGTATAGTATTATTATTGTTTTTTAATATTATTATTATTGTTATTAGTATTATTATTATTGTTATGCTCCAAGTGTCACGTGGGCTGGGGCCGTCCTGATCGTTATGGACGACGCATACATCTTCATTCACTTGTTGTATTTCTGTCACCATGGGAGTATCCTGCAAAGTTCTGGTGGTTTCGCCAATTCAAATACGAGCTGTCCTAGATATCAACGCAGCTGCAGAAGAACACAGCTCCGCTGTTCCATATTTATTGTAGCGTCATACTTTGGTGTTGGCATGATTGCAGCTCTGACATTTCTGAGATATGGTCAAGGTTCTCTCAACTTATTTGCACAAAACTACAACTAGATCTTATCTTTGCTGGACGCTGGACAGAACAAACAACCAAAGAGGGAACCGTATTGTTTTATAATCTAGATATAGCCAACGCAAGGTTTTACTGTTGGAAATCATACCTTTCCGTTTTCTTTGAGGTTTGCTAGCATCAAGATTGTGTTAGATCCCTCCTGCCAGACCATCCTCCACATGTCTTCAACGGTGTTGTCCCGAGGTCCTGTCCGCACAGAGTCGACGTAGGCAAAATGTGTTAAATGCATCATGAATTCACCGTGTTAATAGAGCTTTTGCTCGATGTGGCTTGGTGTAATAATATTTAGCGAACTATAGAGCTATTACTCCATGCCATACCAACGTTGAGGCTATAGCGAACATATATAAATGCAATGATTGCGTCAATGATTGTTACATTATGTAATGGGAATACAGTGGTATTGAGTACCCTTACCAATAACGCATAAGTTAACATACCGTTGGTGTCACACGTTACGCAATGCGCTTACAGAACTTGCCACATTGCCCAGTCTGCTTGTAGCAGCTAATAGGCGACCATATGTTTTTTTTTTATAGATCGATACCATTGGATCAGTCAGTCTACGACATGTTTCCCCCATTTCCCTTAGGAGATAATTTACTTATCTTTGTAGAAGGGACTAATGGATGTTGGTGTCTCTTGTTGAAAGAAGTAGACATGGTGAGGTGAACGAAATTGCCTAAGTTTCGAAAAACAATAGCAGAACTCTAATCCCAGTCTTTTCGATCGACAGTCCGCTAGCAAGGTTACCATGATGTGGTACCACTTTTGTTCTTGAAAGTCGGCTATCACTGATCACCAAACCTCTTTGTTTTTGCTGTTCTTATTTCTTGTTTTCGTACTTCGTGTTCCTATCTGTGCTTTGTAGATATTTGTCCGTGTGCTCGTAGTTTTTCATTGTGTCTTTTGCAATCAAACAATCTCTTCATTATTTACCATTGAGTACTGTCTTAAGTGATAGTGTGACGACATTCTTTTTCATTTCAGAATTTTCCTTTCATCCCAATTTGGGGTATGCCTTCTTTATTAAGACCCATATAGGTTAATTAATTAAAACATATTTTGTTTATTGACAATCTATATTTAAAAAGTCGATATCTGTAAATCAGGTAAACATTAATTCTGCTTCATTTAAGCAACAAACAAATGATCGTTAATTGTATTTGCTGACGTTGTACCACGTATTACCTTGGCACGCAATGTAAGTGTTCTCCTTTTCACGATAGCCCTGGAACAAGAGACACAATTAAAACTACAAGTTTCAGATAACAAAGCAATACGGACTCATAGGTTTCGCGAGCAGACATCAGCAATAAATATATAATTGGTTTCTGGAGAAGACATTAGATATGTCCACTACAGTCGAATCTCGCTTCACGGTCACCCCGGTAATACAATCACCTCACAATTAAGGTCACCTTACGAGAGTGCCAATTATTTTCCATAGCAGTAAAGTAAAGGAAATTAGTCCCGTTAATAAGTTCACCTCGCTATTCAGACCACTTTCGCCTAGTCCCCAGGGTAACCTTAATAGTGAGAATCCACTGTACATATTAATTGCTACACCTCATTGATTGGCGGTGTTAACTGATGTGCACAATTTGTTGTCAGTTACGTTTTCTTGCGTAGGAGGTAACCAGTTATCATTATGACACCCAACTGATATTTATTTGTCTGATGTTGTGTTAAACTTTATATGTCTTAGGTGAGTATCCCAATGACTACATTTTCGTGTTTCGCACCATGATGTTCACCTTAATGTATTCACAGCTGTAACTGAGGTGGGTCATGTAATCTAAGTGTTCCTGTTTGCTAGAAGAACTGATACATTCAATTTTAAGAGACACATATTTCATTTACCTTGATATGGTTTGCATTAATGTAGTCGCTCTGTCCCTTGTGTTCCGCCAGAACAACCCGTGTGTGATCTTCTACGAATAGAGCAACAAGTGACGATTGTATACAATGTATGATATTCGAATTACAACTAAGAATATAACTTGATATAATGTACGTTGGAACGTGTAGTGGGTATGCTACGTCGTAGGAAACAACATAATGTAAGTGGTATACAACAAAGAAGCATTGGCACCAATTGTGCTCTTCTCGTTGCCCATTACACATGTAACTTCAGTACATAATATTATCAAGTGGTATCTTTATATTAATGTAAGAGGTGGTAGTTGCAAAAAAATAACATTAAATAAACCTTCGACAACCGTTAAACAATACGAAATGCTGTTATTTTACTTACATGGTAGAATATCCCTGAATCGGTTCTTGGGTTTGTTCTCTGGCTTTTTCGCCGTTTTACAGTCAGTCTGGATACCCCGTGGCAACTCCTGGAAGATGTAATATAATGAAGATAAGACAGCTGTTTTACATATAGTGGTACGTCGTTCATGTAAAAAGTAAAGGTAAGTTCTTATTTAGTGCAGTATCCAGTTCTTAGGATTACTCAATTACATTTTACTCCCTGGCAGACCTGTTCATTCGAACACTATGTCGACTTATCTAGGAAGTATTCAGCCGCGCTGCAATTAAACAGCGCGAAGATTATTCGTACACATATAACCACAAATGTCTATACTCAGGTACTCATTCATACAGCTGAGTGAACTGGAAAAACTTAGGATGAACTAACCTGCTCTAAGTTCGACAAGGCAGCACAGGATTCGAACCCGGGTTCTCTCAATTGATAATCCGATGTTATAGCCACT
>OZ023213.1:10270609-10433109 GCA_963995525.1 Escarpia spicata
GCACACGAACATGCACACACGCGCGTGCTCCATCGGCGTTTCTTTGTATTACATAAATAAAACAATCGTTTTAGTAATATTGCTATATCAGAATTAATACTCCCCGTCAATGGAATTAATTATATTGGGTGAGCGGATCAACTGGTCTGCATATCTGCCGAGCAACAAAATAAGCGAACTGCAAGAAGCTGTGTTACCTATACATACGATCGTGTCACCCTCCCACATTGCGTTTTTAGTGCAGACGAGGTAGTGTTGTTGACTACCGCTGTGGAAGCCAGATTCACAACTGTAGGTGGCGGTGTCCATGTATCCTAACCCAGTCCTCATTACCGTGGCATGTGAGACGTCTGGAGGCTGTCCACATGTCAATTCTAAAGAAGAAATCACACCTCGAACATAAATCTTTAACAAAGTGGTAAATCTTCATATATTCATTGAAGCAATTATCTAAGGCAAATTACAGCTCTTTGTTCTTAGAGCTAAGCCTAACATTTGCAAACATGCTTTCTCTGTAGCTGCGCTCAAAATCAGGTGTAAACTCTATCTCTTTAAATTATCTGACACTTTAGCTACCTTTCGTAACAAAAAACTTCAGGACGTGTTTGTTTGAAATCGCATCCCCACCCTGACCTTCGGCGGTCCCTAGCTCTAATGATGACTTCTGCGCGTCTATGTTCACGATTACGCGTATCGATTCATGTGTGCTGCACCTCTGAGCTGAGATTCTTGAGGATGTAGGCGCTATATTCGTCTTTCATCATTAATATATTAACTAGTTGTACTTGTTGCAACATGGATAAATGCGTTTCAGTAAAACGTCCCCACGGTATAAATACGCATAATTCATTTGTATTTATTTGCTTTCTTATTTGTATTTATTATTTATATGTATATATATTACAAAACCGACTCACTTGTTAAGAAATTTGCAGCAACCGTTTCGCTGGTAGAGGTGAAGTTCTCGTTGTTGGTAGTGATAACGTTCACTTCATAATCGTCGTAGGACAAGTTGTATAATGTCAGCTGTGTATCAGTGACTGGACTAGCCTCTTTGTGTTTCCAGGAATATTGTTTACCTCGGAGTTTGTAGGACACATCAACAGCTATAATGTTATCGCACCCACTCTTCAGCGCCTGTGCAAAGAAGGCAAAACAAATATGTCATGATGTTGTGGCATGTTACTGCTATACACCCAATGTGACAATCCTACTGCAGATTTTTACATGAATAAGAACGATCGTCCAGCGTGTACAATATACTGGTCTGAACGTACCGACAATCAATGCGATAGTTAAATTGCGTTTTCCGTTCCGAACATCTGATTTACCCCATAAAAAGTGAGAATTTTGACATGCATGGGGTAATTTGAAAAATATATATATGTTTCACGTCCAACCCTTGGGTTCGTAGATCAATAGCAGAAAGTTTGGCTTTTAAGAGGAAAACGTTAACGTACCGCATACACACATATACGTTTCACCGATAATAGTTAGACTTAAACACGTGTTACTGACCTTCCAAATCACCCTGATGTTTCCGTTGGCGGAGCCGATCTTAGTCGACGTTGTCACGTTCTCTATAATGGGAATGTCTGGAGCTGTTGGAGGAAATGTAGTCGTGCATATTTTAATACAACACAATATGACAATAACAACAGTGCTATGCGACTGCAAAAGTATAAATACCATCGTTATAAAATGGTGTGCTTCCGAAGGCACAAAGAAGATTGAGTGAGTGAGAGAGTGAGTGAGAAAGTGAGTGAGTGAGTGAGTGGGTGGGTGAGTGAGTGAGTGAGTGAGTGAGTGAGTGAGTGAGTGAGTGAGTGAGTGAGTGAGTGAGTGAGTGAGTGAGTGAGTGAGTGAGTGAGTGAGTGAGTGAGTGAGTGAGTGAGTGAGTGAGTGAGTGAGTGAGTGAGTGAGTGAGTGAGTGAGTGAGTGAGTGAGTGAGTGAGTGAGTGAGTGAGTGAGTGAGTGAGTGAGGGAGTGGGGGAGTGAGAGAGTGAGGGAGTGAGTGAGTGAGTGAGTGAGTGAGTGAGTGAGTGAGTGAGTGAGTGAGTGAGTGGGTGGGTGGGTGGGTGGGTGAGTGAGTGAGAGAGTGAGTGAGTGAGTGAGTGAGTGAGTGAGTGAGTGTGAGTGAGTGAGTGAGTGAGTGAGTGAGTGAGTGAGTGAGTGAGTGAGTGAGTGAGTGAGTGAGTGAGTGAGTGAGTGAGTGAGTGAGTGAGTGAGTGAGTGAGTGAGTGAGTGAGTGAGTGAGTGAGTGAGTGAGTGAGTGAGTGAGTGAGTGAGTGAGTGAGTGAGTGAGTGAGTGAGTGAGTGAGTGAGTGAGTGAGTGAGTGAAGTGAGTGAGTGAGTGAGTGAGTGAGTGAGTGAGTGAGTGAGTGAGTGAGTGAGTGAGTGAGTGAGTGAGTGAGTGAGTGAGTGAGTGAGTGAGTGAGTGAGTGAGTGAGTGAGTGAGTGAGTGAGTGAGTGAGTGAGTGAGTGAGTGAGTGAGTGAGTGAGTGAGTGAGTGAGTGAGTGAGTGAGTGAGTGAGTGAGTGAGTGAGTGAGTGAGTGTGAGTGAGTGAGTGAGTGAGTGAGTGAGTGAGTGAGTGAGTGAGTGAGTGAGTGATGAGTGAGTGAGTGAGTGATGTGAGTGAGTGAGTGAGTGAGTGAGTGAGTGAGTGAGTGAGTGAGTGAGTGAGTGAGTGAGTGAGTGAGTGAGTGAGTGAGTGATGTGAGTGGAGTGAGTGAGTGAGTGAGTGAGTGAGTGAGTGAGTGAGTGAGTGAGTGAGTGAGTGGTGAGTGAGTGTGTGAGTGAGTGGTGAGTGAGTGAGTTGAGTGAGTGAGTGAGTGACGTGAGTGAGTGAGTGAGTGAGTGAGTGAGTGAGTGGGTGAGTGATGTGGATGAGTGGTGTGTGAGTGAGTGAGTGAGTGAGTGAGTGAGTGAGTGGTGAGTGAGTGAGTGAGTGAGTGAGTGAGTGAGTGAGTGAGTGAGTGAGTGAGTGAGAGTGAGTGAGTGAGTGAGTGAGTGATGAGTGAGTGAGTGAGTGAGTGAGTGAGTGAGTGAGTGAGTGAGTGAGTGAGTGAGTGTGAGTGAGTGAGTGAGTGAGTGAGTGAGTGAGTGAGTGAGTGAGTGAGTGAGTGAGTGAGTGAGTGAGTGAGTGAGTGAGTGAGTGAGTGAGTGAGTGAGTGAGTGAGTGAGTGAGTGAGTGAGTGAGTGAGTGAGTGAGTGAGTGAGTGAGTGAGTGAGTGAGTGAGTGAGTGAGTGAGTGAGTGAGTGAGTGAGTGAGTGAGTGAGTGAGTGAGTGAGTGAGTGAGTGAGTGAGTGAGTGAGTGAGTGAGTGAGTGAGTGAGTGAGTGAGTGAGTGAGTGAGTGAGTGAGTGATAACATATTCAAATTCATTGTGACATATTTTCTATATATTTTTTCTATATTTTATATTAAAATATTTACAGTTAAATGTCCTCTCAGCAACAATTATATATAATGTACAAAGTGAAATAAATGTTTTACAATAGAGGTGTATCGCAGACATTTCACAGTTTTATTAATGTAATAACTAATATACTTGGAAGAAAATCCCATATAGGACACCATAACATAATAAAAAAATTATATTAAAGGTGAATGGTACCGTTATTTTGTTAACAACTGAGCATATATATGAATGTTAAGCTTTAGCTTAAATCACCTGTAGTTGTTTTTCTTACAATAAAAGGGGACTTTAAAGTGGGTGATTTCGAAAAGGCAAGTTCGTGAGTTTCTGGACGTTTCCGTAATTTCGGCCCAAATTGGACATAATTAACCTATCCATCATGTGACCTGTCCCCTAGCAAAATGCCCGTCAATCCAACAAAAATGGATGTCGGACATGTGGAGCGTTCAAACATTACGTCGTACATCGTGTTGCAATTCTGGCCCCAAAATTGTTCTTTATGGCAAAAACATAAGGCAATTCATTTTAAGTATGTGGGAATGTTTGCTTTGCGGATGCGTTAATTGATGTCTTGACGGAGTTTTTGCTAGGCAATAGGCCACGTGTTGCATAGGTAAGTTAGCATAAAGCAAATAGACCGCAACGCTATGCTATGCTGTTGGCATGAGGGTAGACATAAGCACATTGTGTCAGCGTACATTCTATGTTGCCACGTTTATGACGCAGGGGCCGTTTTCTCGAAGTATTTGCCGCACGCGCGTGGTTCCTGCAATTGTTTGGTTACGTTTTACGTATTACACGCTCATTTCGTATTACGTTCCATAACAGGTGAGCATATTGATATATATGGGGTAATTTGAAAATATTTGTAGGTCTTACGTCCTATCTTGGGGTCGTAGATTAATCCCTGAAAGTTTTGGCGCTCGGGGTTCAAGCCGTCAAAGAGGAAAACGTTAACGTACCGCATGAAATAAGCAAGGTCGATTATAAGTAGATCAGTGTGCCGAGAAAGGAAAGTCGCTTGCAACTCGTGTACGTAGGTTTGCATCAAATACTGGTAACTTCTGGTTGAGGCGTATATTAAACCTATAATCTCATCATTTCCACTTACCAATGCAATTAGTTTTGAAGCTTGTAACGCCCGTACTTCTCCCGGCCTCACGGAGTTCGTTTTGCTGGCGATACGGTTCAACCTTGACTGAATAGTGCGTGTTGAACTGCAGATCTATGATTTGCGATTCAAAATGATCCGTATTAGATGTGTGTGGTTGTTTGGATATATTCTTATACGTCTCTCCTTCCGCTTTGAGCCAGACGATGTAATTGTAGTGAGTCTCCAGACCGGAAGAGATGCTCTTTGCTTTCGGCCAAGTCACTGTCACGGATGAGCTCCCGATGCCGTCAACTTGCGGTATCTTGAGTACCTCAAAATACGGGGTGTCTGGAGAAAAGAATGTGTCATACATATAGTAGAACATTATATTTCGACAGGTCAAGTTTGCAATTCGAACTTTCTATCTGAAACGCATACTTTTGTTTATAGGATATTAAAGGGTAAACGAATTATACCGATCAGGTGGTTGATCAGTATCACTTTAGTACTACTGTTGTGTGTATGTTATTATCGCAACAACATATTGGTGTATCGTTGCATGTCCCAAGTTCATGCGTCGCACAACTCCCTTACAATGCAGTATTGTGTAATTTGTAAGCAAGCACTCGCCAACAGTTCGTCTTTATGTGTGTGCGCACGCCCAGCAGTTTACCCAGAACTATATTATGTCAGTTAGCTCTTTTCTGGAGAAGGGCGATGTGCAAAAGAGCGAAAAGTACTAGCTTGATGATGACCAGTACAGGCACAAGTCAACCCCACATCCCCGTGCGGCAGACCGGACAACTATTTCCGCATGGACAGGCTGACGGAGTTCTGGTGCACTAGCGGAGGAGATGGCTGCCACCTAGTCTATAAACCCATCGAAAGGCACTACTAAGTAACACAGAGATCACACCGGATCGGTCGAGGCCCGGGTGAACAACGGCCGCGCTATCCACTGGACCCCTGAAAGGGAACGAAAAGTCTGCAACAGGAGGAACGCAGTTACCAATTGCGGGAAGTGATACTTCCATTGGAGCATGGAACGTCCGAACTATTCACGCCTTAGGAAAGGTTGATGACTTACCGCATACGCTTTCACGATATAACTGGGACATAGTTGGCATAGCTGAAACGAGAAGGCAGGTGAAGTAGAAACATTAACAGAAGAAGGCCACACGATATGGCACAGTGGAGAAAAAGGAAAACATCAGAATGACGTAGCCTTTATAGTAAGAAAGGAAATCATAGATTGCGTTATTGGTTGTACGCCAGAAAACAGCGAATAATATCGATAAGAACTGCAGCGAACCCAAATATCGTCAATGTTATACAAGTCTACGGTCCAGCCAAATCGTACAGTAAAGTAACGAAGACACATCAATGGTCTATGAAACACTTGGAGACACCATCGCAAAACACGGAAGAAAGATATCATACAAAGATACGCGTAGACACATATGAAGACTGGACGGGAACAGTCGACAAATTCGGATATGGGAACACAAAGGAAAGAGGGCTACGACTGCTAGAATTTGCATGTAGTAAAGGCCTTTCCCCAGTAAACACGTTATATGTACACACGTGATCAAGGAGATCAAGTGGCATTCTCCTGATGGGAAACCACATAGCCAAATCGACTACATCTTGACAACTCAACAAATCAAGTCAAGTATCAACAAGCCGAAAACAAGGACTTTTCCTGGCCTGATGTAGGAATTGGCCACGATCTTGTAATGATGACTATAAAGCTGAGGTTGCAGAAGAATCGGAAAAACAAGAACCCTCGGATAAGATTCGATCTAGAAAAATTGCAAGACCCAAATATTGCAATGCAATTTAAAGCGACGATTGGAGGACGATTTGCAGCATTTATCTTCTTGGGGCCTGATATCAACAACCATATCAGCACGATTGGCACAACAATGCGCGACACCATGCCAAGGAAGTCCCAGACAAACCAAAGAGAAAACGACAGCCATGGGTACCTGACGATGTAATGAAGATTTGTGACCAGAAACAAGAGTTGAAACAAACGATCCACCAAGCTCAAACAATATCGAAAATAAAGACATCAGAAAAAGAATGAGGAAAGCAAATAACGACTGGATAAACGAAAGGTGCACCAATATAATTAGCACAAGACAGGCTTATAAAGCTATCCCCAAACAAAGGTCAAGCCACCTCAAAATTAAAATGCTCAGACTACCATACTCCAATAAGAAGTACTCCGAATTCCTATTCACCAGTTGACTGCTTAATATAAAGCTGATTACTTAACCATTGTTTTGCTTCTTAAGTAATAAACATACAAAGCAATGTGTCTGAGACATAAAGATACGATTTACTTACATATGTATGTCTTGCAAACATCTGACGTGTACCACGCCTCACAGCCGCTACGACAGTGTCCGTTCTCAATATCACACAAGCTCATGTTCTTGCAATGTCCGCAGTCCTCTTTACAGTTTGTACCGTAAGTTTCCTGCTCACAGTCTGCAAAACGATCACCCTAAGATACTAATATACAGTGTATATCATGCGTGCAATAGGCTCTATCTAAAAATGGGTATATGCCGTCACCATCTTGTCCGATTATGTATATAAATATGTGCGTATGTATATATGTACGTATGTATGTACGTATGTATGTATGTATGTATGTATATATGAATGCATGTATGTGTGCATGTATGTGTGTGTGTGTGTGTGTGTGTGTGTGTGTGTGTGTGTGTGTGTGTGTGTGTGTGTGTGTGTGTGTGTGTGTGTGTGTGTGTGTGTGTGTGTGTGTGTGTGTGTGTGTGTGTGTGTGTGTGTGTGTGTGTGTGTGTGTGTGTGTGTGTGTGTTTGTGTATGTATGCATGTATGCATGTATGCATGTATGCATGTATGTATGTATGTATGTATGTGTGTATGTAGGTATGTATTTATGTATGTATTTATGCATGTATGCATGTATGTATGTATGTGTGTATGTGTGTGTATGTGTGTGTGTGTGTGTGTGTGTGTGTGTGTGTGTGTGTGTGTGTGTGTGTGTGTGTGTGTGTGTGTGTGTGTGTGTGTGTGTGTGTGTGTGTGTGTGTGTGTGTGTGTGTGTGTGTGTGTGTGTGTGTGTGTGTGTGTGTGTGTGTGTGTGTGTGTGTGTGTGTGTGTGTGTGTGTGTGTGTGTGTATCTATGTGTGATTGTATGTATGTATGCATGATTGTATGATTGTATGTGTGTATGTGTGTATGTGTGTGTGTGTGTGTGTGTGTGTGTGTGTGTGTGTGTGTGTGTGTGTGTGTGTGTGTGTGTGTGTGTGTGTGTGTGTGTGTGTGTGTGTGTGTACGTGTGTACGTGAGTACGTGTGTACGTATTCGTGTATGTGTGTGCGTGCGTGCGCGTGCGTGCGCGTGCGTGCGTGTATGCGTGCATGCGTGCATGCGTGCATGCGTGCATGCGTGTGTGTGTGTATATATGCGTGTGTGTATGTATGCGTGTTTGTATGCATGTTTGTATGCACGTATGCACGTATGCACGTATGCACGTATGCACGTATGCACGTATGCACGTATGCACGTATGCACGTATGCACGTATGTATGTATGTATGTATGTATGTATGTATGTAAGTATGTATGTATGTATGTATGTATGTATGTATGTAAGATTATATGCACGTATGCACGTATGCACGTATGCACGTATGCACGTATGCACGAATGCACGTATGTACGTATGCACGTATGCACGTATGAACGTATGCACGTGTGTGTGTGTACGTGTGTACGTGTGTACGCGTGTGCGTGTGCGTGTGCGTGTGCGTGTGCGTGTGCGTGTGCGTGTGCGTGTGCGTGCGCGTGCGCGTGCGCGTGCGCGTGTGCGTGTGCGTGCGTGCGTGTGCATGTATGCATGTATGCATGTATGCATGTACGCATGTATGCATGTATGCCTGTATGTATGTAAGTATGTATGTATGTAAGTATGTATGTATGTATGTATGTATGTATGTATGTAAGATTATATGCAAGTATGCACGTATGCATGTATGCACGAATGCACGTATGCACGTATGCACGTATGCACGTATGCACGTATGCACGTATGCACGTATGCACGTATGAACGTATGCACGTATGTATGTATGCACGTATGCACGTATGAATGTATGTATGTATGTATGTTTGTATTTATGTATGTATGTATATGTGTATACATGTACGTGTGTACGCTTATCCGGCTGTACGAAGTCATGGACAGAAACCAAGGAAGAGGGATTCACCTTTCAGTGCGTGGGGTGTTGGAAGGTGAAATGTCTGGAGAAAGAGGTAGCTAGGTTGGTAGATATTGTGAAGGGGATGGAGATGAGAATCAGCAAGGAGACCGATGGAATGGAGAGAGACGACAGGGATAAAGTTGGGAATACTGTGAAATTGAAGGAGCAGAGTAGTGGCAACAAGACCGAGGAAAGGAGACTGAGAGGAGGGAAGGTGATCGGAGGGTAAGAAAGTGGAGGATCGACGGCAGGAAATGTGACAGGTGTGAAGGTGGCAGGAGAGAAAGTGACCGTAGAGAAAGAGGTAGGAGGGAAAAAGAGACGGGAGAGGAGAGAAGGAAATGCAATGGGAGGAAAGATGACGGGAAGAAAGGAAGTGAGAGTACATGTGACAGAAGAGAAGTCGGGAGGGACGATGACAGGAAGAAAGGTGACAAGAGAAACAGCGTCAGGAAAGAATGGAACGGACGAGATTGTGACGGGAGAGCAGAAGACAGGGGAACAAGATTACAACCAGACAGATGCAAACCGTAGAAAGAGCTACTCTGAGGCAGTGATTGAGGGGGCAATGAGGAAAGAGAGGGTGTTTATGGGCGATTCGATTATGAGAAAGACAGATAAGACTCTAAGCGAGGGGGAGGACGTCGTTGTTTGTCTACCGGGGGCTAGGATAGAACATGTAACTGAAAGGGTAGAGAAGGTACTGGGGCATGGCAAGGGAGGGTCTATACTAGTACATGTAGGGACAAATAACGCAGAGAGGGAGGGAACAACTGGGATAGTTCAGAAGTACAGACAGTTAGTGAAGAAGTTAAAGAAGACAAGAGTAGAACAGATTATCCTCTCAGGAATTTTGCCAGTAATGGGAGGAAGGGGGCCGACATATAGAAACTGCAAGAGGATGGCGATCAACGCACTAGTTGAGCAGATGTGTAAAGAAGAGGGGGTGGGATTCGTAGATTTATGGGGATACTTTGTTGGGAGGGAAGATATGTACATGAGAGATGGCCTACATCTAAGTGGAAAGGGGGCAGCAGTTTTCTCAGAGAACTTGCTGCAATCTGTTGACAGTGGGACAGGCTGCATCTATTTAAACTAGATTCGCAGGGGGATTCACAGAGAAGCCTGAAACTGGAGGCATAGATAAAGACAGCAGAAATAAATCGGCAAAGAACAGCCTGGAAAACTGTTCTGAATCAGGATATAAATGCATTTGTTTAAATGCAAGGAGCATAGTAAACAAAAGAAGTGAACTAAACATTATGGTAGAAGATATTGACCCTCACATAATAGGTATAACCGAATCGTGGGCCACCACTGATATATCAGATGCCGAATTGGGACTAACAGGATATGTAATGTTTAGGAAAGATAGAATAGGAAGAAAGGGAGGTGGAGTTATTTTATATATTAAAGAATCTATTCAGGCTTATGAAATAAAATTAGAAAGAGAAGCAGATTGCGAAGAAGCTGTTTGGTGTAACACAGTTACAGGAAACTCAACGTTAACAGTTAGGTTAGTTTATCGAAGTCCAAACATAAGCATAGAAGAGAATGAAAAAATACAAAACGCTATAAGGGAAGTAAGCAAACGGAACTGTATTATTATGGGGGACTTTAACCATGGGCATATACAATGGAAATCTCTACAGAGTATGGGGAGTGAGGACCACAAGTTTTTAGTTTTAGTACAAGATAGTTTCCTTTCTCAACATGTGCTAGAACCAACCAGGGGAGAGAATGTGTTAGACTTAGTTTTGTCCTCACAGAAAGAATTAGTTGACAATGTCAAGATATGTGAGCCACTGGGGAGTAGTGATCACAACCAGATACATTTTACCATCAAAGTAAAATCAGAAAGGAATAGTAAAAAGCAGTATAGGAGAAATTTCCACAAAGGAAGGTATAAGGACATGAGGAAATATTTAGCAAAGATAGACTGGAATAACACACTGAAGAATAAGACAGCAACCGAATGCTGGAATATCTTAAATAGTGAAATTAAGTGCATAGTCGATAAATTTGTACCTTTCTAAAAACAAGGAAAACGGTCCAAAAAGAAACACTTATCGAAAGAAGCCATTAGAAAAATTAAGTATAAACAAATGATGTGGAAGTCATATAGATGTACTGGAAATGATGAAGACTACAACATTTATAAAGAAGCACTTAATCAAGCTACAGCTGAAATTAGAAATTCAAAGAGAAGCTATGAAAAAAATTAGCTAGTAATATCAAACATGACAGTAAGAGTTTTTATGCGTATATTCGAAGCAAACAGAAAGTTCAGGATAAGGTCGGTCCTCTAGAAGATAGTGCTGGAAATACAATATCAGAGGGATTCTTAATGGCAGAAGACCTGAATGAGTATTTTAGTTCAGTGTTTACCAGGGAAGATATTAGTTCACTGCCAGTACCAGAGGCTAAGTTCAAGGGGGCAGATTCAGACTATTTAGGACAGTTAGTTGTAACCTCGGAAATGGTAGCTAAGAAAATAAGGGCTATGAAGGATAATAAATCACCTGGAGTGGACGGGATTCCGCCCAAACTACTATTCGAAATTGTAGAACAAATTAGCGTACCGCTTGCAACAGTTTTCAATTTGTCATTAGAAGAGGGAGTGGTTCCTTTAGAATGGAAAGAGGCAAACATTATACCGTTTTTTAAAAAAGGTTCGAGAAACAAGTCAGAGAACTATAGACCAGTGAGTTTAACATCAGTGATTTGCAAATTATTAGAAAGACTAATTAAAGATCACATGGTGGATTTTCTTGTTAAACATAACTTGATAAACCCATCTCAACATGGGTTTTAAAAGCAAGGTCATGCTTAACAAAAATGTTATGTTTTTTTGGAAGACATCACTAGGTGGGTAGATGAGGGATCACCAGTAGATATCATCTATTTAGATTTTCAAAAAGCTTTCGACAAAGTACCACATCAAAGATTACTCCTTAAGCTAAAGGCCCATGGCATAGGAAATGGTATAATAAACTGGATAGAAAAATGGCTGAATGACAGAAGACAACGTGTAGTAGTTGATGGGGAGGCTTCAAACTGGAAATCGGTCTTGAGTGGGGTACCACAGGGATCAGTACTAGGACCTATATTATTCTTAATATATATCAACGATTTGGACGATGATATAACAAGCAAGGTGTTAAAATTTGCGGATTATACAAAAGTGTTTAGAAGGATTAAAAGTGATGGAGACAGACAGCATTTACAAGATGATCTTGACAGGTTGATCAAATGGTCTGAAAAGTGGCAAATGCTGTTCAATTTTGGGAAATGTAAATGCCTCCACACAGGTCATGGGAATGAAGAGGTAAAATATAAAATGGGGGGTACTGTTCTAAGTACTACTGTAAAAGAAAAGGACTTAGGTTTAACCATTAGTGCTGATATGAAGGTTTCAGAGCAGTGCGGAATTGCAGCGTCAAAGGGAAATCAAATCCTTGGATTAATTAGGCGAAATATAGCGTATAAGAAAAAAGAATTAATAGTATCGCTGTACAAAACAATAGTGAGGCCTCATTTAGAATATTGTATACAAGCATGGAGGCCATATCGCAAGAAGGACATAGATATGCTAGAAAGAGTACAGAGGAGAGCGACTAAAATCATACCAAATCTGAGGGATCTTAGTTACGAAATACGCCTAAAAGAATGTGGTTTAACAACACTAGAGACCAGGAGATTGAGAGGAGATCACATAGAAGTGTTTAAAATATTGAATGGTTATGAAAATATTGATAGAAACATTTTGTTCTCAGTTAAGAAAGATAGAAGGACCAGAGGACATGAAGCTACATTAGTAAAGGAGCAGTGTAGATTAGATATAAGAAAGTTCTCATTCTCACAAAGGACTGTATATGAATGGAACAGATTATCTCCTGATTGTGTTGGTGCTAGTAGCGTGAATATGTTTTAAAATAAAATCGACACACACCTTAAAAAGGCGGGATACATGTAGATAAAAAGTATTGGACTCTCGATAAGCCAAAAGGCTTCCTTGTCCACCTGCCATCCAGAGTAATTTTCTGGATGGCAATCTTGTTAAATCTTGTTAAATCTTGTATGTATGTATACGTATAATTGTGTATGCGTCCACGCGTGCGAGCGTGCGTGCGTGGGTGCATGCATGCGTGTGTGCATGCATGTAGGTATGCATATATGTGTATATATGTACGCGTGCGCGTGGGCGTGTGTGTGTAATAGTGGAACATTCACCCAATGACAGCAATTAACTGTCAACAAGTCTGTTTTTCAATCAATACGATATTATATTTTTACAATTAACAGCGTTAGTCTGGGTTACAAATGATTAACATAACCATAATCTGAATGTTAATGTCGTCGTTGTAATTGTGTAACGCATACAAAACAGAGGAAATATTAGCAGAAATAATGAGATAACTACGTCATAGAAACTTCATTAATTTCTGTTGTTGGATTTTGCCTACAATAAAGATGATATTTACTTCGTTACTTGCACGATACCTCGGAAATATTAGTAGAAATAATGAGATAACTACGTCATAGAAACTTCATTAATTTCTGTTGTTGGATTTTGCCTACAATGAAGATGATATTTACTTCGTTACTTGCACGATACCTCGTTAGTGTATAGTCAACACTGCAAACGTGTCGCGTTATTGTCAATGTAACACTACACACCTTTTGTGCAGTTTGGCTGCTGCTTGCCCGGAGCGCAACTATCACAGCCGATGACGTCATTGCATGTACTTGTAGACGGACAATCCTGGCACGCTGGGAAAGTAAATTAATATGTGATGTAATTGTATGATGTACCATGGGCTAATATATTGTTGTACCACCTGTACATAACACCATCATGTTATTTATGGTTTGAACGTGTTTTGAAAAACAAATGTGGAATCAAGTTATACAAAAGAATCCAATTGTTTAAACAAATGGATATTCCCGAAGCTTAACATGACGTGAATTCATTGAAACGTATGATTCGTATTAGCTGTACCTTGTCGTGTTGTTAATTTTCAAATTAAAACAACACTCAAACGGGTTAAAATGTCATGTTTACAAAGTCTTGCTGAAGGATCCATTCTGTTTAGCCGATATTGAAGATTTATGAGGGAAACACATTTAACTTTTTTCCAATACAGTGAATTAATGTTATTATAGCTGCCGACATGGCAAGACGATGTGAGTAGTTCGTTGAAATAGAATTGTGATGACTGAATTATCGTTTCATAGGAAGGAATAACGCACACATTTAATATCGATGCATTTATTCAAAATACTGATTTGGGGTCATTCATAAAGCGTGAAAAAAAGTTCAGTGTCTAAAAAATATTCACAAATTATGTCGTCGTTACGTACTTTCTGACGTCCGATAAGATACAGGATTGCATGTTTGAAAGGTGATCCATTTGTGACAATTTGATATTTATTTAACGAATTAATGTCATTGATCTATATGAACAAGTGGTGTATGTGTTCCCTTTGCTTTATTAGCTATAAATATGTTATCCAGCCTGTGTAATCAGAATTGAATGAACATGCCAAGCAGCATTAGTATTTGAAACTTGCTCTCGTGTGTTGAGTGTCCGACGAATGTCTGCTTTAGTTTTCAATAAATATACAAACAACGGGCGGTGAACAATATTAGGGTGATAAACACAGCACATCAGAAAACTAGCAACATATGTCTGTCACAACTAGTAATGTAATAATCGACCAGTAATGTAATAACTGATTAGTAATGTAATAATCGACAAGTAATGCAATTAAAACGAAGAAGATCATTATTTTGGAGACGTTGATCAAGATTATGAGGATGTTGTTAGTAGTGTTGATGATGACCGTGATGGTGAGGATGATAATTGTTTACGATGATGACAAGGAGCAAGATGAAGACAATTAAGGGGTCGTCTTAGTAATGATGATAATTCTAATGATGATTATGATGGTTATGATGGTGATGATGATTATGATGACGGTGGTGTTAGTGATGATGCTGATGTTAGTAATGATGATGAAGACGGTGATAATGACGACGATAAATTATTATTATGTTTATCAGGAGGAGGATTGTTACGACTCTTTTTGTAATAAAAACAGACCTATTTTGTAATAAACCAATGTAATAATGTAATAACATTATAAAATATAAGTAAGGCCCATTTTGTAATAATTTCAGGTTTCACATTTTTAAGAACATGCCCATTTCGTAATAACAATGATTGACCATCAATTAATGTCCAAAAAAAGACATGAACATATTCACTACAACACGTACATCCTTCACACGCGCGCACACGCACGCACGCACGATCACACACACAATATGAAGATGATAACGAAGATGAAAAAGAATGCTATGATAAAGAAGAAAAAAGATGATGAAGACAAATATATAGATGATGATGAAGACGACGATGATGTTTATGATGAGAATTACGATGAAAGGATGAAGAAGATTGTTATAGTGAAAATGAGGATGTTGATTAGGTTGAAGAGAAAGAACATGGCATTGATTAAGATTAAGATAAAGACGATGACGAAAAAGATAACATGATGGCGAAAATGAAGGTGATGCATACGAATATGAAGATTATGAAGAAGATTAAGACGACGAAAACGAAGGTGTTGATGACGATGATGACGATGAATGTGCACATTTTGATGTAGGTGAAGCTAAATAATGTTGATGCATATGAAGGTTACAATGATGATTATGGCGAAGTTGAAAATGGTAGTGAAGATTATTACAAATATGTAGACAAAATGTTGAGGAAGGCGGTGATGATGATGCACATTATGATGAAGACGAAAGCGATGATGGTGATGATGAAAAGATTATTATTGCGTTTAGAATGACAACGAATATGTAAACACCGATGATGATTACGATAACGAAGATGGCGATGATGAAGTCCAACGTGTTGAGAATGTGATGTTGAAGGCGAAATTTATCAAGATTTTGATGAAGATAATGAAGGCGTCATCATACTGGTGAAGATGATGATGATTATGACTACGATTACAACGCCGACGACGACGTCAATGATGATCATGACGAAGATGATGACGATGACGGTTATTATTATTATTACGGTGATGAGGACAATGACAATTATATCCTGATCTTAATCGTTGTTATTACATTACTGGTCGATCATTACTTTATTGATCGATTACTGCATTACTTGTTATAACAGGCGAGTTTTATTTGTACATAATTCATATACTGTAAACATTTGTATTCGCTTCTACTCTGTCGTGTTCATTAGTAATGTCATCAAAACAATCGTGTGTAGCAGATACTTACAGATATGCCTATGACCAACGACGACTATTTCACAGAGACTAGTTTCATACGATTTGTCACCTCCGTCACGTCTGAAACTTAGATACCGATTGACACCTAGACATTGCGATTCAACCGTTCCTTTGGAGGGCACTCGGCCGTAGTGACTCGCGCACCGTGTGTGGTTTTTTCGGTCCGGACTGCCGCCGACACTCAATATGAACGTGTCAAGTCTTTCGTGAGTGTCGCCTAAAAAAACATAAGTAACTAACATCTTAAAGTACAAACCACATGACGATACTCAACCACAATACGGCTAGAACTCTAACTATGCGTCAAGCAACAATTCGGGCAGGAAAGAATCGACGGCAATAGAATGTTTACAAGCGCCCCGATCTCAACTCCCTTCCCGATCCCGATCACGATCGCGTCAAGCGCTAGGTTCGATTGTAGTCGATGATTATAAGTAATCTCGCGGCGCGATCGGGAAGATAGTCGAGATCGGTTTGCTTGCAAATACTCGGCCATTTGCGCTCAATCAATAAATTATAGTCAATTGATAAAATAGGAAAACATTAACATACATTATTATTATTATTATCCAATGTGTATGTTTTCGATGGGGATCTACCATTCGGATTTCTTCCCAATGGGAAACGGTGCTAAGCAAAGTGGAAAGTTATCCCTTTTACATGTTAACGTCTGCATGGACAATTTGAGTGTACAACTACACAAACAACATTGGTTGTAGTCTGGGTACTATGTTTGTTAATCACCTGATATACGCTGATGACCAACTTCTATTCGCTCCTTCTGCCAAGGGACTACAAGCTTTACTTGACATATGTTACTCTTATGGGTGTGAGCACGACATTCAGTATGATGCTGGTAAATCCCTGATCATGTACTCTAATTCTAGAAACACAAATATTGCCAGGGAAATGACTTTAGGAGGAAAGACGTTAAATGTCGCCACTTCTTATAAATTCGTTGGGCATGTCATTTGAAACGAGTTATCGGATGAGGCTGACATTGAAGCCAAAATGTGACTTCTTTATGCCTAAAGTAACAAGTTACCGCAAAACAATTTCATTTTTGTTCTACTGCTATAATGAATAAGCAGTTTACTGCATATTTCAGTAATATTTATATGTGTGCACCGTGGGTTAATTGTAGAAAAGCTTATTTTCAGCAATTTATTGTTGCCAAAAACAATTCATACATAATATTGAACAATCTGCCTATGATATGTAGCGCTAGCCACATGTTTGCTACAGCGAATGTAAAATTATGTAAATGTGCTATCAGAACGGATATGTTTAGCTTAATCACGAGTATTTACAAGTCTGTTAATACAGTTATTCAGAGTATTGTTACTAGCGACATATACAGCACATCGCAGTTGGGTCAAGGTTTTGTATATTTTTTAATATCCTGTGATAATCCCGTGTTCGTGCGTGCGTGCGTGCATACCTGTGCGCGTGTGTGTGTATGTGTGTGCATGTATGCGTGTGTGTCTGTGCGTGGGTGCGTTTGTGTGCGTGTGTGTGTGCGTGCGTGGGTGTGTTTGTCTGTGTATATGTGTATGTTTGTGTGCGTGTGTGGTGTGTGTATGTATGTGTGTATGTATGTGTGTGTGTGTGTACGTATGTATGTGTGCTTTTTCTCAACAGCAATAGAGGCATGTCAGAATATCAAATAGCAGAAAGACCGATTATTATATATATATATATATATATATATATATATATATATATATATATATATATATATGTATGTATGTATATATATGTATGTATATGTATATATATATATATAGACATATATATATATATATATACTGTATAAACCCATACCAAATGTTTCCAGCCAACTCGCATAGATAAATAGTAATTAATCACTGGCATAGTGACTGGGACAAACTTAGCCTCCACATTAAAACATATTGAAAAGTTAAGTGACATTGTTTCAGCGTGTTGTTTGCCTGAAATGCAAATACTCGCTGGGCTGACATGACCAGTGATAGGCAGAACTGGTGCATGGTTATACGTTCAGGATTTTCAAACGTCTGTAACATAAGATCTAATCATACATTACATTATTACACATACTGAACTTTAGAAACACTCTGCGTGAGGGTTACAGTGTGTCTCCCGCACAGCTATTAGTACAGTCGGAAGGTACGCCCCCCATGCACACAGTGGATTTCTAAATGAAAGTAACTTTTTTGCAACCCTGAAGGTGTCTAGTAAAGAGATATGGATGTTCACATTTCGAAATAATGTCCGAAGGGGTCCATTTGGCGGCCATTTTAGATGTTGTCACGGTAAATCAAGGATATCCATAACTTTTGAACCAGTCATCGTACAAAGAGAAATGAAACCACTTTTTCGTATAATTGTGGCATGAGGAATCGCTTGAGATGGTTATTTTGACGATTCAACGATATTTATGGCCTCAAAATGCACATAATACCATATTTTCAAGTCTGAAATCGAGTTAAATACCAAGTTAAGGATAGTTGATTGCGCATATGCACTCACTCAACATTATATGCCATTACTAGACAGAAAATTTGCTAATTATGAGTCCAAGAAGAAAGGAAACTACACAAAAACTACTCACTACGATCAGTATCTACATCAACTCAAATACTATTTACCCGTAACTTACCCTCGACACTACACACTAATGTTAGTGTAATTTTTTAAATCATTTATATAAATTGATATGTATATACATAAACGATTTCTCTTAATATACAACTATTAATTAACTCAACTTCAACGTTTCATCGGTAGTCTTCATCTCCTCGCTCGCCAGATGGCGTGGCGGAAGACTTTCCCACACGTGACTCAGTCAAGCGACAGTGTTTGAAACGTTGAAGTGAGTGAATTAATAGTTGTATATTTAAAAAAATCGTTTATGTAATTATTATTCCAACTTGACGAACATTTTAACGAATTATATGTGTATTAATTGTTATACTTATTTACATTAGTTTTAAAAGGGGAGGTTATAACACTTCAGGTGGGCCACAATAGGAGCATTTGTTAGTGGTATGTACATTTAATGTATTATTGAGCTATTATACCAGATGCGGTACTTCAATGCGCAATATTCCTCGCTGACTTGTGTTTGATAAGGTACTTAACTTTTCCAGAGTAGTGTAGTAATACAATTGTGGTGGTGGTGCCTAGCACATGGCTATCAAGAAAAGAAAGCGTGATGGATCGGAAATATACCAGAAGCGCCTTCCGGCCTGCATTTTACACATCATTAGCATTGACCACGGCCGTTTTACATCATTTACCAACCTCAAGGGACCAGCAGCTGATAGGTTGGCGCAACTTCATAGTATTCGTGATAAAAGACTTGCTGAGCCTCACAACTCACTTGATCGCATCACTTCATCATGTTTGTTGTCTCATCCCTGAGAGTCTTGACGGTGTAGATTTAGGAACAATTGGGTATCACCGAGGGTGCTACCATCGCTTCATAACAAACTTGGATCGTTTGAAGGGTACAGTAGATACTTCAACAAAAGAATCAACATCACACTCTCCTCGAAAATCGCAATCGTCCTCTGCAGGGCCACTATTCCCATCACCATGCTTTTCTGTGAAAGGCTTGAGATAAAGATATCCGGGAAGACTCAAGAGAGAATCAAATTTCCATCATGGAACAAGAGGCCGGCTGCTTGGAAGGAGGTTGAGCTTCGAGCCCTAGCACTGGGATATACCCGTCTGCATCGCGAGGTCAAAGGCAAAGTGAATAGTGCAGGCGGCATCATGATTCAGGAGGTGAAACCTGGCTTCGATAGCATGCAGGAGCGGGGCTTGCCGCTCTATGACCGGGCTAAGAGTCGTTCACTCAAGGTGGATACCCCCGAAACCCTCCCGCCTCTACATATTTACAAACGAGTAGGACCTAAATTGTCAGACGGAGCCGTGTTCACACCTCCTCCGGAGAACAACAAGTTGTACGAAGCGAGTTTGACGGAGTACCGGGTGTGGTTCTTGGTGCGGATGACGGGGAGCAGTGGGAAGCAGCCGATCTCTGCTTTTGGTGGATTCATCTCCGCCGCTGGAACGAAGCTCGCCAGGAAGTCGGCCATTGATTACTTTACCCCGATCAACCAGCCATTCACTGAGTACTCTGTCATCCAGGAGCTACTGAGACGGTCTGAAGAAGCCACCTTCGAGGTCGGACAGAAGTACGTTCTCAACATGTTTGACCTCGGTGGGTGCATGAAGGCCCTTCCCCATATATGGAAATGTTCAGAGAAGTACAACTCGCACGTAGTCACCCCAGGACAGTTCCACAATGTCAATTACATGGGTATGGTGACTGGGACAAGTTCAGGGGCTCGGGCTACGCTGAGATTATCCTCGAGGCTGGCCTCGTCGCCAGCGGCTGTTTGAACAGTGTCCTCAGTGGGAAGGTTTATGCCAAGGCGCTATTCTGTCTGAATAATGTCTGTGAGAAGATGGAGCGGCTACTGATGGAGAAGTTTGAAAATGGAGAAAACGTCCATGTAGACAACCAAGTGGCCATCCTCAACCTTGTCAAGTCCTGCAGCCAAGAGAACCTCGACCTCGCTCTCCAGGACACCTCAACTCTTACCATCGTCAACAAGTACGTGGAGTTTGAGGACAAGATGCGTGCCGGTCACCTGGGCAAGACCCCTACCTTCTGTTCTTCGCATTTGATGGCCCGAACTACTCCAGGTACTTGGTCTGGCTGGAGGTGTTCCTCACCAACATCGACCTGTCTCACCCTGGCGCGAAGGATCTTCTCGAGGGCGGCATTGCAGTGGCACGGTCACTCATTCCCGGTGCACTCAGCGCAGTCGACAAAACCATGGAGGAGACATTCATGAAGTTCGCCAAGTCGGCAGGAAGTCTAGTAGGGCTGTTCGCAATGTTCGGTGCTTATCAGCGTTGGTGCTGCTCCACATTCGCTAGTGCCCAGTATTTTGAGAGGATGCTCGAGATGTGTGGACTCATTAATGACCCCCGAGTGTCCCAAAGCTGGGAAGCATCGCGAGCTCGAGGCTGCTGAGATCAAGAAGAGCGAGGAAGCTGTGCAGCGAACACTCACTGCTATCCAGAACTTCACCGACCCCTTGACCATCCCTGACAAAGATCGGCTCTAGATCGTCGCATCCGGTGTTTCTGTTTCCCCGGAGGTCGATATCGATGTCCTTCGAGCTGACACAGTTGGTAAAGAAGCCAAGAAGGCCTTCATCATTGATCGTTTCCAGAATGGGTCATCTGAGGAGACCTTCTTTGAACCCATCAAGAAGCAGAAGCTGAAGACGATGGAGGCATCAAACAAGACGGTCAAACTCGCCTCCACACAGGGAAAGCTCATCCAGTACCGTGAGCAGAGCAACCTGGCCTTTATGCTTCTTATCAAGTCGCAGCTCCTGGATGAGCCTCTCGACCTTGATTAACTGATGCGGTACTCCATCACCCCTGTTTCCCCCAGCCTCGGCACCCCTGACGGATTCTTCAACAAAACGAACAAGGCCTCCATGCTATACTTCTTGCTAGATGACACCCCCGAGGAGGTTCCCTACCCAAAAGACGCGATCCACATCCAGGATGGCATGGCTCCCTGGCACGTGCTCACCAATCTGCCCCAGATGTGCGGTGACATTTGCCTCCAGGTGCTGGCTCAGTTGGCTGTTAAAAAGAACTTTGTGTTCTTCAGTGACTGCTATCATGCAGAGTCTATCAAGGCACAGGAGAGAATGCGCCGTGGCTTCTCACAGAAGTACATCATCGATGGCCCGATGGCCAGGAAGCCCGCTGCCTTCAGACTGTTCCTGGCCAATGAAAAAAAACAAGCGACAGCTCTGCCACCTGCTGCTCCGGGTCTGGAGCAGCAAGGCGGCGGCCTCGCAACTCGAGAAGTGCGGGGCAGCGGTTGCCATCGTTGAGGGGAAGTCACATCAGCTTGACTCATCTAATGGTGAAGTGACCACGCGCGAGATCGATGAGTTGCTCTCAGACCAGGAAGAGACGGACACCCGGGACGTTCTCTACCTCCACTATGCCGCCAAGCAAGGGTACAAGTCGGCTGTAGTGAGAACTCCTGATAGTGACATATTCTTCATCTTGCTCCACCACTCGCACTCCAAAAGCCTCACCATCTATCTCAATACCGGCATGGGCAAGTACCGCCAGATCGTCAACGTGAAGGAGCTGGCCGAGTCATTGGAGCACGAATACTGCACGACGCTGCTCGCGTTCTATGTGTTCTCATGCGAGGACTGCACCAGCGCCTTCAAGGGCAAAGGCACGGTGGCGCGCCTAAAGAAGCTCCAGAAGAACCCCAAGTATCACAACGTTTTCAAGAAACCTGTTGATGACAGGACGGTGAAGCCGGAGGTGATGGCAGATTTGGAGGCCTTCACCTGCTCCATGTACGGTCAGGCTCGCGAGACGTCAATGGATGATGTGCAAGGCAAGATGTTCATGAAGATGGGAGAAAATGAGAAGCTCAACACCAAGTCGAAGGTTGACCTGGCTCTCCTCCCACCCTGCAAGAATAATATAATTCCCCATTTTGGCCGGGTCAACTACTGATTAGCCAACTACAAGCGGGCCAACCAGCCTCGCTTCTGGCAACCCAAGCCCTACGATGATGGACAGGGATGGGTGAAGACTGGGAGGGTGTACTGGAGCCAGTGTGTTCTTGTGGACCCATCTTGCCTCCCTCACTCATTGACTTGCTTGAGAAATCTGTTGAGGAGGAGGAGGAGGGGAAGAGGAAGATGATCAGGAGATTGACTATGATGAGCTGCTTCTTGGCGATTATGATGATTAATGTGTAGTGTCGAGGATTAGTTTCGGGTAGATAGTACTTGAGTAGACGTAGATACTGCTCGTAGAGGGTAGATTTCATGTAGTTTCCTTTCTTCTTGAACTCACAACTGGCCTATTTTCTGCCTAGTAGTGGCATGTAATGCTGAGTCAGTGCTTATGCGCAATCACCTATCCTTAACATAGTATTTGACTCGATTTCAAGCTTGAAAAATATGGTGTCATGTACATTTGGATGCAATAAATATGTTTGAATCGTCAACATAACCATCTGAAGCGATTCCTCTTTGTACGATGAATGGTTCAAAAGTTATGGGTATCCTTGATTTTACAAGTCACGCTTGACAAAATCCAAAATGGCCACCAAACGGACCCCTTCGGACATTATTTCGAAATGTGAACGTCCAAAACTGTTTACTAGACACCTTCAGGGTTGCAAAAAATTAAGTTTAATTTAGAAATCCACTGGGTGTATGGGGGCATACCTTCCGAATGTACTATATTGTTCGGTCGTCGATGCCAAACACTGCTCCCGATTCAGCGCAGCATGCTGGTACCAGACATTGCTGTTAACGTGTCTCACGACAGAAAAACTAGCAAGGATGCTCAAATAGCACACTGCAACAGGTCAGCACATAACTTGAAACTTATAGCATCGGTTGATGTTATACGTAAAAAGTTGCCAGGTCAATATACATGGCCACTTGGCGATTGCAAGAAGAAGCTCTCAAACCGGTCGTACGTCGTTCTAGTTTAAGGTCGTATGTACAGACGCAACCGACGAGCTCTACGTCTGGTAGATGAGTGTCCACGGCTTCCAGAGAGTAAGCCCCTGGAAGACAGTTCGACTCCTGTGCCACGAGAAGCGATCGAGATATCGTCTCGCACCGCCTCGTGCAGACAGGACCATGCCGATTGAACATCCTGTGCTGACGCAAGACACACCGCCGAAACAAAATCCTGTGTTGATGCAAAACACATCATCGCCACGTGGAGATGACGCCTGTGCGTAGAAGCATACGTGTCCGGAAGCCTGCGTACTTGGTAGATTATCGGTAGAGACTTGACTAGATAGCTTTTCTTTAAGAACTAGAGTTGTGATTGACTTTCGTTTTTGGTAAAAGGAAAGGGGTGTAGCGTAATATACGGTATGGAGCCGGAGACCCAGTGTAGACGACCGGCTATTTTGTCTACTGTAGATTATGTTAATGATGTGTCGAGTTGGTCTACCAGCATGGTCGAGTGAAATGTGAACCGGTATTGTATGACAAGCAGAACAACAATAAAACGTTTTATACCGTTGTTTATTTTACGAATGTAAACAACGAAACGCGCAAACGTAACAGTGTCTTTCCTGGATCCTCCAGGAGATGCTCAAAGAAGTGGTATTTGGCATCGACTGAAACCGTGACACAGAGGTCCTGACGATGGTGGGCCATGGCGAGTCTGCTCTGCTCAAGATGGCCATAGATCTGGTGTTTCGAGGAATCCACCCCGACATCGACATATTCAACAGCGAGGCGATACGTGATATAGCGTTGTGGCCCACTCTCTCCGAGGTCATAGAGTTGCTTCTTCTTCTTCTTGTCGCATCCTTCACACGATGTGTTGCCGTTTCTTGGTGCATGTATTAACCAGGTCCGTGACGACGGCCAGGTCTTCGCGTGTACACGGCTCGTCTAGCAGTCAGCAGCAGCGTAGGTGGGGCATAGTATGTTCTTCTCCGCAGTAACATTCTGTTGACTGCGTCTCAACAATGTAATCCCACTTCTTCTTGGTTGTTTTTGCGCGACCGACTCCGGTGCGCAGGTGGTTAACACACAGCAGAGTAAAACACGTATATTGTAGCTGTCTTTGTTTATTTTCCAATGGTATGGACCAGTAGTCATCCATAGTTTGATGGTGAACGCAGCCTGGTGTGTGTTGGTGGCGAAGTATGCATACGTAGCCACTGAATACACAGCTGTTGCTTTTCGAGAAAAAAACAGCGGCCCGGACAGGACAAACTGCCCGATGTGGGTTGGATGCCTGGCGTCCGAAGGACGGACGTTATGTACTTTACAGTTATGCACTTTACAACAGACTTGCGCTATTTGTACTATTCAACCTGTTTGCCCTCACAGACGTCGAAATCCATCGGGCAAATAGGTTGAATAGTACAAATAGTACATGTTTTTTTCAGTGAACAATTACATGAGTCTTACCATTTCCCCCTGAATCCCTGTTGTAGATGACGACGCGGGAGAAGTTATATATGTCTCCCAGGTCAACCATCCACCAGGCGTTTCTCCCCCAGTCCGTGTCTGGGTTTGCGCAGTGACCTGCACCCATACTTGGGTTTGTGTCCCCGTCGACGGCCCGCCCGGCTGGGAACTGACCACCCCATTGGTCTATACTTTGACTTGCGGACTTGTTGTATGCAATATTTCCTGTAACAATAAGCAGTACACATGTGTATGTCAGCGCGTGTATATTTCCTAAATACGTTGTATGAGCGAGTGTATGAGCGTGCTTTTGTGATACCTATTTTAAAATGTATACGCATTCAATACACAAAGTTAATATCGCTGGAAATAATAAATACTAACATTTATTAGCCATGCTTGACTACGTACACTGCGGTGTGCCTACTCTCCATACACGTTCGGGGTGGGACGGATATATTTTATACATGACAGGAGCGACGGGGAGAGGTAGAGGGGTGGAGTAAATTTGATTGTGTATACGGAGTACTTGCGTGCACGCGTGTAGTAGCGATTCATGTGTGCGAGCAACTACATGATTTCCACGCACGCATAGACAATGTTTTCTGCTTTACCTAATTTCCTAAATATATTAATTAACTTTATGGCAGGCTCAAATGCAATCTCATACGAAAGATGACAGTGATAGAAAAAAGATACACGACGATACGTGCATCTACTACACACAACTGCCATTGTTGTGGAATCTCTTGTCGGCAGGAGACACCAACGGAGACAGCGTTCTGCAAACATGATAATCTCCCACATCGACTGCACGCTAACTGAGTCCCTTTGTGTTCATGCCTGGATTCACTTTACACAATCTTGCTACGTCATATCCAAACCAGAACGCTGAGTTATTCACAACTTTGGCCAGATGTTGCGAGTAACAGTTGTAGGTATGGGTCATAATTCAACTATCATTTTCTATAAACGTCACTGAAGACAGTCGGGCAGTAAAGAAATAGTATTTAGTAGGCATATCTGTGTCAACTTGAATTGGTGGGTGAACACAACAGTTTGTATGGAGTAATGATGGAATATCTGTTATGATGGTAAATTGTTACGTACAAAACATTACTAGGTAGCTGCGTAAACAGACATGGGTGGTTCCAAAGCCAACGACCCATTTTGTCTAACACGTAGCCAGCCTTCTCATTTAACAGAGTTATCATTTATTTTCAATTTGTTTGCTTCTCAATGCATCATTATTTGTTTTTAATATCGTTTTATTAACTATGGAGGAACGACGTATGGTGTCGACATTGATTCTGTTCGATTGTTCTTCTTTCCGATTCGTAATAGTCTTGTGGTTTAAACGGGAATATGAGCCGACAAAGTGACTTTCGTAGGGCACCCCATACAGCAAAGGTTTGACCTGCCAGAGATGCTGTCTACGGTTTAATGTTCCTGTTCATGTGCTTAAAGGACTTGTGGAAATGTGTTTCCTAAACCTATATATTGACACCATCGTTATGGTTCTAAATGATGCAGTTAGTACACTGTGAGAAAATTGGATTTGGTGGCCATTTTTAAAGATTCTTTTTCGTAAGTGACATCTACCTAAATCTTAGGTCATATATAACATCACACGCATGGCCAAATCCTTTGCTTGCTGAGAAAGCAAAGATTTCTGGACTTTCCCACCAGACTATCTGGATTTCTGAATTAATTGTTTATTATAGAAAGCTATGCTACAGTATATTCAATGGTACATTTTATATAGACATTGTCATAGTTTCCAAAATGAGGGTATGAATGAATAAAAGTTTATTCAACAACAACAACAACATAATGCATGGACAGTGTGGTGTGCTGCTGCTGAATGGACATAGCTGAAGTCATAGATTGATATGCTGCTATGTCCTTCTCAAACTTAAAAAACTAAATAAATGGAACATGACTTATAAATAAATTACACAATAATATTCAAAACTCACGTATCTTGTTACCATAGTGTTTGTGTTACTAATACATGGGTATAACTAAACATCATCTTCGATAAACAATTCACAAATATGTAGAAAGTAATGACAATGTGAATGTTTTTTAAATTGTGTTCAACTTGGAAACTAAGTCTATTTATTTGCTAATTTGTTCCAAGTTGTTATACTCTTGAGTGAGTGACAGCAGTCGGGGGGTGGTGTTTGTCGTTTTAACATAGAACAGTTTGCTTTGTCTAGTATCATATATGTGTATAGCTGCGGTTGGTTCAAATAATGCTTGAACACGACCGTTTAAAGAGTGGTCGTTTGCTTTATAAATCCTAATCATTGTCTTGTATTTAACTAAATCATGAAATTTAAGCATGTTTGAAAAACGTACACATGTATGATCATGGTAATTAAGGTTATAAATAATCTGTATACCTTTTTTCTGTAACGGAGATTTTTTTCTGAGTCTAGATTAATAATAATAATAACTTTTATTTGTCCACAAAGAGGAAATACATTTGAACTGAGGAGGGAGCATAATTAAACACAGTATTTAAATCACAGTATGTACATAATAGAATCAAGTATGTAGACAGTTGCTAATTAGTAATACTGAGTGTTGTACATAGATAATAGTACAATCATGAGCCATGAAAATCATTCGGTCATGACGTGCCAGCAATAGTCAATAAATTAAACACATTAAAACAGTATGAGTAAATATGCTATAACAATATGGCAATATTAAAAGACAGTTATAACATTGATCAATAATGTGATGTATCTATGACTGGTTCAGGAACTTGATAGAAGATTGAATGAACGATTTCAAGGCACGCTGAGTTCGTACAGTTGGCATTTTTGCCTCCTTCCAGAGGGGAGAATGTCATACTGGTCGTGTAAGAAGTGGGAGGGATCAGATTGATAAGTATTTCCCCAGATCTCTCAGCAATATGACATATGTGATTCAACAAGTGAATTATATAATGTGTGTAATAATATTTGATATATTTGTTCCTTGTCTTTGGCGAGGGTAACATTTAGTTTCGCAACATCAATTAATGTATATTACATAAATTCGTTAATGCGGTGTCGT
This sequence comes from Escarpia spicata, assembly GCA_963995525.1. Lineage (NCBI taxonomy): Eukaryota > Metazoa > Annelida > Polychaeta > Sabellida > Siboglinidae > Escarpia > Escarpia spicata. The sequence goes on from OZ023213.1 coordinate 10,298,777, forward strand.
GTTTCTGTCTACAATGCAGGGTATTCGTGTATCCCTCGTGTTCTAGTTAAGAATAATTCACAACTTACATATTGTAATAATTAGTTACATGTGCTAACTTAAGTTTCATGCGTAGTATGTGAAAATAAATAATCATAACTTTTCCTTGTTTTGTTTTGATGTTGTCAACTAACTATCGCTGTTTGAATAGCTTCTTCTACTTAAACAGAGAAGCAGCACCACTATCCGACATGTCAACTGAGATTTCAGAAAAAAGAGCATTGCTGACCTTTTTTGTTTGTGTCTGTTGAGACAATCATTGCTTCGTCGACGTACCTTGCTAGTTGTTGGTTTCTTATTCGTATATTGCAAATTGTCAGTTCATTACCAAGGTAATACAAAGTATTTAAATACAATAAAACTACAGTTTTTATTATGTGAACTTAACGCATGAATATGGGTCATTATTTACGTGCTTCATGAAAATCGACGAACCTGTCTGGCACGCCGGGCCCTCCCAGCGGTAGCCATTCGGATAAACGTCTTGACAGCGTCCACCGTTGATGCACTGTCCAGTGGTGGTGTCGCAGCCGTTGGTACAGCGACAGGGGAAGATGCACGGCCCTTGACGTGCCGACTTGCTCGCGAACCGACAACGAGCTCCTGGAATAAATGTTAAAGACGAAAGTTAGCGTTATGCCATAAAAACACAATAACAAAATCTATAATTGACGCGATTCTAAGAGCACTTTCTATATAAACTGTATCATGCTTTATAAATAATTATCAGTGTAATGTTTGAAATTATGTAACATAAACGTTACCGGAATACTACATTTCTGCCTTATTGGCGCGGGCAGAAACGTTCCATTGCTGCATTCACGTCTTGACCTTTCCGAGTTTCCATAACAGTTACGTCGGCTGTAAACTCCCATAACATTGTAATTTCCAGTTGACAACCTCTATATATACCGAATATCAATGGGTTCCACCACTATGACGTCGATAGTTCACTTGCTATGGCGGGTTATAACTTGCGTACATTTCCATCAACATCGATCATTAGCAGAGTAACTTTGTTTGGATATATACGCCAACGGGAGTTTAGCGAACAAGACCCCAGCTTTGTGAGTCCGCTGCAGATTATACCACCTGTGTGGCATATGTTACTTCTCCTGGCATTGAGTCCACGTAGAAGTGACCAACGGTTTATAGGGTCTCTTCCAAAAAGCACAGGCAACGTGGGATTAAGGAAGTTGTCAACGTTTCGAAACGACGGACTCGAAACCGAGTCCCATTGGAGGGTCAACATATTGCATGCTGCCGTCGTATCTAGCTGAAATGCAACGTTTCTCTGAACCCCGCCGTTCGCAACTGATACTGACGCTATCATCTTCCGGTCACATGTCGATACATGTATGCAGTTCGTCGATTCATCAGACGAATAGTTCTATTCGTGTTTGGATGTCCTCACTAGGTTAGCTTTCTCGTTTCTCCCAGTCCTACTATTTTGCGAAGTGATTCCCTTTTTTGCACTTGATGCATTCCTTTCCGTATGCTTTACATTTTCTGGGAGGGTGGTGTTCACCATATTTACTACGTAGTAATAGTACAGTTCTCAGCGTTTGGCTTAATGCGAGCACCACTCTGAGAGTTGAAGTTGTTAGCATATCGACGCGACGCGGATTTCATAACGTGAAGTGACTCCGTCTGGTTTTCTGGTTTTTAGATCGTCCCTCGCGGCATCCATCGCACGACAAGTAGCCACAGTTTCGTCTAACGAGAACGCTTGACCTTCAAACAGACGTCTACGAACCCTGTCGCTTTCAACACCGAGTAACAATGCTTGTATCATCATTCTGTCATACTGTTTTATGCTACCAAGATTGCACTCTATCGCTACGTTGTAGTCCACCGTGACGTATTCATCGATAGTCACTTGGCCCTGCTTTTTAACACTTACAGCACATGTCGTTGTCTGTTACCAACGCCGCCTGAAGTGGTAAACGTATTTGTCTTTAGTGGACATGACCTTCCTCTAGTGATATAAAATAGTTACCAGAGACTCGGACGAAAGGCCAACCTTTGTTGTTCATAGCTAGACGTGCAATGGTTGCAAGGGGTAATAACGCGCTTTTAAATGTTGTTCCTTCCCCAGAGTGAATAGACTATGATGGGAATGAAGAACGATGTAAAGCGTGTGGCTTCGCCCTAGGGCAATTTATAACTATCAGTGTTGTTCGCATTCTGTGCTGGGTGATACCGCTCCCACGACCCGAAATACGTGCTGAGTCGTATACGCACGCGGTTATGTCCTTACGCCAAGATGGCATATCCGCATACACATTCGATGTCATGCTCCAGTACCTCTATAACCGCCCACTTGTTATCAATACATATTGAGAAATATAATAATCACGTTCTTGATATAATTATAGTCACGTTCTTGTGTCGTTGTAGTATAATAATTTCCAGTTGACAACCTCTATATATACCGAATATCAAGGGGTTCCACCACTATGACGTCGATAATTCACTTGCTATGGCGGGTTATACCTTGCGTACATTTCCATCTACATCGATCATTAGCAGAGTCATTTTGTTTGGATATATACACCAACGGGAGTTTAACGTTTGAGACCCCAGCTTTGTGAGTCCAATGCAGGTTATACCACCACGTAGAAGTGACCAACGGTTTATAGTGTCTCCTCCAAAAGACACAGGCAACGTGGGATTAAAGAAATTATCAACGTTTCGAAACGACGGACTCGAAACCCAGTCCCCTCGACCGACAGTCTGGCGCTCTACCACCGCTCAGCATAACTTCCTCTTCTTTCCAGTTGTTATTGAAATTATGCCTACATTATGTTTTTAATCATAGTATTCCATACACTGAATTATACTACTCCAGACATCAACAGTTAATCGTAACCGTATAATACATACCTTCCACATTAGCAGCACGCCAAGACAGTATATAAATACCTTTAAACTATTACCCATTGGTCGACTTTACGGACGACACTGAACCAGGAAGTAAACTTAACGCCATATTTCCCGCTGTACACAACCAACAGCTTAGATCACGCCTGGCTGACACCGATTATTTTTGTCAAGTTTATTCCCTGAACACGGGCCTTGTAACTCACCGGACGTATCGTGACACGTCAGTATCGTGACCAGTAGTACCATGAGTAACCTCCTCGCCATACTACAGCCGTCCCATCCAAGTCCACCCGGCATTAGTGCAACTGTTCCCGTCCTGATTAGACAACCGATGCCTGCCCTGTCTTAACCACGAGCTGACTCATACTCGAGCTACAGGGCCCGGACCGGTCACTCGACCTGTTGCACTTGATCGCTCAACCGTGACCGTTCGAAAGCCGATGTATTGAAATACCATATCTTGATAACGAGTAATAGTTCGAGCTAGGCAAAACTACACAAAACAATTTTGTCTGAGTAGCATGCTAGATAGCGCGACCAGACTGTACCTTGTTCATAAGCTACGGGTATGACCAAAGGAAACCCTATTTTGGAGACGTTCACTAAGAAAGACTGACGCCTGAGGAACGTTTTGTTGCTTAACTTGCGTTAAAATACTGTCATACTTGTGCATTATCACAATATGGTCAAATGCAAATCCAACAAGCGTATATTGTCTCATTCGGTTGTGTACATTCGAATCTTGGTATTAAGGTTACCCACGGAACAGGTCGAACTGGCCTTAACAGCGAGGTGATCTTAATTTAGAAATATGAAGACAGAAGGACGATAGGAAATAGGAACATCGTTATAGTTCTACATCATATGCACGCTATTTCAACACTAACAGCAATGAACATTATGCAATGTATAATGTAGTGTCTGTTTTATTAAAGAATTAAGTTATTTGTCTCATGAACTGGTCACCTTTGTTGTTTTATTAAAATTAACATTCAGATTCACATAAGCTCGCAAGCCTTCATGCACCACGCTACTGTGGAAATTGTGTCAGTAGGTATAATAATTATTATTGGTAGGTACGATATATTCTTTGTTGACACGACTATTCGTTTAATATTTGCTAATGGTAATTGGACAGGCGTTGTCGTGAATGCAAACGCCAAAGATGTGCAATTCAAACTCTCTTAATTTTAGATCAATTATTATGTTATTTACCAGAACAGTCATGGGATATATCAGAGAGCTTACAGCTTAGATTATATGTGTGCGTGTATGTGCGTGTGCGTGTGTGTGTGTGCGTGTGCGTGTGCGTGTGCGTGTGCGTGTGCGTGTGCGTGTGCGTGTGCGTGTGCGTGTGCGTGTGCGCGTTTGCGCATGTGTGCGTGTGCGTATGTGAATGTGTGCATGTATGCATGTATGTATGTATGTACGCACGTACGTATATATGTATATTGTTCGGAATTAAAAGAGTTAGCCGTTGAACGCCGGATCTCGTCCCGAGTTAGTTGTGCGACCTTTGATGACTTTCACAAGGATTTGCCAAGTATGTTAAACTTTATTTTTTACAAAACTATCAAGTAACATGCACCAGACAAAATTGCTATATATGTATGCAAAATTAAGAACCGACTACCACCTGTCAACTTGACACACTATAAAACAGTGCCTAAACTATAAACTCAATAATCATGTAAGCTTGCTCACACTACACACATGTATATATATTATGTTTTTTTCTTCTTCTTTTTCTGGATGAATTTGATTAGGTGATAGTAGTATACGGGGGTTTTTGAAGGGGTATCTACGGCCCTTTTTGAGGAGTTTTGGTTGATAATAGGGAGGTTTCGAAAGCCGCCCCCCTGAGCAAAGTGTGCGTAGTCACGTGACCGTATGTATATATAACGAGAGGCGCCCCCTGGCGGGTACGTTAGAGGTGACGCCTCCTAACGGGGAGTGGTGTTGTAGGTGAATGCGCGTGTATGAAAGAACTAACGAAACACAAGAGTATACGAGTGCACACGTGTTTTATTGATGAAAGATACAAGCGTATAATATGAAACCGTGTTTTATTAAACGAAGTGCATCAAGACTTGTGGGTGAGTGAACACCGCGACAGAGGTCGTGAGCTTAGGGGTCAATACGACCACGCCAGCGGCTCGTGGGATGATGGTATACGACTTACGGGTGAGTGAACACCGCGTCAGAGGTCGTGAGCTTACGGGTGTGTGACCACCGCGCCATAGGCTCGAATCGTTAATGACGATGATGATGATGATAACACCTGTTCGTTAATGAAACACGGTTATTGCAGTTGTTTAAGCCAATCAAATACACGGCAATCGTTTGCTATCAGATCAGTGCCGAAACCTTTTACGAAATCCTTCATGACAACTCCACGACATCGAAACATGAGATAAGCAACACAGTATTGTCCACAAACGTTAGACACGGGACTCTGTAGTCTCTTAGAATTATGAGTCCACGTTACACAATGTTTATTCAAGAAGCGACAAAACTCGACGTGTTGCGGCGGCAGACCGTACGAGCAGAAGTATTCACCGCAACCGTCGGCGTCTACGTATATCGCTATCCAATGTTCACCAGGTTTGTCCGCGTCGTGTGTGTTGCACACGAAGGCGACGGGGTAAGCGTCTATCCGGAGTTCGAGGAGTACGTCTTTGGGTACGATTCCGCGCATGACGTCACGGGCGTGCGTATCGCGGGTGAGTAGGCGGACGAGCTGTAGGGTTTCCATCAGTTGTCGTAGATGACGTTACGACTCCTGTCGATCTCCAGCACCTTCTCGAATTCGGCGTAGGCGACGACGTTCACAGTGGTTGTCAGCGCGTTGAGGAAATGAATCTCGACGCGCACGTTACCCTTATGTACCAGATGGAAGCAGCAGTCGTCGCACGCATCGGGGGTGAGGTCCACAGCGAAGAAGGTGTAGCCGTGTCGAAAGTCGTAGCGAGTCAAACCGTTGCCTTCGTCCTGCCACGCCTTACCCGTCGAGGTGAACAGGTTATGGTAGCACCTGACAAAGAGATCGTTCTCGAAGTCGGGCTGGAAAGGTTTGGCAGGTATCTGTCGTCCGTCGACGTACACGGCGAGGAAGTTGATGTTGTTGTTTTTAGCGTTAAAGGGATTTCTGTCGTAGCGTCCGTTGTAGGCGTCGTTATCGATGCAGGTCAGCACGAGACGTTTTGGAATAACACCGAGAAAGAGGTTCTCGTGCGTGTGTGATCGGGCACCTGTGGGAATGGAGTAGACCTTGCATTCGACGGGTCGCACCGGATACTTGGCGGTGGTCTTTTCGAGGGCTTTGATGTGCGCCACCTGTACGCCTGGATTCAGAGTGACCTTTCTGACGAACAGTGTAGCGTTGACGATCTGTATCTTGTAGCCGGGGTTACCGCCACCGGCTATGAGTGCGAACGCATCCTTACTGCGTACCGCACGTACCTTGGCCTCGACTCCGTTGATGAGGAGTTTATCCTGATGGGAGAGATCGAGGTGGAGACGACCCGTCATGTCGACCACGCGACTCTGGGCGATCATGGCGCGTCGGGCGACGAACCCCGCGTTGGCTGTCGGATCGTCACCGTCAATGACGACGGCGTCCATAAGATTAGCCGTGTCCTTGTACCACATCTGACTCGTCAGATACGTCTCCTTGGCATCGTTACCGTAACTGAGCAGCGTCTCTATGTAGGCGCGGTACGGGTACGTGTTGGTCGAGGAAGTCACGAGCGTTCCGTTCAGGTAGAGGTCGACCTGACTGAACAGTGAATGGAGCCAGTTATTCACGGGTGCAACGGGATCGGCGGCGTCGAGATCGCTTCCGTCGGCACGCGTCACCTTCGCCTGAATGTGTAGCGTCATGCTAGAGAGATCCTGGTAATCGTCTCCCGAACCAGGTACGACGAATTCGATCGGACCACCCGAGTCGAGCGAGGACATCGGTTGGTAGTGGACCGTGCGACTGTCGACGATGCTGGTCTGAGTCGGAGGCACGGTGAAGATATCGAGTTCGCTCTTGAGTCCCTCGCATGATAGTTTATGGACGAACGCCATCGTCGAATATATCCGGTTCACGACGTACTTTCGGTCTCTGCTTCCTTCGACGTCTCGCGGCTGTACTGACTCGTCTCGTGGCGGGCGTGCGTCTTATACGCTTATGCACACCGGGGGTCAAGAGGTCGCTTATCATTGCTCTACCTGCAGCGGTGGCGCGACGTTTGGCGGCCGTTCTGATGTTCTGTCCCGCCAGGACGTCGTCGGCTATACGTGCGCCGGTCGACAGAGCTCTCTTTCCCAACGCCACGGCGCCTCTCTTGACGAGTGGCATGACGCTACGCAGTAGACCTCCGAATAGACTTCCCAGTCCGTGTCCTCGTTGGTATCGGGCACCCGCGAAATAAGGAAGCGCACCACCCGCTTGACGAGCGTAGTAATCGTTGTAATTCATCTCTCTAGAACAGTGGCGTCCGTTGTCGTTGGAAATGAAGTGTCACTGTCACCTTGCCGACTTCGAATGGCACGCGGTGTCCCGTGTCGTCTCTTATATCTATCTCGATCGTGCCAAACTCTTTGCAGAGCACGGGTACGTAGTGAGTCTTATCGAAGGTCTTCGATACGACGTCGCCATGGCGACCACTCACCGAGACGATGCGCAGGAGCGGTACGAGGCTGTCACCGACAACACGTGGTTCCACGACGTCCGTGTAGATGTAGAGCGATTCCCGTTCCATGGTGACCACGGTGTCACCTTCCACGACACGTACCTTGAACTCGGGTGCCGAGGGGTCCTTCGGGAGAGCCTCCAGCGTAGCGGTACGAAAGCCGAGAACGGTGGTCAGCATAGCAGCGCGGAAGACGGTATTCGGTGCCATGTGCACCGATACCTTACGCGTGATGACGCTGTAGCTCAGTTTCACTCGTCCCTCGCCCACCACGCGACGTAGAGCAGCGTTGATGACGAGTATCAGTGCCCACGGATCTTTATAGTGTCCGGTTCCGATTCGGATAAGCTCCGTGTGCAGGGATCGCGGGTCTCGATATTCGTCTACCGGTAGTGACACGGCGAACCCCGCTTCGTCGCCTACGATGTTGTACCAACTGTGTGGGTACTGTACCTCCACCAGTCCGCACTCCCATTGTCCCCGTAGTAGGATACGTTTCGGTAGCGTCGTGACGTAGTGGGTCAGCGTGTTGTCGGGGTGCGTGTCCATGGAAGCATTGCTGGGCAACGTGAGATAGAAATTACTCGTCGCCATGTTTCAACGTCGGACTGGGTAGCAGGTAACCCAACGAACTACTCAACAGAGCCGTCCAAAGAGTCGGATTGACGTGATGACCAAACGTCAGGTTGTAGATGCTGACCAAGATGACCGTGTACAAGACGACGACTTGACACAGAAAGACTATCTCCTCTTTGGGACACGCGGTACCAAATATATGCCACGGAGTCCTCTCTTTCTTTATCGGTGGAGTAGCGTCGACGTCGTCTTCTTCTTCTTCTTCTTCTTCTTCTTCTTCTTTGTCGTCACTAACGGTAATCCGTGATGTCGTCTCGTCTGCCATACGTAGACGACTGATATCGCGACGGGCGCGTGACCAGTCTTTATAAGCCGACGAGAGCCTTGGCGTCGATCCAGCTGTTGAATTTCGAAGGGTATCCGAACCATTTCACCAACACCTCCCTTCGCCTGCCTACCTTGCGGCGCTGTACTATCGATTCCACGCGGTACAGTTTATCGGCCGGAACCGTCACCTTCTGCAACTCCGGCTCGTAGAAGGTACCTTCCAGTATCTCTCCGAGATCGTCCGTTAGTCGATAGACGGGCGGATCGGATGGATGCACCTCACGTATCGTGAATAGTTCCTCTGTCCAATTCACCGTGTAGCCTTTGGCGAATCGTCTCTTGACCTTGCTGATACGCACGCGATCCCCCACGTGGTACTTGGGTACGCCCTTGCCGTGATGACCACCGTACAGACGCTGCCACACCTCTTCCTGATTAGTCGCATCCACCTGCGACGGTGGCATCCCGATACTACGATGGGGCGTGTCGTTGTACGTACGCACCAGATCCGGAAGGATATCGATGTATCGCCACGATTCTTTGTGTGTCAGGTATCGCCACAGCCGCGTCATCAGCGTGCGATTGAAGCGTTCCACGATGCTCGCCTTGATCTCCTCGTTAGAGGTGGAGAAGTGATGGATGCTGTACCTGTCCAATACACCTCGAACGGTACGGTTATAGAATTCCAGACCTCTATCGGTCTGCAAAAACAACGGCTGTACGTCGGTGAGGAGTCCGTTCAGCGCCTTCGACACAGACGTCGCCGACTTGTTCTTTAGCGGAACGCATCGGGCGACTTTCGAGAAGACGTCGATCACCGTGAGCAGGAACGACGTACCGTCGTTTTCTTTTTTCAGACTGGACACGTCGATGAGATCGGCTTGCCACTGTTGATCCCGTCCTCCGACGACAGTGCGTCGTCGCTTGAAACGAACTCTGACCGGTTTGTGTAGGGTATAGGCGTTCTGTTCTGATAGCCATTGTTCGACCATCTTTCTCGGTACGCGTGGCACGTTGTATCGCATAGACATGATTCCCCCGTAACTTCCCACCTTGGCGGGATCGAAGTAGACGTCCTCCAGCTGTTTCCGTCGTCGCACCATGATCGTATGATATAATCACCGATGATACCACACACGATGGGAAGTGCGGCGTAAGCGACACCGGTATACAGACGATGTAGACTATCCTGTGAATCGCACATTATGTCGGCGAATCGAGACGGTGCGCCTCTTTTATCTGAGATCCTCCCATCCCTTACTAGTCGAGGCCGGTGGCGTAGGTAGTGTGGACGGGCTCATTCGGCTCCGAGTGAGGGGTGTCCACTCCAGCGATCGACGTGCTCTACCGACCGATCGTGTGGCCGCTCCTGCTACGGCACTCCTCCTTTGTTCCCGTTGAATGGCCAGTCTCCTGACCTCGTTACCCACCAACTCCATGGGTAGGTTCATGGTGCCGAGTTGACGTGTAAACACCTGCCACCCCGTCGGACTGGCGACGGTCTTGCGTTGACGCAACAGATCGTTCACGAGGTCCACCACGTTACTTCCGGGTACCACCACACCTTTGTGCATGAGCTCTCCACGTGCATTCCACACGACGTCTCGTTTCAGACGTTCCATCAGTAGTCTAGCTTTGGTCCGTAGTGCCTTGGGAACGCTGTCGACGACGTCCGCTTCCATACCTGCCGCCACCGCCGCTTCCATACCTGTCGCCCCCGCCTCTGGCGGGGTCGGGTCCGCCGCCGCCGCCCCCGCCGCCGCTGTGACCATCGTGTCCTTGTTGACCGTCATCACGCGTACTGGTTCGCGCACGCGTCGATCGGCCAACGCGTTGTGACGTTGCAACACTTGATTATACATGACGACCTTGTCACCGTCGGCGAGATCTTGTCTGTCGAGTATGACTTTCATCTCGTCGTCGAGCACCTGTACTTTACGTCCTAGGGTATCCGTCGGTGCCGGCGCGCGTAGACTATCCAACAGTCGTGGATCTACCAAAGCCATCTTCCGTGTGTGTTCCATCGTCGTCGTCTACTTGAGTAGGATCTGTTTTAGCAAGGGTAGAAAGACCGCACCGGCCAAAGGTGCCAGCAGCGCCGACAGGAAACCACCGGTCTGTCCGCCGCCGCCCTGGTTGTTACCACGTAGCAAGATGCGACGTCTCCTCGCTGCCGGCGCGTCTCTCTTTGCCAAAGCGCGTAGGTTTGTTTTGTACACACTCAGAGCGCGTCTCTGCGCTTCGGTCAAGGGCACGTTCTTCTTTAATATGTTGTAGGCACACTCGGCTAGTGCACACAACAGATCGGCGTCGGCGTTTCTGATGATGGCCCGTCTCAATTTCGTGCTCTTGTACCTGTTCAGCGTCTGTATGCAGAGGAGGTGTTTCTTCACGAGTTCGGACATGCTGTTGTCTTCACGATCATACTGCGACTGAAGGGACGAGGCGTGCGCGCAGCCGTCTTATACTTTGGGTTGGTACACGTACTGGACACCGTCGTCCGGAAGGACACCCGTGCGCAGACGCATATCGTCGGGCGTGCCCTGTTTCAGATCGACGAGGAGATAACCGTACGGAGGCGTCGTGGCGTCTCGGAACGCTTCCTGTACATACTTCAGACGTCCCGGATACATCTGTCGCGCCAAGTGTCCGATCTGTGACGCGTCGCGAGGATTCTTGAAGATTACCATGTAGTGTGTGTTCAGACTGATCGTGCGACTCTCCTTGTTCTTCGGAAACAGGTTCTGTACGAGATACAGCACGGACGTGTTCTGGTGATGACTCTTTTTCGTGAACAAGGTCGTGACCCGTTCGTCCGTTTCCGTCATCAGATCATCGATGACCACGAGGTTACGCGTCGATGCATCGAACGCACCGCTCGGCAAGCCTTCCTCGAAGCGTACCAGGTCGTTGTCGACGTAGGCACTCTGCCATACACCGTAACACCACGTGATCTTCTCTGGAGGCGGATCGATAATCGTCGCGGCGTGACGTAGCAGACGCATCACGAACGTGGTCTTACCGCATCCCGTCGGACCCGCGACGATACAGGTGAAGGGGTGTTTCCATCGCGTGTCCATCTAGTAGTAGTAGTCGCTGTTCGACACGTTGTCCGCTGTGCTGTTAGATACTACGACGACACCTCCGTCACACCAACGAAGGAAGGGATCGCGGAACAAGACGTACAAGACGTACAGACCGAGTATTCCCACTAGTGCTACAGCTACGACCGTTCCCGTCCGTGACATGCTGCGTTATGACTATCGATAGTGTGGTATCTGACTAAATAGTGTTATTTTTTTCGTGTGTCTCCCACCTACTAACCGCGTGACAGCTAGAGGCGCCTATAACCCCAACTGACGTAGGGGCGCATTTCCTCATCGTGTCAGCAGTGGTTCGGTGTTACACGTCCACCGGACCCGTGGTGATTCCGTCCTCGTTGACCACGCGCTTGGCATAGAAGTAGGTCAACGCCGCGCGTTCCTGGGTGTACGTCAGCACGGACGAGCGATTGACCCGGAACCCACGGTTCACTCCGCTTCCACTACGACGACTGGTCAGCACGTCCAGGAACGCCTGCTTGTCGATGGCGTTGAGTCGTTTGTTCAGTCCTTTGGTGGTGTATTTATCGACCGTACCCGAACAATAGTAGGTCTTGCTGCACAGTCCCAGGAAACAGTCGCCGGACCATTCGACCTTGAAGAGTCCAGGTGTTCTCTTGTCGTACGCCTTGCGCGCCTTGCAACACGTCTCGGTGCCGTTCCACGGACGTCCGGCCAGGCGACAGCGTATGTAGTCGTTCCGATGATCGTCGCAACATTCGGACGGTAGCCATTCGGAACGGTGACGATAGTAGTGGTCGCGTAGTGCCGGGGTCACGAGGTCGTCGACGGACTCTCCGGCCAGAGCCAAATAGGCGCTATCCGTATCGGTTTCGCAGTACTCGAACAGCGGACGATCCACGTACCTGATCATGAAGTCGTAGTAGAACTCCAACATGCGCAGTTTGGCCCACTGCAACACGAAGAATCCCACGTGCGTAGGCAGAGCGTATTTGACGGTGCGCTTGTGCATTTCGATCTCGTACGCATCGGCGGTGACGACGTCGAGTTGACGGAAGCGACGATTGTTGATCGCGGACGATGCGCTCTTCTCCGTGCAGTAGGTGACTTCGCGGTGCTTGTCGACGTTGGTGATAAATTTCCCATAGGAAGAATTGCCCATAAGTTTGTTGGTATCCGCGATCATGGCCTTGTCGGGATGGGCGTCTCCTTCGCGACGTGCAGTCGACACCGCCTCGCCGAATCGGCGGAAGCAGGCGACCGGTGTGTACTCGATGACCTGGTAGACGTGCGTCACCTCGAGTCCGTGCGCGAGGTACCATCGCAAGAGTGGTGTGGCGAGCAAGATCTTATCTCCACGATAACTCCCGACGAGCATGCGACGCGGAGTCGCCATGATGTCGTGTTCTTCAGCGTAGCGACGCATGAACGGTCCGAGGTCGTCGCGAGTCAGGTGAATGTTCTTGAAGATGGGCTGCATCTCGGCAAAGTGTGCGCGCAGTACCTCCGGTACACGTATGTCGCACTGAATCATACCGAACACGCTACCGTTGCGCACCCCTGTCAGGATCTGTTGTGTCGTCATTTTCCAGCGCACGTGTCGACGACGTTGTCGAACGTCCAGAAACTGTTTCACACACGGATCGCGTCTCGCGACCTTCCACTCGCATTCCCACATCTCGACGACACTCACAAAGTGTCGAAGATAGGCCGTGTTCTTTTGCGTTTCGGCGAGCAGTTGCGTCATGGGTTTCCCGTTGACCTCGTTGACCTCACGACCAGTACACGGACAACCGTGATAGTAGCACCCGTGAAATTGATAGGCCGTCTTCGTTTCGCTACACCAACCGTCCACCGATAGTTTACCGATGCGCTTCTCTCGACCGTTGGTCTGGTGTCGTATGGTGAGTCCCGTGCTTTCGGACTCCCACGTCAGCCATTCGGCAGCCATCTGACCTGTGGGTTGTGCCGCTTCGGGTCGGAACTCCTTCTCTTCCCGTCGTCGCGTGTACCATCCCGTCGGCATCTCTTGCGATATCGACCACAGATACAATGCATTCGCATCATAGCCGACGATGGACTGACACGTTCGAGCCGCATCACCGTAGTCGTTACGACGTATCTTCGTGACCCCCTTCTCGTGGTGTCTGGTGAAGATCAGTGACGGTCCTCCGACGATGTTGTCTCTGACGAGCTGGTGGACGTCCTTGTTCGTCTCATTGAAGAGCGTAAAGAACGTCCTCTTCGGTACGTAGGTGAACAGATAGGACAAGGTCAAACCAGGTATACTGATCCATTGTTTGAACATGTCGATACCGCGGTGTCGGTAGAAGTCGAACTGTTTGTCGATGGCTTCCAAGAACGGCACGACGTCCCTGTTGTTATACCAGACGAGAAATTCTCGCAGAGTCTCCATGTCGTTGTCTCGCCACACCTTCCGACATCGCGTGTAGTCGTCGTCGGATATACCTTCGTTCTTCAGTCGACTGAAGAAGGCCTCTTTGGGAGGTAGAGTGGTATCGTCGAGTCTCTCCAAGCTGTTCATGTATTCGTACGGGAAGTGACCTTTCGTGACCTCGCAACCGTACGCTTTCAGGTACTTGTCGTACGAGAATCCAGGGGCGATATAATGAGTCATATCGAGGAATTTGAGGTCGTCCGTCGATAGACACATAAACGTGTTGCCGCGTTTGATCACGTGAAACGCCCCTGCATCCTTCCTCTCTTCTTCCTCCTCCTCCCCGTCCTCTGTTGGTGTCTTTTCGGACAGGAAGTAGGGTACCAGGAACTGTTTGACGACGTTCAGATCGTACCTGCTGGAGTTGAAGCCGATGACGGGCAACTGATGAAGCCAACCGTACAATTGACCCATGAGAGTTTTGTAGGGATTGGTCGGTTTTCGTCGTGACTCGTTGTCGTCTCCTTTTGTAGCGGATGCCTCATGTTCGTCCCACATCGTGATAGCCTCCCCGATTTCGCGTAGTGTACCCTCGTAACTGTCTACGATGGTGTCGTAGGCTGCTTCGCTCATCGTCTGAAGGATAGCCATCATGTCGGCTACCAACTTGTTGCTGTCACCGTCCGTGATCAGACATTGTACCTGTTCGAATCCGGGTACGTTACTCGCCAGGGACACGCTCAACGGTACGTGACGAGCCACCCAGTGGACTTTGGCGCTGTCCGACGGAAGCTGTGACGTATCGAACCAGGACTCGAAGTCGAAGGTGGCGCGATACGGATAGTAACGCAAACACTCGCTAACGTGAATGTTTTCGTCGTCCAAGCACTGGAAAACTGTCGGCGACGGATGGTAGACACCACCGGGATAGATCTTTCGCACGCCTCCCGTACACCCACGCTCGTGTCTCTCTAGGTGGTATGTGTCTTTCCATAGCGAGTCGCCACACTTCCTACATCGATAAGAGTGACAGTACTTGTTCACGTCTTGTATGTAGGAACAGTGTGTCTCGTGAAGATTGACGTACATCGTTTCGGGATAGTGACACAAGGACCGGCGTACGAGTTCGGCAGTCACCTTTCCGTCTTCTTCTTCCGATTCGACGAGTTTGTAGACGCACACGTTGGTCTCAAAGGTGGTCTCGACACGATAGATATCGTCCATTGTCACCCCGTCAAAGTCCTTCATTACCACCCCGTCAAAATCTTTCATTGCCACTCCGTCACAGTCGTACTTCGCGTAGAGTAGCTTCACGGCGGGTTCCAGGTGGTATCGGTCGCATCCACGATGTAGAGCCAGACACCGGAAGAGACACAGATTGTCGGTGTACTTTGTCTTGTTGACGGGGTCTCTTTCCAATCCGATGACGGCTTTGTTTCGTTTGATGTACCTCGGTAGTGTGATATCCACACATCCTATCGGGTGATCTACGATGTGATTGACGAAGAAGGTGACATTCGTGACCACCTCGCATACCCATTGACTGTCCGGACGCTGATTGATGACCCACTGCAGCACGTCTGTTTCTCGGATGCGTTCCAGAAACGCATCAAAGTCTGCAGTGTTTGTGATCAGACACGGCTCGTCGAGGTAACGTCCGCAACAGTTACAAGACGAATGATAATACCTGTACCTGTTCGTGGTCTTGTTCCTTAGAACAAAACCATAACTAAGATTAATCTTAAAGGCGTGCGTCTGTTCGCGGAACATGGTCTTCAGTGCCGGTTCTAGGGCGCTCGTGTCCAGTGTCGATACTCTGTAATTGTACCTGGATTGCACGGGTCCTCTAGCCTCGTGGTTTCGGATGGTCATCCAGTGCTCTCGGATGACGTCTCGTAGTTCCCTCGATAGAGTATCGGCGAAAGGGAGTTGGGGCGGTGGTTGTATCGGGTCGTCATCGTCGCCACTCACACGTGGTCGCTCTGCACATCTCGCTCGTTTGCGTAGGGGTGGCTCGCTCGCTTCCCTAAGGCGGCTGCATACCGTCTTGATATGATGTACCAGGTGGTTACGTGTCGTGAACTCACGTGCACATCTCTCGCATCGGTGTAGTGTTTTTTGTGAGGTGTCACAAGGTTGCCTGTTGTGACGTAGCAGGTTGTCACGGCTCGTGAAGTCTCTTCCACATCTCGAACAGGGGTGCCTAGTACTTTTTGATGGCACTCGTGGCGCTGGTTTACTGTAAGCATGATCATCGTCGTCGTGTGTTGATGTATGCGTTTGGTCTATGTGACGTTGTATGTCGGCGTGTGTATCGAGCACGAGACCACAGTGACGACACGTGTGCTGCTTCATCGTCTACCTACAACTGAAGGATAGGAGATCCTTGTACGCGTCTATATAGTCTAGTGTGACGTCATAGGAGCTTGTATGAGTGTGCGTGTATATAGACGGAGGGGTATGTATTCATCGATCGTAACGAGCTATGACAAGAACAACAGACACCGAATTCCTGGATTACATACATACATCTTTATTCATCGAATTACAAATTACAAAAGCGAGTATACAAGAAAGCTAAGCGTCTACAGTGACAGACAAGCGGCGCCTATAACCCCAGCTATAGCGTAGGGGCGCATTTCCTCTTGTCGTCACTGCAGACGCTTCTGCAGTGAGTCCGTGATATAGGCAACGTGCTCAGCGGACTCAATGTTCCGTGCCAGTTCGCGGCAGATCGTCTGCACAGCCGTGTCGAGGTTACATCGTTTGGTGACGAACAGGACCGCCGCTAAACTCTGGATATTTAGTTCCAGGTCCCGTACGCCACCAAACAGCACCGGATGTGTCCACGGCATCGTCGTGTCCGTCTTGGACCACACGATATGTCCGTTGGTGTCTATATCGAGGGTTGAATCATCCGATCGGAGTGCCTCGTATTCGGATGTATCATCATTATCGCAAATCATGTTCAATGATTCGTCGGACGGTGGCGGTGGTGTTGCATCCTCACATGACATTTGGAGAGTCGTCACGTGACGCTGTGCGTTTAGATGCGTCAGGAGAGTCTGTCGTAGTGGAGTGTGGTGCCGGTGTCTTTTTTTAGGCGCCCACTCTAGCGACTTCTCATCATACGATGTTTGAATGAGAGCTAGTCCGCTAGAGGGAGCAGCGCTGACCTGACAACACAATAACAACAACATTATTAGCAGGGTGTTTTTTCCTCATCCAGGAGAGGTATACCGCGTACACGTAGGATGGCTTGCACACGTGTTATGATATCACGTGCCCGGTTCGGTGTGTCCACTATAAAGCTGTAATGGTGTACTGCACAGTCCACGGTGTCTCGAATCAGATGGCTACGTATCAGGTAGATGGTGTTTGTCTCGTTTTCGAAAGTGCGCCACAATTCGTTGCTCACGAACCGGACGATAGCGTCGCACGCTACCGTCATCAGCTCAGAGCACCAGACCTGCCTTCCCGGCTCGTCGTCTTGTAGGTACCAGGGCTGTGGCGCCTTCGGTGAGTCTTCCGTCTCATCCGACACGGTTATACCACGACTACGGAGACTCGTTTTCACTCGTGATATGACATCCCGAGCAAACCACGGCGCGCGCGATTCGGACACCAAATCGGATACTGCCATATCAAAAGCATGAAATATACGCGAACGATTCACTTTATACACGTCTTCGTGAACGTTCGCGTAGCGAAGGTACAGTCCTTCGGCTACCTGACGAATGCATGCGGTGGTTATAGTGGATATAAATAACTCGTCATCTATCATGTACTCCGTTCGTTTCTGAATTGCATTCACTCTCTCTACTGCCTCCTGTAATTCACTAGGTCTCCGACTCTCATCGTAGTCAGAGACATCACTATCAAAATCACCATCGTTAGCAACATCATCATTATCCTGATCACTAGACCATGCACATGACCCCACGTAAATGACACTTCCCTCGTCATTAAACGACAGTCGACGTTTCACGCCACGCACGGGGGTTACCAGAACTGACTCGTATGACCGAGGAGGTGTCTACAACATACGACAGAACATGTCAAATAGGTAGACAACCTCTAGGAACAGGGTCTCTCTCTCTCTCTCTCTCTCTCTCTCTCTCTCTCTCTCTCTCTCTCTCTCTCTCTCTCTCTCTCTCTCTCTCTCTCTCTCTCTCTCTCTCTCTCTCTCTCTCTCTCTCTCTCTCTCTCTCTCTCTCTCTCTCTCTCTCTCTATTCCGTCTGGGGGCGTCACCTACTCTTTCGTTACTGTCAGGTGGCGCCTCTTACAGGAGTTAGGAACAACCTCTCTCTATACTACGTCAGACGGCGCCACCTAACAGTGAGTCACTGTCAGTTGGCGCCTCTTACGGCAGTTAGGAACAGCCTCTCTCTATACTACGTCAGACGGCGCCACCTAACAGTGAGTCACTGTCAGTTGGCGCCTCTTACGGCAGTTGAGTCGCTGTCAGTTCTTACGAGTGGATTATTTCCAGTGCTATGACGGTATAATTTCGATAGTCTCCCTTCGTCGTCTTTCTAATTGTCACCCTAGTCTGTTTGCCACGTAAGACATTCAGTGACTGGTAACGTTCTTCACCTGGTTTAAGCGACATATAGTCGTTTGCTGTCATTCCCCCTACGATCCCCTGGACTAGCTGATCAAATCCTGTTGCCCACACTTCATGACCCCTCCAATCAGCGAAAAGCATACCCATAGCATACTTGTAAACGGCAGTTCCCTTCTGACGCCCGTGGGTCAGGCATATACTGACGTTATGGTGCCCTCCTTTCGTTGTTTCAAGACGAACTTTCCGACTACATACTTTACACGCCGGATAACATACGTATTCGCGGGACAGAGCACATGTCACTAGTGTCAGTGGGCGAACAAATGCGTACGTTCCGTCACTTACTTGTTCGAGTTCTGACAGAAGCATTTCCTCGTTGACATTGGACATCGCCATCTTGTTGTGTAGTGAAGTGCTTTGAACGGCAGCGAGAGAGAGAGTGTTTGTCTTGTTAGATTTACCGTGGGTTTATATACAGTTCAATCCCTCCAGGGCTCGAGCGCGTGACACCCCTAGCTGATGATAACGCGCCCCTGGCTATTCGCATCTTATCGTGCGCGTGACCTTATCTCTCCCTCTCCCGTACTTTGTCACCGCGTGGCTGGCTGTCTGTTTTTAATGAGCGCCTTATGTAAGCCGTATAGAACGTTGTCTAACGAAGTCTCTCACTCACATGGATAGAAATTCGATAGGAAGTGACCAGCACCCCTGAATTGTATATCCAAGCTCTTGACCACCATATGTTTCATCGATGAGCACTCACAGAGTTCTTTTCTTCTGACTGTATTGTTAGCGTTCTGATAAGAGGCATTGTCGTCTAATTGGCATCACGCGCTTATCAGCAGTAGCAGCTGGTTCCCTCCGTCATATGACTGATATCGGTTTTGTACTTTACCACTTCGACATAACCACGCCAGGCATTGTTCGGGTGACGTCCCTAGATACGTCCCTGGGTGCCCCGGTATATTTCCACTCTACCGTGTGTTCCACATGTTGTCTTCATAGTGTGTCTGCATACGTATGTTCTATCTATATATACCGGTTCGTTTGTTACATTCTTCATCTCATTCACAATGTCGTCAGTACCCTGGATCCAACTTCTTGCTGAATGGTGTCTTCGCGATCTCGAAGTTGTGTAAGTACTTTTATTATTATTATCATATATATATATATATATATATATATATATATATATATATATATATATATATATTCTTTGCTTCGTTTCATACGATAGATATCCTATACATATCATACATAATCACAGTGTTCTTCACATAAACTACCTGTAACGTCTCACCTCTATCATATCATACTCTTACGTTCGTTATGTATCATTCACGGTTGTCTATGTTTACGTTCGTTATATTACCTTTCAGGTCTCCCGTTGATATTGCTGACACCTGGAGTGATGACTCCGATATCGATGATGATTACACGTGAGTGTTCAACGATTATTTTACTACTTTATTTATGTTTTCTGTTACCACGTTTCTCGTTCTCTTCAATGTGTTGACCTCGACCGACCTCTTGTCGTTTCAACTAGCTACGCGGTGTTTGGTTACCGATCGCGTCAGCAGACGTCTCCATTACGTATTGTAGCATAGTCCGTTGATCTAGCTTGCCCTTTTATCGTGTGTCGGTTCCCTACGAGGTGTCTGGTTACATCACTGGCTTATTCCACCCGACTGTACTTCATATATATATATATATATATATATATATATATATATATATATATATATATATATATATATATATATATATATATATATATATATGTATATATATATATATATATATATTATAAATATTTTCAAAGTTATATATATATATATGTTTCAGAGAGGAGGAGGAACTCCACGATAACCACTGGTGCGCCTTCTGCCACGTAATGCGTGAACTATTACAGACACGGAGTCGATTTGATCCCGATCCTGTTTCCTCTTCGGACACAGAGGAGCCTATGGAAGAAGATTGGAATGCGGCGATCGATGCTGTCGAACGCTAATGTGCTGGAATGCAACGACCAATGATTGAATGTTATTATTATTATTATTTTATTAATTAATTCCCTCTTTGAATACAAGGGACATTGAACCATGATGATGATGATGATGAATGATATTATTAAAACTATTCAACTTTCAAACTGTGGTTTTTGTCGGTTATTATCTTAGTAATAATTCTTCTTTCATTCATACATACATACATATTTTAAAGTTTCATATATATCGTTATATACATATACGATTTATAAATACATCTTTCAGTATACAACATAGGTAAACTTACCTATTCTTTCATTCATACATAGGTAGACTTACCTATCACTTTGATAATACTTCTCTTTGATCTTTCGTTATGATTCTTTGATCTTTCGTTCCTTTCTACACCTTTCCTCTTTGATCTTTCGTTATTATAATTCCCTCTTTGGTCTTTCGTTTCTCATATATATACAATAACCCTTCCATGACTGCTCATTCCACCGCCAGGAGGCGCTACACATGCTCATACATACGGTCACGTGACTACGCACTTTGCTCAGGGGGGCGGCTTTCGAAACCTCTCTATTATCAACCAAAACTCCTCAAAAAGGGCCGTAGATACCCCTTCAAAAACCCCCGTATACTACTGGTGATGTATTGATTTTGTTAATGTTTTATTACAAATGGTGGCTCCTTGATTGCGACTACCATAGTCTTAGAGGAATCTCCTGACCCTATTTTTCGTTATGTATCATACATTATACCATGTTTACCAGAAGGTTATATATTTGTATTATTTACATTTTTTGACATGGGTATATTGTATGTATTATTTGAAATGTCTCGGTCAATTAAAAAATTCTTCTTCTTCTTCTTCTGACTGTGTAGGCCGATGCGTGAAGCAAACTGCGTGTATGCCTATGCCATCTTATAAACAACATAGTGATATGTATGTAAGTATACATATAACCCTAACCTCACCCATAGCTGACTCCAACCATAGCTAATTATACTAATAATCTTAACCATAATGAGTAATAACATTTCACACTATCAGCTTATTTTTGTTGCCTGATTGGTTCCACAGATTAGCCTAGCCCCAACTATAACTGACTCCAGCTATATTTAATATTTACAATAACCCTAGCCCCATTGGATAATGACAAATATTTATTCCCGTCATCTAGTTGGCTCCAATGATTACATTATAACTCACTCTAATCCTAAACATAACTGATTTTAAACATAACTAATTATGATAATAACCCTAAACTTAATTAATAATGAAATTCCACGCATACAGTTTATTGTCGTGGTCTGATTGGTTCCAACGATTACCCTAACTCCAACCATAAATAACTAAAACAATAGCTAATAATAATCTTAATGTAATTAATCAGGACAGTTTTCACTAACTACTTCGTCCCGTCGTCTGATTGGTTCGAACGATTATACTAACCCACATCACATCTCACCCTTTATTTTTTACAAAACTATCAAGTATCATGCACCAGGCAAAATTGGTATATATGGATGCAAAATTAAGAACCGACAACCACCTGTCAACTTGATTCAGTACAAAACAGTGCCTAAACGACAAACTCAATAATCATGTAAGCTTGCTCACACTACACACATGCATACATATTATGGTTTTTTTTTCTTCTTCTTTTTCTGGAAGAATTTGATTAGGTGATGTATTGATTCAGTTAAAGTTTTATTACAAAAGGTGGCTCCTCGATAGCGACTACCATTGTCTTAGAGGAGTCTCCTGACCCTACTTTTCGTTATTTATCATACATTATACCATGTTTACCATTAGGTTATATATCTGTATTATTAATTTTTTCTTGACATGGATGTATTGTATGTATTTTTTCAAATGTCTGGATCAAATAAAACAAATTCTTCTTCTTCTCTCGCTATGTTGTGTAACGCTGTGACGTATTCATCGATAGTCATTTGGCCCTGCTTCAGCGTCACAAGTTTATGTGTCAACGACATTACATTTACACGTGGGGCACAGAATCGATCGTATTTCTCAACCACTTTGTCATATTTGTCTTTTTTTACTTCTGTCTCCCATGTGAACGACTCTTATATGTCATTGCCTCGCTGACCTAGTTTTCTCAAAAGCTATGCAATCTTCACAGAATCAGCTTTGTCTACTCTACCTGTCACCACCAGAAATAGCTGGAATATTCGTTTGAACCGCTTCCACTTTTCCGGCAAATTTCCACCTTCTGTCAGAGGCTTCGGCGACAACAGTGTCCATCGCTGCTGTGTGTATATTGTTATCATACACACCCGGGGCACCATGTTTATCGTGGGTTCTTTTGTTATTTTTAAAAGTTTATGAAGACCAACGCACGTTTTGAGAACGCATGTTTACTCAGAGCAAACAGTGGGAAGTTTGTACATAAAACACGAATCGGCTCTCATTCCAATGATAGTCATAAAGCACTAATTTGGGTACTGGTAAATGAAGCTAACTGTCAGTAACATATACATATGTTCATGATTGTTTTCATTGCATGATGCAACTCAGATAAGGGACAACTCTTTTCCCCCTAAAGCATGTAAGTTGCTGAATGTAAACAGCAATATTGGTAGACATGTTCGAACGAACATGTTTACCAGGGGTGAAGCATGAAGCGCTTTGTGCAGTCCTAATCTACGGATATCGCGCGGTATAAGAACTTAAATTAATTGTTATTATCATCGGTCAAATCCTATTTTGTTTTTATCAGTCAGCTACTACTGAATATATTATACATGACCCCATCAGCAAGAAAGTCACTACCATAGCCTCCGTCCGCGTCATTTCCCTCCGGGATACAATGCATTCATATATTGCAACTGCTGATTGTCACTAGCGACACCTGGCATTTCATAATACAATTAACAAATATAACTTGGTTTCGTTTTCTCTCATGTGGGGTGGTCAATACCAACCAGGTCGCCATGTTTTCCGTTGGGTAGTATGTCAATAATGTGGCTATGATCACAAATGTGAATACATTTTTTAAACCAGATATTGTTGCCCTTTTGACGTATGGGACGTGTATATCACCAACCGTTATCCGTGTGGTTCTGGTGGAATCCTGTGGAAAAACTACATCTGTCACGAGTGCAACAGTTTTGTTTACATGTATGGACACAGTTCTATATGTAGTTGTGGACCCGGCTGAGACCAGCGGTTTGGCAATATGAGGGAATATGAATGCATAGTCCTGTTGGTATTTCCCCTATTTCTTATGTGACGGTGTTCCAAGTGCGTGGTGTGACAAGGACAAGGAAATATAACTTTTGTCTATACATTGATCACAAGACGGGACCGACCTTGAAGCCGTGATTATGATCAACCCCTTTATAACGGATCAACACTTACAGCACATGTCGTTGTCTGTTGCCAACGCCGCCTGAAGTGGTAGACGGGTTTGTCGTTAGTGGACATGACCTTCCTCTAGTGACATAAAATTTCTACCACAGATTCGGACGAAAGGCCAAACTTTGTTGTTCATAGCTAGACGTGCGATGGTTGCAAGAGGTAACAACACGCTTTTAAACGTTCCTTCTTCCCCAGAGTGAATAGACTATGATGGGAATGAAGAACTATGTAATGCGTGTGGCTTCACCCTAGGGCAATTTATAATTATCTGTGTTGTTCGCATTCTGTGCTGGGTGAAACCGCTCCTACGACCCGAAATACGTGGTGAGTCATACACACACGCGGTTATACCATTATGCCACGGGGCATATCCGCATACACATTCGATGTCATGCTCCAGTACCCAGAAAACCGATAATATTGATAAATATAATAATCACGTTCTTGAGATATTGTCACGTTCTTGTGTTGTTGCAACCTCTATATATACCGATCGTCAAGGGGTTCCACCACTATGACGTCGATAGTTCACTTGCTATGGCGGGTTATAACTTGCGTACATTTCCATCAACATCGATCATTAGCAGAGTAATTTTGTTTGGATATATACGCCAACGGGAGTTTAGCGAACAAGACCCCAGCTTTGTGAGTCCGCTGCAGATTATACCACCTGTGTGGCATATGTTACTTCTCCTGGCATTGAGTCCACGTAGAAGTGACCAACGGTTTATAGGGTCTCTTCCAAAAAGCACAGGCAACGTGGGATTAAGGAAATTGTCAACGTTTCGAAACGACGGACTCGAAACCGAGTCCCATTGGAGGGTCAACATGTTGCATGCTGCAGTCGTATCTAGCTGAATTGCAACGTTTCTCTGAACCCCGCCGTTCGCATCTGATACTGACGCGATCATCTTCCGGTCACATGTCGATACATGTATGCAGTTCGTCGATTCATCAGACGAATAGTTCTATTCGTGTTTGGATGTCCTCACTAGGTTAACTTTCTCGTTTCTCCCAGTCCTACTATTTTGCGAAGTGATTCCCTTTTTTGCACTTGATGCATTCCTTTCCGTATGCTTTACATTTTCTGGGAGGGTGGTGTTCACCATATTTACTACGTAGTAATAGTACAGTTCTCAGCGTTTGGCTTAATGCGAGCACCACTCTGAGAGTTGAAGTTGTTAGCATATCGACGCGACGCGGATTTCATAACGTGAAGTGACTCCGTCTGGTTTTCTGGTTTTTAGATCGTCCCTCGCGGCATCCATCGCACGACAAGTAGCCACAGTTTCGTCTAACGAGAACGCTTGACCTTCAAACAGACGTCTACGAACCCTGTCGCTTTCAACACCGAGTAACAATGCTTGTATCATCATTCTGTCATACTGTTTTATGCTACCAAGATTGCACTCTATCGCTACGTTGTAGTCCACCGTGACGTATTCATCGATAGTCACTTGGCCCTGCTTTTTAACACTTACAGCACATGTCGTTGTCTGTTACCAACGCCGCCTGAAGTGGTAAACGTATTTGTCTTTAGTGGACATGACCTTCCTCTAGTGATATAAAATAGTTACCAGAGACTCGGACGAAAGGCCAACCTTTGTTGTTCATAGCTAGACGTGCAATGGTTGCAAGGGGTAATAACGCGCTTTTAAATGTTGTTCCTTCCCCAGAGTGAATAGACTATGATGGGAATGAAGAACGATGTAAAGCGTGTGGCTTCGCCCTAGGGCAATTTATAACTATCAGTGTTGTTCGCATTCTGTGCTGGGTGATACCGCTCCCACGACCCGAAATACGTGCTGAGTCGTATACGCACGCGGTTATGCCCTTACGCCAAGGTGGCATATCCGCATACACATTCGATGTCATGCTCCAGTACCTCTATAACCGCCCACTTGTTATCAATACATATTGAGAAATATAATAATCACGTTCTTGATATAATTATAGTCACGTTCTTGTGTCGTTGTAGTATAATAATTTCCAGTTGACAACCTCTATATATACCGAATATCAAGGGGTTCCACCACTATGACGTCGATAGTTCACTTGCTATGGCGGGTTATACCTTGCGTACATTTCCATTTACATCGATCATTAGCAGAGTCATTTTGTTTGGATATATATACGCCAACTGGAGTTTAGCGAACAAGACCCCAGCTTTGTGAGTCAACTACAGGTTATACCACCTGTGTGGCATATTTTACTTCCCCTGGCATTGACTCCACGTAGAAGTTACCAATGGTTTATAGTGTTTCTTCCAAAAGACACAGGCAACGTGGGATTAAGGAAATTGTCAACGTTTCGAAACGACGGACTCGAAACCCAGTCCCCTCGACCGACAGTCCGGCGCTCTACCACCGCTCAGCACAACTTCCTCTCCATGCCAGTTGTTATTGAAATTATGCCTACATTATGTTCTTAATCATAGTATTCCATACACTGAATTATACTACTCCAGATATCAACAGTTAATCGTAACCGTGTAATATATACCTTCCACATTAGCAGCACGCCAAGACAGTATATAAATACCACGGTTACCCTTGCTCTACTTGTACGGACGTCATGCTTCAATGAGCAAGGAAGTAAACTTGACGCCATACACACAACCAATAGCTTAGATCACGCCTGGCTGACACCGATTATTTTGTCAAGTTTATTCCCTGGACACGGGTATTGTAACTCACCGGACGTATCGTGACACGTCAGTATCGTGACCAGTAGTACCATGAGTAACCTCCTCGCCATACTACAGCCGTCCCGTCCAAGTCCACCCGGCATTAGTGCAACGGTTTCCGTCCTGATTAGACAACCGATGCCTGCCCTGTCATAACCACGAGCTGACTCATACTCGAGCTACAGGGTTCGGACCGGTCACTTGACCTGTTGCACTTGATCGCTCAACCGTGACCGCGCGAAAGCGGCATCGATGTATTGATATACCAAACGAGTAATAGTTCGAGCTAGGCAAAACTGCACAAAACAATTTTGTCTGGGTAGCATGTTAGATAGCGCAACCAGACTGGTCCTTGTTCATAAGGAAACCCTATTTTGGAGAGGTTCACTAAGAACGCGTGAGAAACGTTTTGCTCTTAAGTTGCGTTAAGATATTGTCGTACTTGTGCATTATCACAATATGGTCAAATGCAAATCCAACAAGCTTATATTGTCTCATTCTGTTGTGTACATTCGAATCTCGGTTTTAATGTTACCCACGGAACTGGTCGAACTGGCCTTAACAGCGAGGTGATCTTAATGTAGAATGTATGTATGTACCGCTCAAACTCACCAGCGAGAGAGAAGGCATGTTTCAATGAACCTCTCGTTTTGCTCGTGCCAACATCGGAAGAGGAGATACACAAGATTGTGTCTGGATTAACAAAGGGCTGTCAACTCGATCCTCTGCCAGGCAAACAAATTCAGCAGTGCCTGCCATCATTGGTACCAGTTATTATCGCTATTACCAACAAGTCATTTGAAGAAGGAACAGTGCCAGCGTCCTTAAAGGAGGCTCGTGTTCGTCCACTACTGAAG
The DNA here is from genome assembly GCA_963995525.1 of Escarpia spicata. Lineage (NCBI taxonomy): Eukaryota > Metazoa > Annelida > Polychaeta > Sabellida > Siboglinidae > Escarpia > Escarpia spicata. Next base: position 10,326,237 of record OZ023213.1, read on the forward strand.
AAGCCATCTCTGGACCGTGACGTGAAACATAACTACAGACCTGTCAGCAGTCTGTCTCATCTGTCCAAGGTCATTGAGAAGATAGTGGCACAGCGATTGTCTGATCATCTAGAATCACAAGATATGAATGAACCTTTTCAGTCGGCATACAACAAGCTCCACTCTACAGAAACCGCATTGTTGAAAGTCTGCAGTGATGTCCGGGTGGCCTTGGATCGCAAAGAAGGCACTCTGCTCGTGCTTCTTGACCTGAGTTCAGCTTTTGACACGATTGACCACACCATTCTACTCAATCGGCTCAGCAAGCGCTATGGTATTCAAGGTTACGCCCTCAAGTGGATGGAATCATATCTGCAAGACCGCAAGCAGCGTGTTGTAATTGGCCAAAGTGAATCCGAACATCACATTCTTAAAACAGGAGTGTCGCAGGGATCCGTCCTTGGGCCTGTACTGTTCTCTCTGTATGTCCAACCAGTCGGCGATGTCATCAGAAGGCACGGTGTAACGTTTCATCACTATGCTGATGACCTGCAGCTGATGCGTGCGTTTGCGCTTAATCCTACGGCATTACTCGAGGCCCTTCGGCGTCTCGAAGCCTGCGTCATGGAGATTCGGGATTGGCTGACCTCTAATTACCTCAAACTGAACGACCAGAAAACCGAGTTCCTTCCGATTGTCCCAGTGTGTGCAAAGAAGTTAGTAAACGATCTCAGCATCAATGTTGGTGGTTCTCTCATCCGAGCTGTGCATCAGATTAAAGACCTTGGTGCCGTTTTGGACTGTCACATGGACATGTCTGCCAACACATCAGCGACTATCCGGTCCTGCTATTTCCATCTTTATCACATCAGCCAAATCAACAAGTTCCTGCCTAGACAGACGAGGGAGAGAGTAGTCAACGCATTAGTGACATCAAGGCTCGACTACTGCAACTCCCTCCTGTACGGCACCATGGACAAGAACTGTGTACGGTTACAGCGTGTCCAAAACTCTGCAGCCAGAATGATCGTGCGAGTACCCAAATACGCAAACATCACGCCAGTGCTCCAGGACCTACATTGGCTGCCGGTACGAGAACGCGTTCGTTTTAAGGTCCTGGTATTCGTGCACAGAGCTGTCAACAAGTGTGGGCCCGTGTACCTGAGCGAGCTTGTCTGCTTCTACGTGCCTACCAGGTCCCTTCGGTCAGCGGGAAATCGTCAACTTGCGAGACCGCGAACAAGGTGCAAAGTCGGAGACGCGAGTTTTATGGCAGCAGCTCCGGACCTCTGGAACGACTTACCCACATCAATGCGTGAACTAAACAGTGAAGCAGCTTTTAAAAGCGCATTAAAAACACTCTATTTTAATCGATATTTTAACTCCAGCAGCTGCAGCAGTCCCGGATCTGCGGAGTGACCTACTTGTTTTCAATGCATGTAATGAACACTGAGACTTTTAAGAGCACTTTTAAACATTCTCTTTTAATCAATAGTTTAACTGCTATTGTGACTTTTAGACTTGGCATTAAGCTTTTATCAATTATCTTTTGTTTATATGACACGATAATACTAATATTTAAAGATATATTTTTTATATTCATATTTGTTTTACTTAATTAATTACTGTTTTGATTTATTATTATTTTACATGTAAAGCGCCTTGAATAGTTTCTAACTAGAGTTGGCGCTATATAAGTATATTTATTTATTTTATTATTTAGAAATATGAAGACAGAAGTACCTTGGGAAATGGAAACAGCGTTATAGTTCTACATCATATGCATGCTATTTCAACACTAACAACAATGAACATTATGCAATGTGTAATGTAGTGTCTGTTTTATTAAAGAATACAGTTATTTGTCTCGTGAACTGGTCACCTTTGTTGTTTAATTAAAATTAACATTCAGATTCACATAAGCTCGCAAGCCTTCATGCACCACGCTACTGTGGAAATTGTGTCAGTAGGTCTAATAATTATTATTGGTAGGTACGATATATTCTTTGTTGACATGACAATTCGTGTAATATGTGCTAATAGTAATTGGACAGGCGTTGTCGTGAATGCAAACGCCAAAGGGGATGTGCAATTCAAAGTCTCTTAATTTTAGATCAATTATTATGTTATTTACTAGAACAGTCATGGGATATATCAGAGAGCTTACAGCTTAGATTACATATGTGCGTGTGTGTGCGTGTGCGTGTGCGCGTGTGCTCGTGTGCTCGTGTGCGCGTGTGCGCGTGTGCGCGTGTGCGCGTGTGCGCGTGTGCTCGTGTGCTCGTGTGCTCGTGTGCGCGTGTGTGCGTGTGTGCGTGAGCGCGTGTGCGCGTTTGCGCACGTGTGCGTGTGTGATTAGATTACATGTGTGCGTGCGCGTGTTCGTGCATGTGTGTGCGTGTGTGTGTGTGTTTGCGCGCGCGTGTGTGTGTGTGTGTGCGTGCGTGTGTGTGCGTGCGTGTGTGAGTGTGTGTGTGAGTGTGCATATGTGTGTGTGTGTGTGTGTGTGTGTGTGTGTGTGTGTGTGTGTGTGTGTGTGTGTGTGTGTGCGTGCATGTGTGTGCGTGTGTGTGTGCGCGCGCGTGTGTGTGTGCGTGTGTGTGTGCGCGCGCGTGTGTGTGCGCGCGCGTGTGTGTGCGTGTGTGTGCGTGTGTGTGTGTGTGTGTGCATGTGTGTGCGTGTGTGTGCGTGTGTGTGTGTGTGTGTGTGAGTGTGTGCGTGTGTGTGCGTGTGTGCGTGTGTGCGTGTGTGCGTGTGTGCGTGTGTGCGTGTGTGCGTGCGTGCGTGCGTGCGTGCGTGCGTGCGTGTGTGCGTGTGTGCGTGTGTGCGTGTGTGCGTGTGTGCGTGTGTGCGTGTGTGCGTGTGTGCGTGTGTGTGTGAATGTGATGACTGTGTAGGCCGATGCGTTAAGCGAATTGGCGACCACAGATGGCGCAGTCATAGGTGGTCATCGGTCCCGGTGTAGTAAGTTGAAAACATTACCCCACGAAAACACTACCGTAGTATTTTGTGCGCACGTTCAAAACACTACCGTAGTATTTTGAGCGTAACCTCAAAAACATTAATGTTAAGTTCAAAACGCTACCCCTACATTTTCCCCCAATTTTAAATTTCTATGTCTTAGTGACCATCCATAAAGTATGTCCAGACCTGCCATATTTTGTTGGTTGCAATCTGTATTTTTGACCAAAAATTCTGTAAGAATCTGTATCAATCCGTATCATTCATGTGTACATATAACTACATATGAATACAAGTACGTAATTTTACATTATACCCAACATCTGCCACAAACTACCTTCATCCCTGTGACTCAGCATGGGGTGCAGATTTAGCCAGTTCAGCATCTCAGCTGACACAGCCAACTGGGGGCAGGGGCTGTCGGTGTTCAGTTTACACTGAAGGTATGAAGTAATGGTGTCCGCATTCAAGCTGTGGCGTGCGTCTGTGTGTATTGTTCGCAAGATGGAAAACAGCCTCTCTACATCAGCAGTGCTGTGTGGGAGGCAGAGAAGCGGTGCTATCACCTTTGCCAATAGCGGGAAGCGTACGGCCTGCAACGGCGTCTTGATTGAGAGAATCTCAAACCAGACGTGGTCGATCTGCCGCGCTTGGCCATCCTCCTCCAGCATGATGATGTCGTCGGCCAACAGCTGAAAGTCCTCATACTCATCTTTCAGCTGTTCGACATCAACATCGGGGGCAAAGCGGGCTGCCAATCGACTTGTCGGCCTTCTTGTCATTGCTTTCATCAATCATAAGCGAGAAAGTACCCGACTTGCAACGGTCGACGACTGCAGCCGTCGTCACCGCCGCCAAACTCCTCTTCATAACTTGGGTCGTCTTCGTGCGTTTACTCCAGAAATGCTTGCCGATGGCGCTGTCGGGAAACATCGCTCTAGCCAAATAGGTGAAATGGTCCCCGGTTGTTGCCGGAAGGTTGTGTTCGGCGACGAAGTATGAGAACATCACCTCCGCTCGAGTCACCTCGTTGGCAGCGTCGCTAGAGTTCGTCTGCGGCTTGAAGAACGCCCTCACGGTTGCCCTTTCCTCGTGATTTTTCAAATTCGTTTTGAGTAGATTCGATTGTAAGTGCTCGTTGACGTCGTACACGCCTGAAGCGGCCACCTTAACATCGCGTGAGCATAAACTACACCTGGCATACTGCCTGCTTTACTTGATACAATCATTCCTCCAAACTTCTCTAACCATTCTTTTTGAAACTTTCCACTACACTTTCGCCGTTTCGCAAGAGAAGCCATTTTGAAACGTGATTTCCCGCCGTTGAAACGCTGTTTCCCGCCGTTGAGCCGCCTGTCGCATTTTTCAGAATTACACTTTACGAGCGCGCTATCTATTGGCTATTGCGCGCTACAACAAACTAAATCACTGACTATTGTCGACGATTCAGTTCGTTCTTTCGATGAAGTTAATCACTAAAATAAACGATTACTTCTTTGCATCGAAAGCTGTTGTTTATTTTCGACTGATATGACTTCAATATGGTTTTGTGACGCATACAAGTAAATAGTGTGGCTATATAAAAGTTTTTTTCTAAATTTCATTGAAATCCGTATCAAAATGGAGTACGGCCGTGTTACTAAACAAATCGTTCAAATCCGTATCGGATACGGGTAATCCGTATCAAATGGCAGGTCTGTATGTCTCGCATGGCGGGAGGTCGTGTGGTATCCGGACAAGCTTTACTAAACTTTACATGGGGAGGTGGTATCTTGTAAGAGTTACATAACGATTAAAACGAAGCAATTGACACCAGAGTGATTATATTAATAACAACCGGGTTGTGTCAGCGATAAGTTCATGGAGTGCACAATTTTGCAGACCGTCATTCTATTTTTAAAATTGCTTGATCGCCGGCAACGGGAACATCGGAGGTGGGCACGTCCTAGGTATATGTGGATATTAAAAATATTGTGGAAGTGGGTGGAGACGTTAATAGCTGCGGAGATGGACTTGTTGCTCATGTATCATGTGAGCGAGCGTGCACGTGCGTCCATGCGTGTGTGGTGCGTGCATGCGTGTGTGCGTGCGTGAGTACGTGCGTGCGTGAGTGCATGTATGTCTATGCCATTTTATAAAAAACACAATGATATGTATGTAAGTATACATATAACCCTAACCTCACCCATAGCTGACTCCAATTATAGCTAATTATAATAATAATCTTAAGCATAATGAATAATAACATTTCACACTATCTGCTTATTTTGTCGCCTGATTGGTTCCATAGATTAGCCTGGCCCCAACCATAACTGACTCCAGCTATATATAATATTCATAATAACCCTAGCCCCATTGCATAATGACAATTATTTATTACAGTCATCTAGTTGGCTCCAATGGTTACATTATAACTCACTCTAATATTAAACATAACTGACTTCAAATATAACTAATTATGATAATATCACTAACTTTAATTAATAATGAAATTTCACGCTAATAATTTATTGTCGTGGTCTGATTGTTCCAACGATTACCCTAACTCCAACCATAGCTAACTACAACAATAGCTAATAATAATATTAACGTAATTAATCAGGACAGTTTTCATTAACTACTTAGTCCCGTCGTCTGATTGGTTCGAATTATTACACTAACGCAAATCACATTTTACTCCAACTATAACTAATAGTAACTCAAATTACTAAGGACATTTCGTAATTACTATTTATTCTCGTCGCATGATTGGTTATAACGATTATGCTACACATAACTCTAACACTCCATAACTGACTCTAATCATAACTAATAATAATAATAATTTTAGCCCTAATGAATACTTATTTATACACCTCGTCTGGTTATCACACTAACTATTTATTCCCGTCGTATGTTTGGTTCCAACGATTAGAATATGACTAACCCTAACCCAAACCATAAGTAACTCAAACCATAACTAATTATAATAATTACATTAAGCTGCATTGATGTTGTTATAACATTTCACACTAACTATTTATTCATGTTGGCTAACTGGTTTCAATGATTACGAACTCGACCGTAGTGTACAGAATGATTCCTAAAGATGACTGATTTACGCTGGTATAACAATTTTCCTGACGGTAGTGTTTTGAAATTTTGTAGTGTTTTAAGAGTACCTAGGGGTAGTGTTTTGAACTTAACAGTAGTGTTTTGAGGGTACGCTCAAAACACTAATGTTGTGTTTTGAAAGTACGCTCAAAATACTACCGTAGTGTTTTCGTCGGAGTAGTACTTTGAGCGTCCTACACCGGCGGAGGTTGAGGTTACATTCTTTTGTCTTTGAGTTGTTGGCGCCATCTCAGACCAGCCATGCAGATGTGACGCCAGAGAGGGCGATTAGTTGCAGCCTCTTCCCAGGCGTCGTGGGGGGTGGAGCATTACTTTAGCGGTCCTTTCAGGACTTCTTAGTAGCGCTTTCGTTGTCCGCCTCGTGAAAGCCAACTAGTTTTCATTTGACCACAGAAGTGTCTTTAGTATACGGTCATACATATTTGGTTAGTTTTCGAAGGGTCCTTGGTAATTGAGCTGGTTGCTGTAATCAAGGACGGGAATAATAAATGGGACAAAGTAGAATGATCGAGCGAACTTAAGCGTATCGATTCGAATGAAGGCCAGGGATAGTGTATCCAGCTACTACCCAGGTTTGCGAGTATAGTTGGCACCCCTACCTCGTCATCTCGTTTATATACAAGTTGGGTAAGCACATTCTTCGACTTGATTACTGATGAATTATTGTTGTTTAGGAAGGTTTACATTTAAGTACTATCAGATGCGTCCTCTTTGGCATTGAGGACATTGCCAACAGCAACAACATATAGAAAGTATATACTATGGTTTGTCTGTAAAGGTCATATCGTGAACTTTCAATTTGTTTTATAAATACATATAATTTATTGTAATTGTTAGTTTGCCATTTTACTGTTGCACGTGTTCTACCTTTTGCGCTCTGTTCTTGCGCTCTGTTTGGATTTTCTCTACATTGCAGGTGATATTAGCCTGTTGTCCAGCGGCGCAACACACCTCAATCGGAAGAAATGTCAACACTACAAACATCAAAAGCTCTTGCTTTATAATATAGACGACAACACGAATTTTTCTCGTGATTACCTGCATGTTGTTATTAACAAGAACACAAATATTTTATTACATAATACAAAGTTGTTCATATTAAAACACCTGCAGTTGGCTTGTAGATACTGCTGCCAGTGCGTCGACCTGTGCATATATATATATACTTATAAGAAGGTGCCAATGCACGTGCGTCATACAATGAACCAAACTTTCCCATGCCGTCACGTCTACCTCATAACATGCAAACACGAATAAATTAGAAATAATTAACATGGCAGTCGTTCACAACATTTTTATATTACTTATAAAACGTACATAAATTGGTAAAATAGTGACGTGGTCATAAAATCTTTGTACCAATTCGTAGGCACAATTCGTAGGTATGTGGATATCTGTCGATCAGTGTCCGCCATCTTTGTTCCAAATTCGTGCTTCCGGGGTCTCGCCTGGCGTTGGGGGCATCCCTACAAAGAGCGTCCTGTGACTGGCTGTTGGAAAGAAAATCCGAGTGATTCACTGGATATCACGTAGTCGGGATATTCATTGACTGCCGCGTTTTTTATTTGTTCAAATCCGACAATTATTTAGCCTTGGACGCTTTTCCGAAAACTAGTCCCCATTTCAACGCAAAAGAAAACTGTGATAAACTCTATAGGCGGTAATGAAAGGTATATAGACATAAAATATAGGTTTTTATCTTATAACTGACGAAGTTTTAAAACGATCTTATGTTGCGAAGTGGTTTGTCAGCTTGCGGAATCTTGAGCAGCAGCGTCGATGCGTCATGGCAAATGAAAATGGTTGCACCATCTCTGCTGATTTAAACATGTTTGTATTGTAGAAATCATATATGTTATGTTTTGTGCAGCTGTAGCTATGATTTAGGACATTAGAAATATGTGTTTAATTGCCAGATGATTTACCACAAAGCAGATGATTGTGGATTTATGACCAGTTCTTTCCGTCGCTAAAACACGCATTCAGGTCATGTGACCAATTTCTCTCAATCTGGTTGGCTCTGGTTCAATGTTTACAAACAAATCACCATGTGCTCTTAGGGGTGTGATGCAGAGGAAGTGTTTTTACTTTCATGAAAGGGAATTATTTTGCATTTCAGGTGGAATTTCATTTAAGCTAAACTTGTTAGCTCTGCATATCTATTGAATTGTTATATATTTCTGAAAAATATTGTTTCTTTTTCATGATGTATAGATGCCTCCAAAGAAGAAGTCCCGTGGAGGGCCATCTGGTAGTGGTACCCATATTGATATTGAAAAAGCAGCATATTCTGGATAATTTCTCAACTCTTCCAAAGGTTGATGATCTTTGTTATAGACACATACTATACTTGTATATTACCTCGGGGGAGTGTAGCAGAGCCAAGACAGAGAGACAATTGCGAGCACATTTTCCATCAATCTATGCTGAACAAGGCTCAAATACCTTAAATAATGCAATTAAGAGAACTGTATCACAAACTATAGACAATAAGTTAAAAAAACTTAGTGATTCAAATGAATTAATCACATTTTCGTCCATATGCAATCAGAAGTTTGACTTGCACATTGTCATTTCTCAGGAAATCCAACCAGGTACCAGCCATACTAGCACTGAATAGTCCACTGCTCATTGTTGTCATCAAATACTTGTTCATTCAAAACAACTAACCAAGAACAGTTATTTGGCTTTGAAAGGTAAAAACAACTACATTTTGTATATTACTTATTCATTTTTAGGATACTTTCTGTAATTTCAGGTGTGGACTGGACGGCTGTAATTAATATTATTAACACTAATTAATTAATACTTGTATCTTATATTGCAGTTTTGATTAGATCTTTTGAAAGAACTCATTACCCTATATCTCCAAATTTTATGAAGATATCTTTATTATTAAGGAATTTACATGCTTTTTTGAGGAAAAAGTCACATTTTCGGTCACACAGCTGTAATGCAAATGTATGTATTTAGTAGGACTAAAACAAAGGCCGATTCCTGAAACCAAAAAATCAATCACTCCATTAATATTCAACATAATTAAGTGATTTTTGTATCATTGTTTATGTTTTTTAAACCTCTTTTCAGTGTTATTTGTTTAGACATTGGGCAAGCTTGACATTTTTGTCCACATACCTACAATTCGAGATGTTCGGTAAATCCCAAAACTAGCCAGGACTTTCCTCAATAAACAACGCGTTTATTGGGGAAATTGCAGGTAGTGTCTATTCCCTGTCGCCTCTCCCACTACCAGCTCGTTTTCCTCGAGGAATCCCAACTTGTTGATGGGACTATAGTACACCGCCTTTTGAGAGTAGCCTCCGCGCAAATCCCACACGCGCAAGGTCATCTCCACGGCAACAGTCGCCAGGTAACATCCTGTCGGCGAGAAGGCCAAGTCTCGTATCATGCTGACGTGGTCCGTGATCACGTGATGCAAACTGTGGAGGAAATACATAGAATACGTCAGATAATGTCACGAGTACGTTCACTAAATATCGCGGCACAATACAAATATTTTAGTACTGATCGTCCATGGGATGGGTTCAATGTTAGATGTTCGCAATATGTGGCCAATAAGCTCTCTCTCTCTCTATATATATATGTTTAGTACGCGCGCTGTGTACGGTAAAGAAAAAAACAAAGTTGAAAGTAGGAAGTGTCATGACGTTTCTGTTGCAAAGGTGATTATGACGTCATAATTAGACTGGTGGTAATATAAAAGTATATAAGCCCTTCCATCGCAAAGCATTGTGGGCTTATTGGCGTCAAAACATTTTCGTGCCGCGATTATCCCATGTTAAAAGGCCTGTGTTTTAGGGTATCTCACAACAACTGGCTATATCACAAACTGGTTTGTTTAATGACTGGGGGGAATTCCGTGACGTTATAGTGCACCCGATCTATTACTATCACACGTTTTCCATAACTGCGTGTGACGACGGCGGATATAGTCTGGGGACTTACCTGTGCGTGTCCTCGACGTTCCACACATGTATGAGACCGGTGAAGGAAGCCGTGACGAGGTGACATCCGTCTGGGGAGTACATACAGCTCTTTAGCTTCGCCTCTCCGCTGTCGAATCTCGTTCACGATGTTTCCCACGATCTTGCCGTCGTGGCTAATGCAACGGTCAGTGTCAGCAGGATACGTATTGAGCGATTGGGTACTCACACGCACGTGTTCGCACGCGCACACACCCTCACGGACACAACACACACGCACTCACGCGCACACACAAGCGCACGCACTCTCATACATACGCCACACATACGCGCGCGCGCGCACACACGCACACATAACTAGTAAACATAAATATAGTTATCTATTACAGCGAACACTGAAATACGTTTTCAGCAAGTAACACTAAGTTTGCGAATAGCTGCGTGATGGAGAGAAGAAAGCACTGCCTGTGAGAAGCAGTGGAGCTCGAACGGAAGGAGCTATAAACAGTTATGTAAGTGACTGACCCTCGCCCAATGTACAACGGGGAACAAAGAGGAAGAACAGGAAGAGGTTAGGTCACGCCGTGACGGAGAGGTGGGGATTGGGGGAATGGGTAAACCCTAATAAATATCAATAATGCAACCAACACAGGTACATCTTCCCCGCTGTCTTCGTGAGTTGCCGCTGTCACACAGCGCGATTATACCCGGTAGAGACGTCAATGAGAAACAAAAAATAACCTACCGCTTGCCACAACTTACACGACGGTCCATGCTTTGCACACGCAGTCATACAGCACGGCCACGTGATCTCCGGTTGTTCATAATGCCACTAAGACAAATTTGCTCAACTCTCTGTGAAGCTAGGTTAACTTTAAATAGTTACCTTTGTGTTCTATACAAATGATGCGCCAATTGGTAGATCAGAGGTAAATGGTCCAAAGGAAGCGAAATAACATAGAAGGAGAAGACTGGACATCGACACTTGTTTACATCGCCATATAGGTAAACCAGCTTAACTATTTGTAAAAAAAACTTATCATTAAATACCCCTGCTAAATACCTATGGGATACTTCGGTGCCAATTTTGGTTAGGACGACATAATTATTACGAGCACTGCGTAACTTTGTATTTTTTTTATTTATCCTGTATTGTACTTGGACTTAATGGCTGAATAATTAAATCAAGAAAATGGCTACAATTACAACAGTCAACATGTTAGAACAAGTTATCGATCTACATCAACTAATTCCCTAACGGTTTCTAATAGTCAAAAATTAGGTAGCGTAGATATTATATAATAAATTGTTAGTTCTTTATGGGCCTACACATGGATAAGAAGTAGTAGGACTCAAATTACGCCACAGGGTTTCTTGAGCATTTGTCGTTTGTGTATTAAATCTTGTTAAAATGCAACAAAGCATAATATTGGTTCGAAACAATGTTGGACATATATATATATGATTTGGAAAAAAATTGACTCATCCAGACAATAACATTAATACTGCTGTGTCTTCCTGGTGCGTGCAGCTTTGATGTACAATAGTAGAACACGAAGTCCCTGGTTTGATCATAACTTGAGTGTCTACGGTTTGTTCTTTGAACAGCTGGACATACACAAGATCCTCGTATGTAACCGCAGCCGCAGAAGCCTTCAAACTGGTGTGGAGACAGTCTGCTCCGGGTAACATCAAGTCACCATGAAAACACCATCCTGACGTCCAATCCGTGATGTGTCAACGATCAAAACACAGTTCCAGCTATACGCGACGATATGTGTATATATTCCTGTATGCGTAAATGTAGATAAATTAGCACTCTCTGATCAATTTGCTATTGGTGTGTTTGAGACGTTATTTAAAATAGGCAAGTTACGTTCTAAGATCGAAAAGAATATCGATGTCTAAGAACAGTATTAACGTAACATTACAGGTATATGACTTGCAATTGTTCTGTAATTGTACATTTTGAAATGCAAAGGCACCCTGCTGGTGGAAAATTATTTATTAATAATGGGGTTTAAGGCCAAGACACCCACTGCGCTTAATGAGCAATTTCTCACCGCTTCATACTTAACAACGAAACTCTATTGTGGCTAGGTATGATATATTTATATAGCCTATGCATTAAGCACTGCAATAAGTTCGGAGATTTAACTTATAACTAAAACTGGACATTTTGTATATTGTTTTCGACGGAAATTATCGCCATTGATCACACTACTAAATACTGAATACAATTATAGAAACGTTCTCGTTTTTATTGGGAACCTCTCTAGTGTCAAAACTACGTTTTCATCAAACATCATACGCCTGTCATGCATTCGAATTTACACTTTCGCAATACAAGAACATGCTTGCTTTAAAGCGTTTATTTCTCAATTTGACGTACATCCGTATTTAATCGGGATACGGTGTTTTCTTCATCCATCTATAGTTTATCATCGAACAATTGCTTCCAGTTGCTAGGTGTCAGCTTTACATGGATGCGATAGTTTTGTGGTAACTATCGGTATAGAGAAATTACTCCAATGCACTCTTCACCGGTTGTTGATGTGAGCAGGATGTGATAACAGTTTGTAAATACTCGGTGTGTAATTAAGGAGCAGGTATCATCGTAAAGACAATAAAAAACAATGTTTTAAGTAACTTTACCCATGGTCTCACACTGGTGGATATCTGGCGTCCACACGGTGTGGTGAAAATGGTGGACATAAAAGTTGGAGAAGGTTAACAGCAACACGTTTGAAATTGTTGCTCCTGAAAACCTACAGCTTAACATCAGCATCATTACGATATAGGATTAATACAATTTGGCGGGAGCTATCTTAACAAATGGTGGATTTTAGAATATCGACGAATTTAAAAAAACCATATTTCAAATCGTCGTACCTGAATACATATTTTTTATATTGACGTCAACGCTCTAGGTGATTGACAGTTTTCAAATAATGGTGAAAGAAGACCAACAGACATCTTTATTTGCAAAGAAAAACTGTGTTAATAAGCGAAAACAACCAGAAGGTGGACATATCAAACCTCACGATGACCAATGAAGCACTAGTTTACATCCACACATTGGGCAACAATCAACGGGCAGCTGTTTTCACCATTACAGTGTTTTGATAGTAAACTCTTTTCCGATGACCATTTACTATTTGCTATCAATCTGGCATGACATGCAACCGATAATAATTTCTGCTAAGAGAGAAGCCAAACCCTAAATAACCCTCATCACAGATAACTCTAACTATGAATAGCCTTAAACCTAACGACAATTTAATCCAACCATAATTAGTAATTATGATAACTAATATTACATACAAAAAAATGATCCACGTCGTTTATTTGGCTCCAGCCACTCGGCCCTAGTGTAAATCTGGCGCCACATGTAGCTTACTACTTACTACTAGCTTAAAAGTAAATACCTATGAACAACTACCTTTGTGTTTAACAATCCATCACCAATTGGTTGGTTGGAGGCTAATGGTTCAAGGGAATGAATGAACGTAGAGAGAAACGAGTGGACTTAAGCATCTTTACAATGCTCCTATGTTGCAATATTCATGTGAAAAAAACATGATAAAGGATGACGTGTTTATAACTGGCGAACTTGACAAAGAAGCATGTTGGTGAAGACGCTGCCAATGACCATTTGCCGGCCGTAGTGAACTGCGATGCTTATACCAGAGATTTGTTGTCCATCGTTGTAATACACCTCCTCAACGTGCCGTACCGTGGAGCTACCGTCGCACACCTTCAGTCGAAACACATACGTCGAGGAACAACAAACAAACACACACACACACACACACACACACACACACACACACACACACACACACACACACACACACACACACACACACACACACACACACACACACACACACACATACAGACACACACACACACACACACACACACACACACACACACACACACACACACACACACACACACACACACACACACACACACACACACACACACACACACACACACACATTTACACACACACACGCACACACACATGTACACACACATACACACACACACACACACACACACACACACACACACACACACACACACACACACACACACACACATACAAACATACACACAACAAACACACACACGCACGTGCACGACTACGTTCACACTTCCGTGTATATTTCTGCACGTGGAAATTATTATGAAGTATATAGTGAAACAAGCAACATGCTGTAAAATATCTTAGTCATGATTATGATACATACACTTATGTATTCACGAGACTGTAAGGCTATGGCAAAATATTAGGACAAATCTTCCAGCATAGTACATGCCGTTTTGCATTACGCATTGTGTAAAATGTCACCATGTGTTATTTCCTTCTAATATCCTATTTACAAAGTCTTGTACGTTGTTTGTTGTACTAAATTTCACATTATATTTCTATCATCCTGTTTATATTGGCACATTGCCGTTGTGTGTCATTGAAGTTTGCGTTGTGTTTGTAGACAACGGCTAGCTGCCAGTTGCAACATTTTATCATCGTAGTTCTCAGAAGCCATCATGACATTTGACTGATACCATATGACATTTTCCACGTAGCATAATATAATCTGCTCAAATGTGAAACTAGGTTACCCAAATGTCATGTGCTGAAACTAGGATGTTCAAATAAGCAATTGTTATATTTGATTACTGAACATTCTTCGGGACCAGATCATTTCGTTTAAAGATGATATTTTTGAAATATTCAAAACGATAATTACGTTGCATTGGATTTAATCGGATTGTCACAGTAAAGACGTTTATTTACGTTTATTGCGACTTACATATATATGCCTGTAATAATTATAATAGTGTCTGCACCACACACGGAAAACTATGAATCAGCGGTGTTGTTCCATTGAAGTCACAGTGTGACGCCCCGCTAATAAAACAAAAAATATAAACGCGTGTGCACGGGCTTATACACACGATGTTATTGTGCAACCACCCACGGACTGCGGCGTGGCGTGTCACCTTGCACTAACTAGGACCGGTGTAGGACGCTCAAAATACTACCCCGCTGAAAACACTACGGTAATGTTTGAGCGTACTTTTAAAAACACTACAGTCGTGTTTTGAGAGTACCCTCAAAACACTATTGTTAAGTTCAAAACACTACTCCTACGTACGCTCAAAACATTACCAATTTCAAAACTCTAACGTCAGTATATTATACCAGCGTAAATCAGTCATCTTTGGGAATAATTATGTACACTACGGTCGAGTTTGTAACCATTGAAACCAATTAGCTAATGGGAATAAATAGTTAGTGCGAAATGTCATAACAATATTAATTCAGCTTATTGTCATTATTATAATTAGTTATGGTTTGAGTCATTTATGGTTGGGTTTCTAAAGGGTTAGTCATATTTTAATCGTTGGAACCAGATGTACGACGGGAATAAATAGATAGTGTATTAATCAAACGAGGTGAATAAATAAGTATTCATTAGTGCTATAGTTATTATTATAATTAGTTATGGTTAGAGTCAGTTATGGAGGGTTAGGGCTATGTAAAACATAACCATTATCATACAATGGAATAAATAGTAAATAATTTGCGAAATGTCCTTAGTAATTATGTTTAGTATTAGTTATGGTTGGAGCGAGATGTGTGATTGGAGTTAGTGTAATCGTTCGAAACAAACGCACGACGGGAAGTTAACATTATCATTAGCTATTGTTGTAGTTATTTATGGTTGGAGTTAGGGTAATCGTTGGAACCAATCAGACCATGACAATACATTATTAGCGCGAAATGTCATTATTCATTTAGCTTAGGATTATTATCATAATTAGTTATGTTTCAAATAAGTTATGTTTAGGATTAGGGTTAATTATAGTGTAATCACTTGAACTAACTAGACGACGGGAATGAATAGTTAGTGTTAAATGTCATTATCCAAGAGGGTTAGGGTTATTATTAATTTCATATTATGGTTGGAATCTGTTAAGGTTGGGGCTAGGCTAATCTTTGGAACCAGTCAGGTGACAAATGTAATTAAAGAGTGTGAAATTTTATTATTCAATATGGTTAAGCATATTATTATAATTAGGATGATTGGAGTCGGCTATGCCCGATGTTATGATGATATGTATACTAAATACATATCATTATATTTTTTATAAAATGGTATAGGCATACACGCACTCACGAACGCACGTACTCATGATACCTGAACAACAAGTCCATCTCCGCAGCGATTAACGTCTCTCACCCGTGCCCCCCCCAACAAAATTTGAAATATGTACAACGTACGTTTCCCCACGACGTTCCCGCCGCTGGCGATAAAACAATTTAACTAATAGAATGACGCTACTCGCTCTCGTGCACTCCGTGAACTTACCGCTGACACGACGAGGTTGTTATTAATATAGTCACTCCGGGGTCAATAGCTATGTTTTAATCGTTATGTAACCCTTACAAGATACCACCTCCCTATGTTTACTAAAGCTTGTCCGGATATCACACGACCTCCCACCAAGCGAAACATACTTTATGGATGGTCAATAACATAGAAATTGAAAAGTGGGGAAAATATAGGGGTAGTGGTCTGAACATAACAGTAGTGTTTTGAGGGTACGCTTAAAACATTACGGTAGTGTTTTGAAAGTACTCTCAAAATACCACGGTAGTGTTTTGGGCGTACGCTCAAAACACTACCGTAGTGTTTTCGTGGGGTAGTGTTTTCGACTTACTACACCGGGCCTCGCAACCGGCCCCCACGACACTCTTCCTACTTTATGTCTTTTGAAGAGGGCTAACGAGACCAGTGCGGAGCGTGTCACATGTATAAAAGTAAGCACAGCATGTTGGGGTGTTGATACAGATTACCAAACTGTTATTTTTTTATAATCGCTTAATGCAGACTCGCGCACACTCGTACCGATGCACGCTAACAGTATTTACCTGCGACGGCGAAATAGAGGTATCGGGTGGAATGCGCTCCCACCCACAAGTCTCCCGTCGCCAGGTCAACGTCGATTACGTTGACCAGTGAGTGGAACGGAACCACCTGAAACAAGCGAACAACTGTTTGTGTGTATTGTGTGTATGTGAGTGTGTGTGTGTGCGTGTGCGTGTGCGTGTGCGTGTGCGTGTGCGTGAGTGTGGGTGAGTGAGTGTGCGTGTGCGTGTGCGTGTGAGTGTGTGTGTGTGTGTGTGTGTGTGTGTGTGTGTGTGTGTCTGTGTGTGTGTGTGTGTGTGT
Organism: Escarpia spicata; assembly: GCA_963995525.1. Classification (NCBI taxonomy): domain Eukaryota; kingdom Metazoa; phylum Annelida; class Polychaeta; order Sabellida; family Siboglinidae; genus Escarpia; species Escarpia spicata. Next base: position 10,343,485 of record OZ023213.1, read on the forward strand.
GTGTGTGTGTGTGTGTGTGTGTGTGTGTGTGTGTGTGTGTGTGTGTGTGTGTGTGTGTGTGTGTGTGTGTGTGTGTGTGTGTGTGTGTGTGTGTGTGTGTGTGTGTGTGTGTGTGTGTGTGTGTGTGTGTGTGTGTGTGTACATGTGCGTGTGTTCCAACATTTGTTTGCTTCGTTCAGCTCAACTGAAGAGAAATGCACTATTATCGCAAAAAAATAAACAAACCAACAAGCGGGAGTATTTTTAGTGGTTGTTTCCTTCCTCCTTCGATGTATAACCACAAACATCCATAGTCGATCTATTTGTTCCTATGGAATATATTAACAACCAAGAAATTAATCAATTTAGTCAAATATCATACTTGCATTTCCGCATCATAGCAACTCATAATCAACTTTGGGAATCGTTTCCTTTGATTCTGATGTGTTACTTCCGGCTGTAGACATTCACGGTTCTCCCACCAAACGTCGCCAAATATACGTTTCTGTAACATTGTGAAGATAATTGCCAGTCGGACACATACATGTCAATTAGTTTAAGTTTAACATAATAGATTATTCAACATATATGTCTGCGCCATTTCTACTTACGTAAGACCGTTACATAAAAATGAAGGATTACGGACAGGATGCTATTGAATCATCCGTTGAAGTATTTTGGCATTTTGTGACCACCTAACCTTTATCTACGACCGTTGTGTTATGACAATAATATCCACCGGCCCGTATTATTGCCTATGTCATCGGGTCATCAAGCAGTATGTACAGATTTAGCATAGTCGTTCTACGTCCTAATAATGGGCTACCGATAAAAAACAATTGTTACCTATGCATATATGGTATAACTCAAAGCGCATTTGTGTGCTCTCTAACAAGGTGAAAGCTCCTCTTCAATCCTCCTTGGGGAAAAGTCGTTTTAGTGGAGGATCCCTTTTCAGTCAAAGTTTTCAATGACTTCCCATGTCGGAAACCACAGACACGATATAAGCATACATGATATGTGCCTAGATGCACTGTGAAAGTTCTTTAATGTGGTCATGTTAAAGTTCTTTAAGCCTGTTTAGCGGATGTGTTATATCAAATGTATTATGTTCTGAACTTATGTTTGGCAGGACGAAAGAAAGTTTCCTGTGGTGCTGACTCGGAATGTCACGAGGAGTTTGACATCACATTCGATCAACTTAACTGCGATTTACACGAGTCCATCAAGTGACTGAAGGAGACTGAAGTAGAAGAACTGCGTTAGTATTACGAACATATTGTAAATCACGAAATCGGTGTTGAGACTATTGGCGAGTTACCTGCTCTCCTGAAGCTGAAAGACATCATGGAAGCCATCAAGTGTGGGCAAACGAAGTGTTCAAGAACGGCAAAATTGTGGCTGATGTATATGGAGTACATCGACACTTTAAAACTGGTCATTCATGCAGACATTATTGGCAGCTGGAATATGGATATAATTGCAGTTAGTCGTATGCTGAACTTATTTGCTGCCACCGGCCACTTCAATATGCCAAAAGTGCTCGCATGTATCTCCAGTGGCTGTTAGAGCTTCTAGCCACCCAAGGTAGTATGCACAATTTTCAGAGCATGGGTAGCACACAGTGCGTCGTAGCGATCGTTAAACGTGAATGTTTTATCCGAAACGTTAGAAATAAGAAATGGTTTTACAACATTTACTAATTTAAACGATGAGTTGTCAGTCGTATTATTGACTTATTTTATTGATTTATTGATATATTTACTAATTGTACTTTAAAACATCGTGGTACATATTGTGGAAAGGCGTCAGTGAAGTTCATCTGCATGAGACATATCACGTCTGCACGCGAAAATGCATTTAATAGTAATAGTAATAGTACCGGTAGGCCTACTGCTGTCGCTGCCCCCGCCCCCGCCGCTGCTGCAGCTGCTGGTACTACAAATACTCTATTATATGTACTACTAGTACTAATACTACAATGGAACCTCCCTAGTAATGTCACCCTTGGGACGGAACAAAAGTGACCTGAATAGCGAGATAACCTCATTAGCGGGAATAATGTCCTATATAATTTACTGTATATGGACAGCAGTTGGGTCTTTTCTAGGGTTACCTTAATTGCGACGTGGCTATAATTATTACCAAGGTGACCATAAAACGAGATTCGACAGATATGGTCTTCGAGGTGAACTAACGTTGTCCGGTTTAACTGTTGAAAAGACGACAGAATACAATCGACCGTATGCAGAAACTGGCGTGTTTCCGTTCCCACGGCTGACGTAATGTGATCCTACCAAACGTAACCAAGTATACGCCATACAGTGAATATTAGTAGTTATGCCTAAATCTTTACTACGGCACGACGCAAAGGATCCATTGACGCCATATGCAATATCGGTACTTTGTGTTTTAAAATATCTGATACTGAGCTACGTAACGATTAGGAACGTAATCACAAACACTGTTGTTTTCGCTGTTATCGCACGACATCAGCAGTTCCGTGACAATAACACGACTTTGTTGACGTTTTCGCTGTCCGTCTCGGATCTCGCGTACCGTTGGACGTTTATGCCATCTAGCATCGCCAAGTGTGCAACGGAAAGCGAGGGAGGCGCCACCATGAAATTTCCAAAAGCGAGTTTTTTTATTAACTGTTTCGTCGGCGTGTCAATGACAAGTTTGTTTGGGGTGATGGTGTAAAAATCCATCGCCATTTTGATTCCACTACGGAGTACCCAACTGCTAACAGCGACCCTGTGCTACGCTGCAATTGTTTTCTTTTGGGTGACGTCATTCTCGTATTCCACTGTTGGCACCGCCCTTATCCACACCACATAGGTTTGTTCGTGTCGATGTACGTATTTTTCGGTTTTTGCTCTATGCCAATCTTCATCGTTTTTGTTCGTGCCCATAGGCAGATCGTCGCACTTGCGCAGTCTGTGGGAGGTGCCAGCGGAAACGGAAACAAGGGAAAAGTAGTGCGGCAGACATTACATTCCGCGTGAAATATCTTTATAATATGCGTGACATCGATGGCATTTACATCACTACCACTTTATTTGACCGCATTGCGTCATTTCTCCAACAGGTGTACGTGCTCGTAGTTCGGTTTCGCTGCTGCGACCTTGTACGACTGCAATTCCGTTGTAAACAGCCTACTGTGTATGTTATTGTATCAGACGGTAAGGCAGAAAACGATCAAGATGCTGAAACGTTTATACGAACGTTGTTTCGGCGAGGGCGGGATATACGTTGGTGGAAAATTGTTGGGCTCTCGATATATATGTCTGCATGTCCTCTGAAGTTTAAAGCTCTAGTCGGCAATCTTGTTAAATCTTGTTAAATAAAGATCCCCGATTACTAATCTCAACAATTGTGTGTACGTGGTTGCGTGTGTGTGTGTTTGTGAGTGCGTGTGTGTGTGTGTTTGTGTGTGTTTGTGTGTGTGTGTGTGTGTGTGTGTGTGTGTGTGTGTGTGTGTGTGTGTGTGTGTGTGTGTGTGTGTGTGTGTGTGTGTGTGTGTGTGTGTGTGTGTGTGTGTGTGTGTGTTTGTTTGTGTGTGTGTTTGTGCATGTGTGCGTACATGTGTGTGTGCGTGCATGCGTGCGCATGCCGAGTGTGTGTAAGAGAGTGTGTGTGCGTGTGTATAAGTGCACCTCAAAACGGTGACATTTGACAATTGAAACTGCCTTTTGGGACACTGCTCCTACAGTGAAAATTCACTCAAAATTCACCCTGGATCCAGCAAAGCGCATTTGTGCCATTTCTCCTGCCTATTTCAGCGTAGCGTGTGGCACCGCTAAATGTGACAAGTCCGCTAAACATAAAAAATGCAACGGTAAATGTGAAAATTCCGCTATATGTGAAAACATTACACTATATGAGAAAAAAGCACGCCCGGTAAACGTGAACAAAGTATCAACGCTAAATGTGAAACACAGGGAGGCCCGCTAAAGGTGAACAACTTCCTACGCTAAATGTGAAAACAACATTCATATTCAGTTCCATATAAGAATGGTGTGTGTGCGTGCGTACGTGCGTGCGTACGTGCGTGCGTACTTGCGTGCGTCCGTGCGCAGAGATTGAAATTGTGACCACCTGCAAACTGGCTATTAAACGGTTTCCTATCCGGCTGACTGCTCTCTGGTGACGACGATTTGTGTTAGATTAATTGACTGTCATCAACTAGACATAAATTTCGCGTCGGACATTAGTCAACTGGACAGCGGCAGTTCGCTAGATGAATAATGCTCGTCTGACGAACGACGTATTCACAAACATCACCGACTATACTCTATCACTAAACAATGTTTTAAAATATGAAATAAAAATAAAATATGTCATAGTATCTAGAGGTGGCAATTAGTGCAACTAGCGCCAACTGGCGCAACTAGCGGGGATATTAAAAACGTGATGGAGATATACAGCATTTACAAGATGATCTTGACAGGTTGATCAAATGGTACTGTACTAAGTACTACTATAAAATAAAAGGACTTAGGGTTAACCATTAGTGCTGATATGAAGGTTTCAGAGCAGTGTGGAATTGCAGCTTCAAAGGAAAATAAAATCCTTGGATTAATTAGGCGAAATATAGGGATCTTAGTTATGAAATTCGCCTAAAAGAATGTGGTTTAACAACACTAGAGACCAGGTGATTGAGAGGAGATCAGAGAGAAGTATTTAAAATACTGAGTGATTACGAAAATATTGATAGAAATATGTTTTTCTCAGTTAAGAAAGATAGAAGGACTAGAGGACATAAAGGTACATTAGCAATGGAGCAGTAAAAAATTGATATAAGAAAGTTATCATTTTCACAAAGGACTGTAAATTAATGGAGCAGATTACCTGCTGATTGTGTGGGTGCTAGTAGCGTGAATATGTTTAAAAATAAAATCGACACATACCTCAGAAGGGCGGGATACACATAAATAAAAGGGTTGGACTCTCGATAAGACAAAGGTTTCCTTGTCCACCTGCCACCTAGAGTTAATTCTCTGGGTGGCAATCTTGTTAAATCTTGTTAAATCTATTAATGGAGTTTCGGCTTCGATGCTAACATGTGGTCGACGTGCATTCACGCGAACAAATAGCCACGCTGCCGTTTGTAGTAAATCACGCTTGCCATTGTGTTAGCGAGCGAAATACTAAACAGTCGTGCTTCGCTGGTAATATATTAATTGTGTTAAATTAGAAGCAACTGTACTATATGCAAGTTAATACATTTTTAGTGGGCGATAATCAGTGCCCACGCGCACAACGCATACACGCACCCTCTCTCTCCACACACACACACACACACACACACACACACACACACACACACACACACACACACACACACACACACACACACACACACACACACACACACACACACACACACACACACACACACACACACACACACATACACACACAAACACACACACACTCAATTCTTACACGGAACTGAATATGAATGTTGTTTTCACATTTAGCGTTAGGAAGTTTTTCACCTTTAGCGGGACCCCTATGTTTCACATTTTGCGTTGATAGTTTTGTCACGTTTACCGGGCGTACTTTTTTCACATTTAGTGTAATTTTTTCACATATAGCGGAATTTTAACATTTAGCGTAGACTTTTTTCACGTTTAGTGGAATTTTCATATTTAGCGGTGCCACAGTCTCGGTACCTTCCTGTTTGGCCGAAATTAGGTCACACTGGCAGACAAACGTACATGTTGTACTGAACGTGTTGTGTTTAATCCAACCCTTCTTGCCGAATATGTCGATCGTGTCATTGTGATATAGTACACACTTGTTCTAAGTAACAACTATTGGAAATACTAGTCCGTTACAAAGGACCCAACTCTGTCAAGCGCCGATAATATTAATTGTGGACACGTAGTGGTTAATATCCGGCTACCCAGCGGCTCATTGAGTTCAAAATAGGGCATCGCAAGTATGCTAAGGTTTAAAGTCCGCATATGCAAATATTAACCAAAGGTGATCGTAGCGATTGCCACAGTTACCGTGGCATCTCCCTGTTGAGTGTCGTGGGAACTGTTTTCGCTCATGTTGCCCTGGCAAGACTGCAAATCCTGGCTGAACGCATATATTCTGAATGTCAAAAGGGCTTCAGAACCGGAAGATCGACAATAAACATGATATTCTTGGTTCGACAACCGCAAGAGAATTGTCGACAACAAAGACGACCGTTGTTTATTGCCTTCATCGACCTCACAAAGGCATTTGACGTCGTTAGCAGAAGCGTATTATTTAAGCTGCTGGAGAAAAGTGCTTGTTCATCTAATCTGCCCAGTGTGATCTCCTACTTCCATGAAAACATGGGAGGTGATAATAACATACACACTAAACGTAACGGAGCAATGTGTTTAGGTATCAAATAAGGCAAATGCGATGCGAGGCATGATACGACCAAGGAGGTAGTTGTAAAATTATTCAAGTCCTTAGTAAGACCTCACCTAGACTACTGTACTCAGGCGTGGCGCCCTTTCAAGCAAACAAATATAGACTTATTAGAAATTGTGCAACGTAGGGCGACCAGGATGATTTCAGACTTAAGTCACTTAGATTACCTTAGACGGTTAAGAGTGCTAAATATCACGACTCTGGAGACTAGACGACTGCGAGCTGACTTATTGGAGGTGCATAAAATATTTAACGGGTTAGAGAGTATTCTGCCTGCAGATTTCTTTGTTATGGAGAATAATCAGACTATAACAAGAGGGCACTCTTTCAAAATAACCAGAGTGCACTAAAGATTATATATACGCATGTATTCTTTCACACAAAGGATAGTTGACCACTGACATTGAATCCCTGAAGAAGTTGTTATGTCCAAAAACATCAACCAGTTTAAGGGACACATTGACAAATATTTACGTAACGGGGCGTACGTGTGTGTGTGCGTGTGTTGGCGCTTGTGCGTGCGCGCCTGCGTGTGTGTCAGCGTGCGTCCGTGTGTGTGTGTGTGTGTACACTACGTAGAACAACAAGATTCTGCATATAATTTAAATGGCTTAGGTACGGAAGATACGTTGACTTCACGAAAAAACACAATTTATCAAGATGATTAACATATGTTTGTTTTAATAGTTATTGGTACATATATTCCATCACATAATAATAAAAATAAACATGCAGTTATGTATATAACATGTCAATGTGCGTGTGTACGTGCGTGTGAGTGTGTGTGTGCGTGCGCGCGTGCGCGTGTGTGTGTATGTGTTGAATGGAGTGTACGTTATAGGTTATAACAATGTCATATATATTATATAATATATGACCATGCGTAAAATTATATACTTTCAAAATCAGCCAAATACAAAAGTTATATACAAGTTATATTCGAATAAAATATATATAAACTAATATTATTGAACTCGGGTGCTTCTAGTTGGCCAATACTCTCAACAAAATGATACATCAAACCACATTGGGTCGTGACTCTAATTGCAATACGACATGACACAACCTATGCAATATTTCAACACATTGACGCATAACTTCGCCTATATTCCTCATGAAATAATGTCATATTGGAAACCCGATTAAAATGTCCATGAGCGTAACAATGATTAGTGTTCATATAGTAATATATATCCGGTTATATGTTTCGTGCATCTCCTTATCGACCAATTGATATGCTATATGGTGCAATCGGCATGTGTGTGTGTGTGTGTGTGTGTGTGTGTGTGTGTGTGTGTGTGTGTGTGTGTGTGTGTGTGTGTGTGTGTGTGTGTGTGTGTGTGTGTGTGTGTGTGTGTGTGTGTGTGTTTGTGTGTGTGTGTGTGTGTGTGTGTTTTTGTGTGTGTGTGTGTGTGTGTGTGTGTGTGTGTGTGTGTGTGTGTGTGTGTGTGTGTGTGTGTGTGTGTGTGTGTGTGTGTGTGTGTGTGTGTGTGTGTGTGTGTGTGTGTGTGTGTGTGTGTGTGTGTGTGTGTGTGTGTGTGTGTGTGTGTGTGTGTGTGTGTGTGTGTGTGTGTGTGTGTGTGTGTGTGTGTGTGTGTGTGTGTGTGTGTGTGTGTGTGTGTGTGTGTGTGTGTATTTACCAATGTTAAGATATTGTATGATACAATCGTTATATGAGAGTCTACCCGCTACTGACATATTTTTATTAACCATAATGGATGTTTACATAGTGGTCAGTGTCATGTATTCGAATGACCCATCTTGCAGTTGATCTACTGGTCAATGTGTGGTCAAAATTTGCCGTTTTCTGGAGTGGTCCTACTGGAAGTTGGCATATTGGTTAAACTGTGCCATGTATTCAAGTGCGAGTTCGTACAGGAACTCGTATTGCTCCTAAAAAACAGATACATAGTTCGTTAATAGCAGCGTGTCTTCACACATTTCCATATAAAGTGTTTAAGGTAAAACGCAATGAACACCATTTCTTAAATTTCGCCCAAACACGGACCAACAACTACGTTTTTTGTTCAAATACTACACCAGTTGGCAAATCACTTGGCGGGATTAGGAAGCGAATAAACTTAGAAAGAGACAACTGGACGAATAATAAAAGAGGTGACAGGACTTCGGCACCTGGGAGACGTTATACTTACAATGCCCCAAAATTAGTATATTAATATAGAGAGTAAAGACTCACGACATCAGCAACGAGTTGAGGTCGACTTGACCGGATGTTCTGGACGGCGTGGAAGACGTCCACCTCCTGCTCCAACTTCAAGTGTTCGATGACGAAGTTGGCAGCACACAGCACTCCACAGCGAGTCGCTCCGTCGCTGGCGGGGGTAGATGAACATACGTGAACAACGATCTTAAGGCTGTTGGGGTATTTGTGCTGGCTTGGGTTGTTCGCTTTTGGTTGCAGTTGGTCTGACTTGGAAATGAGGTGATCACGATGTCATAAACAGTGACGCTTATTGTGTTCTAAAGGTTGAATGTTTCAAGATGTCGGCGCTAGTGGAATGCACATCAATGCATACACATACATTCAATACGTCAGTCAGCGACTGGATCAGTAGTTCATTCAATGAGTCACTAATATTATTGAATAAACGAGTGAGTTATTAAATGAGTAACTCCACTAGTGTGTGAACCAGTCAGAGTGAAAGTCAGTCACCCAGTCAATAACTCGGGCATTGAGTCAGTCAGCCAGACAGTTACCCAGCGGTTCAGTTAATCAGCGATTGAATGAGACTTCGTTTTCTGGGACAGGTTGCATCTATTTAAACTAGATTCGCAGGGGGGACTCACAGAAAAGCCTGAAAATGGAGGCATAGATAAAGACAGCACAAATAAATCAACAAATAACAGTCTGGAAAACTCTTCTGAAGCTGGATATAAATGTGTTTGTTTAAATGCAAGGAGTATAGTAAACAAAAGAAATGAACTAAACATTATGGTAGAAGATATTGACCCTCATATAATAGGTATAACCGAATCCTGGACCACCACCGATATATCAGATGCTGAATTGGGACTGACAGGATATGTAATGTTTAGAAAAGATAGAATAGGAAGAAAGGGAGGTGGAGTTATTTTATATATTAAAGAATCTATTCAGGCTTATGAAATAAAATTAGAAAGAGAAGCAGATTGCGAAGAAGCTGTTTGGTGTAACATAGTTACAGGAAACTCAACGTTAACAGTTGGGTTAGTTTATCGAAGTCCAAACATAAGCATAGAAGAGAATGAAAAAATACAAAACGCTATAAGGGAAGTAAGCAAACGGGACTGTATTATTATGGGGGATTTTAACCATGGGCATATACAATGGAAATCTCTACAGAGTATGGGGAGAGAGGACCACAAGTTTTTAGTTTTAGTTCAAGATACATTCCTTTCTCAACATGTGCTAGAACCAACCAGGGGTGAGAATGTGTTAGACATAGTTTTGGCCTCACAGAAAGAATTAGTTGACAATGTCAAGATATGTGAGCCACTGGGGAGTAGCGATCACAACCAGATACATTTTACCATCAAAGTAAAATCAGAAAGGAATAGCAAAAAGCAGTATAGGAGAAATTTCCACAAAGGAAGGTATAAGGACATGAGGAAATATTTAGCAAAGATAGACTGGAATAAGACACTGAAAAATAAGACGGCAACAGAATGCTGGAATATATTAAAGAGTGAAATTAAGTGCATAATCGATAAATGTGTACCCTTCAAAAAACAAGGAAAACGGTCCAAAAAGAAACACTTATCGAAAGAAGCCATTAGAAAAATTAAGTATAAACAAATGATGTGGAAGTCATATAGATGTACTGGAAATGATGAAGACTACAACAATTATAAAGAAGCACTTAACCAAGCTACAGCTGAAATTAGAAATTCAAAGAGAAGCTATGAACAACAATTAGCTAGTAATATAAAACATGACAGCAAGAGTTTTTATGCGTATGTTCTAAGCAAACAGAAAGTTCAAGATAAGGTCGGTCCTCTAGAAGATAGTGCTGGAAATATAATATCAGAGGGATTCATAATGGCAGAAGACCTGAATGAGTACTTTAGTTCAGTGTTTACCAGGGAAGATATTAGTTCACTGCCAATACCAGAGGCTAAGTTCAAGTGGGCAGATTCAGACTATTTAGGACAATTAATTGTAACCCCGGAAATGGTAGCTAAGAAAATAAGGGCTATGAAGGATAATAAATCACCTGGAGTGGATGGTATTCCACCCAAACTACTATTGGAAATTGTTGAACAAATTAGCATACCACTTGCAACAGTTTTCAACTTGTCATTAGAAGAGGGAGTGGTTCCTTTAGAATGGAAAGAAGCAAACATTATACCGTTATTCAAAAAAGGTTCGAGAAACAAGTCAGAGAACTATAGACCAGTGAGTTTAACATCAGTGATTTGTAAATTATTAGAAAGACTAATTAAAGATCACATGGTGGATTTTCTTGTTAAACAAAACTTGATAAACCCATCTCAGCATGTTTTTTTTAAAGCGAGGTCATGCTTAACAAATATGTTATGTTTTTTGGAAGACATCACTAAGTGGGTAGATGAGGGATCACCAGTAGATATCGTCTACTTAGATTTTCAAAAAGGTTTTGACAAAGTACCACATCAAAGATTTAAGCTTAAACTAAAGGCCCATGGCATAGGAAATGGTATAATAAACTGGATAGAACAATGGCTGATTGACAGAAGACAACGTGTAGTAGTTGATGGGGAGGCTTCAAACTGGAAATCGGTATTGAGTGGGGTACCACAGGGATCAGTATTAGGTCCTATATTATTCTTAATATACATCAACGATTTGGATGATGAAATAACAAGCAAGGTGTTGAAATTTGCGGATGATACAAAAGTGTTTAGAAGGATTAATAGTGATGGAGATAGACAGCATTTACAAGATGATCTTGACAGGTTGATCAAATGGTCTGAAAAGTGGCAAATGATGTTCAATTTTGGGAAATGTAAATGCCTCCACATAGGATATGGGAACGAAGAGGTAGAATATACAATGGAGGGTACTGTACTAAGTACTACTGTAAAAGAAAAGGACTTAGGGTTAACCGTTAGTGCTGATATGAAGATTTCAGAGCAGTGCGGAATTGCAGCTTCAAAGGGAAATCAAATCCTTGGATTAATTAGGCGAAACATAACGTATAAGGAAAAAGAGCTAATAATACCGCTGTACAAAACAATAGTTAGGCCTCATTTAGAATATTGTATTCAAGCGTGGAGGCCATATCGCAGGAAGGACATAGATATGCTAGAAAGAGTGCAGAGGAGAGCAACTAAAATGATACAAAATCTGAGGGATCTTAGTTATGAAATACGCCTAAAAAAATGCGGTTTAACAACACTAGAGACCAGGAGATTGAGAGGAGATCAGATAGAAGTGTTTAAAATATTGAAGGGTTATGAAAATATTGATAGAAATATGTTTTTCTCAGTTAAGAAAGATAGAAGGACTAGAGGACATGATCTTGCATTAGCAAAGGAGCAGAGTAGATTGGATATAAGAAAGTTTTCATTTTCACAAAAGACTGTAAATGAATGGAACAGATTACCTGCTGATTGTGTGGGTGCTAGTAGCGTCAATATGTTTAAAAATAAAATCGACACATACCTCAGACGGGCGGGATACACATATATAAAAAGGTCGGACTCACGATAAGCCAAGGGCTTCCTTGTCCACCTGCTACCTAGAGTTAATTCTCTGGGTGGCAATCTTGTTAAATCTTGTTAAATCTTGTTAAGTCAGTGAATGATTGTGCCAGTCAGTATGTCAGTGACTGAGTTAATTAGTGACCGGGGTGCTTATTAAACGAGTCTATGTTAGTAGTTAATCAATCAGTCGCACCGATGGACAGGCATGTGTTTACCTACTATCTCTCTCCCTCTCTCTCCCTCTCTCTCTCCCTCCCTCCCTCCCTCCCTCTCTCTCTCTCTCTCTCTCACTATATATACCTCTTTCCCGTTCTCGCTCTCCCCTCTCTTACGCTCTCTTTCTTTCCCACTTTCCCACCCACCCCCTCTATCTCTGTCTCTGTCTCTGTCTCTGTCTCTGTCTCTCTCTCTCTCTCTCTCTCTCTCTCTCTCTCTCTCTCTCTCTCTCTCTCTCTCTCTCTCTCTCTCTCTCTCTCTCTCTCTCTCTCTCTCTCTCTCTCTCTCTCTCTCTCTCTCTCTCTCTCTCTCTCTATCCCCCCCCCTCCCTCCCTCTCTCTCTCTCTCTCCCTCTCTCTCCCCCCCTCTCTCTCTCTCTCTTTCTCTCTCGCTCTCTCTCTCTCCCTCGCTCTCTCTCCCTCTCTCTCTCCCCCCCCCCCCTCTCTCTCTCTCAGTCTCCCACAGACATGCACGCACACACATGATAACTCACGAGCAGTGGACAGTGATCGGTCCTTTTCCGTTCTGTTGTTGCCATTTCTCGACCATGCCCAGCAACACTATCAAGGCTATCTTGCTACTTGGCACAGTGTCACCCCAGCCCGTCAGGCAAAACTGTTTCACAATTGTGACGTTGTCTCCAGTCTGGCGGATATACAAACAAAATTAATTGTACATGTGGTATCCGAGCACGTTTACCTGATACAATGACATTTTTAGTATTAGATACTTATGCAGTTATACAGAGAGTGCATTTCAATTTCCTTCCACTGGCGGCCATCAATCAATTGGATCCCACCAATATCCAATATGTTGCATTCGTATATTCAACGATGCATGTCTCAGTCGTGTTGCAAAACATTAATTCGATCTAAATAAAGATGTATTGCTGTTATACAGTTTTGTTGACCACTAGGTTGCATAATAGATTATTCCACTTTGAAATACTCATTTAAAGTGCTTATTTATTTTAAGGATACATTAAGATAACGATTTCAGATACTAGTGAAATTAAGAACCATTGTTCACTAAAGAATAGGACATTTCTTCCTTGAGGTTTTAAACATAATATGTTTCCAACGTTAGCTGTAGTATAGTTTGACAGCTAACAATTTGTTCAGTTATAATAAAAATATCAAATCTTAACATGTGTTGGGTATGTAATAAATACATGATATACGCAATGGTTTCAAGTAAGGCACTCACTACTTACACCACCCGACTTGGTGAGCTGGAACTGTCGCACTGTGACGTCATACGTTTCGTTGACGTCAGTGGCCACGAGTTGAACGTCAAACGGACCGTACTGCTGATGTGTTGTGCTGTCGGTCGGCCAGTAGATGGGACACGTCTGCGTGAATGACGTCACAATCACATATTAAAGTGTAAAAAGTGTCAATGCATGTACGTGCTTTGATTAAAGGTAGGAACCTACGATACCCGTACTTTATATATTACCTTTAGGCTATATATCAAGGGCCGGCAACAGTTTTGATGGAGGGCCAAACCGATTACTTGGACTAAATCGGCGGGCCACTCATAGCAGATCGACTCAGCTAACGCTCTTCGCAATATAGGTGGTGTTGGTACTGCGCAGCCATCTAAGCCAGAAGGTATTGGCACTGCCAGTGGCGTAGGCCACGAGCGCGATAATAATAATAATAATAATAATAAACTTTATTTATACACCATCAAATCCGGGGCTAATGACCCCCGTTCACGGGTGTTTACAAATTGCCAATCATATAAGAAGCTTAAAAACACTTTTAAGAGAACAAATAAGAAAATAAATTAAATTAGCAAACAATATCCTAGTATATAGTGTATGCATATATATATAAGCCTAAGTATAGTAAAATTACGGGTAAATGCAATGATAAAATAAATGATTAGCAAAAGTGCTGAACAGCTGAACCTACTGGAAAAAATATATATATAATAAAAATATATATATAAATAAATACAAAATAAATAAAATAAAAGCCTAATTTACATTACATAATTTGACTAGATACTAAAATGTGACCCTGAGATAAATAAGACTAAAAATGTATTAAAACTATATGCATGAATAAAGCAAAGGTTAATTATGTCTGGCCATATTAGTTTGAGAACAGAAATGTCTTCAATAATTTTCCAAACTGTCTAGTGTTCTCAATCGCGCGTAATTCCAGAGGCAGAGAGTTCCACAATGTCGGCCCAGCACATGCAAATGCCCGGCGACCATAACGTTCTAGGGTTACGCGTGGAACATTCAAAAGCAGACCACCGCCAGAGCGTAGGGTCCTGCGTGGTGCGTAACGATGTAGCAGTGACGCGAGATACACTGGCGTGCCTGCATACAGTGCCGTGTGTACAACCATGAGTAACTTGTACTCGATGCGTTGGACTCTATCTAGACGGTGCAGCAGACGGTCAGGTATACCAAACAGCATCGCATTTCCATAATCAATTCTGGATGTCACAAGTGCATGGACAAGACATTTGCAGACACTGGTCGTCATTGCCCCTCGTACACGAGCAATTCTCGAGAGATGGTAGTAAGCACTTCGACATACATTTGCAACCTGCGTCGCCATCGATAAATCAGCATCGATTGCAACACCTAGGTCACGGACGATGGTCGATGTCGCTAAATATTGACCGCATATGTCGACATGATCAATGAGTATTGGTCTGCGCAAGCTCGATGAACGTATAACAATTGCTTCCGTTTTGCTCTCGTTGAGAACCAGTCCGTTGTCATAGAGCCACGTTTTAACTTCACTGATGCAAGCCTCCATTCTGATGAGAGCATTTGTATGCTCAAACGGTGGAAAATCGACGTATAACTGCGTATCATCGGCGTACAGATGGTGTTGTACGTCGTGTCGGCGATAGTAGTTATCGGTCTTTACAGTGATACCCATTGTGTTATGTATTTTCATTTACATGACATTCGGGCTATCTTGAGGGATGATGCAGCAGTTCTTCCTACCATGGAAGTTGCAACTACTGTTGTCATCCCGCAGGCCACATTGTGTACAATTATGGTTTTAGTCCGCGGGCCGCATAAAATAGCTCCGAGGTTCGTAATTTTCCCTCGGGCAGCGGGTTGCCGAACCCTTGCTATACATTGTTTGTGATACTAGTATAAATAGGTTGAATGTATGCTATCCGCCATATTGCGTTTGATATGCATGTGACAGTGTTCGGAATTTAAAAATTCGCGCTCGCTGAATGTTCAAAAGTATACAAAATATTCAGATGATGAACACGCTCTATCAGTGACGCGGGAACGAAATTCATATTGGGGGCTAACGGAGCATCAGCACCACTGAAAAATTTCAGCCGCTGCATATCTTCACATCTTCCTTGTGACTGCCTCAGTTGGCTCGACTGTGACATCAGAAGACGAGGGAATGCTGTTGACATTTTTTTCTTCGCTCCGCCGCTGTAACTTCAGCTTCTCCGCTGCAGTCATGGCTGTGAACTCACGACATTCGAACAAACACGGGGGGCAGTGCTGTTGATTTTTTTTATCGTCTCGCTGCTGCTGTCAATTTACCTTCTCCAGCTTCTCTCCGCTGTCTCCGCTAAAATGATGACATCCGAAGACGGGGGAAAGGGGGGTGCTTTGGAAAAAGTTCGCAACCACACCGCCTATTAATGGGGGTAGCAGAAAACAATATGTCTACACTCCAACGGCACACACCTTTCACAGTCTACAAAAATACACATTAATCGTCTCATACAATGATTTCCACCTGCCATTGACGCTCGCCACAAAAACAAACATTCACGCTCACATTTAATGGGGGGCAGAACCATATGTCTGCCCCCCAGAGAAATTCCAAGGGGGCAGCTGCCCCTGTTCCCGCGTCTATGCGCTCTATTGGCAACATTGCCAAGGCTGGCTTGCTTAACCACAAGACCCTACGAGTTTCGTTTACCCACATTCAAAAGAACCAATTCTGCTAAATTCCCTATCACCATAATTAATTCTGGGTAAAGGAACCTCGTTTCAATAACACATGAAAGCATTATTCCTTCTCTTAATCCCGTCGAGAAAAGGATTGCTTTTTGATATACATTTGGGCGCTGCAATTTAAGTGACCAAAATCCGCGTGAAACATACATTGATGTTGTCGATATATTTGTGAACGGCGCCATCGCATGGAGCTCTTTTCAAACTAATAATGATACATTTCAATTCACATGCCTTACGTTGACGTGCAAACCCTTCCATGAGAAATGTCGAAAGGGCAGTTCTCGACAGTCGAGAGATGGAAAATATCAATTGATCCACGACGGATCAAGAGAAAGAAAAATATGTATAATACATGATCATGTACTGTTATAAGGGAACTAATGTCGAGATAGCTTTGCACATGTCCAATACGCAGCGCTGTCAATATTACGTAAGATAAACTCTTTCGGCATAGACAACACAAAACGGCATGCTCGTACATACGTCATCGTCGACGTCACAATCCTCGAGCATCACAACCGTGCGAGACTTGTGGTCTGCCAGCATCCTCCAGAAGTCAATGACTGTGGTTGGCATCGGTGACTGGGTGACGATGAAAGCGTCGCGCTCCTTGTAGCCCTGCAAACGTAGGTATACGCTTATATAGTAACAATGGACGTTACGTAAAAGAAGGTCCCGTTCTGCTTTGTCTGATAGTTCAGAATAAAATGCCCATTCACCACAATTGGTGTTCCTGTTTGTATCTAATTGGGTTTAACAGGGTATAATGAAATCGGTAGCACATATAAAATAAATATAATGTTTAAGAAGTACCAACAACTGTTGACCTCCCATGTAGTCAGTTGCCATCAATTCAATATATAATCTTGAATTCGTAAAAGCGTCTTTACGAACTCATTTGTAGAGCGTTCTGTAAATTCACAATCTCTCGTATAACGTGTACATCGAATCAAAAAGTCATACGATTTGTCGAGCGTAATAATATTCATATTATATGACACTACAATTGAGTAATCTTACATTTTACAGTGTATGTGGCCATGTCGTTCATTCAGAAATTCCTTTGTAGAAGTACTTATGTATGCATAGGGATAGTACACATATATAATACAATCACAAAAGTAGGTTAAGTCGATACACGGACATAGGTAACGTACATGTACTTACATGCACGTACACAGCGTTGATGTAGTTGTTACAAGTTCCTTTCCAAGGAGTCACAAGGAAAGGCCGATGTTGATCATCTATACCAGTAGAAGATACGGTCAATACACATTTACAAACAGCAACATCTTTTCAAAACTATAATGTTCGTTATGTAATAGCGTACGGACCCAAGTGGTAATTCCAATATATGGATGAGCACGGGGAATCCCATCTATGAGTTCCCGGATATTTGTATAACATAATTGTGTTTCTTGCTTCGACACAATCATGTCTTCGCAATATAGAAACATTGGAGTTGAGCTATTATCAACAAAAACGGAACTTTTGTGTGTGTACATATGTGACGTCTAAAAAATAACGGTTTAAATAACGCCATGTTTTGTATTACCGTAATTACCATCTCACACATAAAAACTTGTAAACATAATTGCAAAAATAATGTGTACTTTATGAAGTAGTTTTACGAAACCATATTTGTTTCTAGTGAAAAATGAACAATATATAGGCAAGTGGACGGACTGGTTCCATACAAACGATGCCTTACAAATTATAACAATGCTATCGATCACAAACCAGGAATGATGTCATCGTGTCTGTTTTTCTCGATGTTGCTGGATTCAAGGGCTGCACAATCAACGTCATCAGACAGCGGCGTCAGCGTATTCAGTCGCTTCACAAGGAAAGCCCAACAAATGTCAATAAACAATGACGTTATTTACGTGGCTGTCTACGTTGAACAACTAATCTAGGCTTACATGCATGTAGATAGCAACCGAATGTACATGTGTTATGTAAATTATAGGTGTCCTAAAATGCATGGTTTTAAACGATGTGTTATTTAATAATGTACGTATTAACACGGTATCTTTGAAGTGTTGTAAGTGTATCTCCGTCGAGGCGCCGATATATACTCTGTTTTTTCTAGGTGGTCTTTCTCTTACCGGAGAGAATTGAGTGGCGATCAGTGCTCCAGACGGCGCTACCGGAAAGCATTAGTGTGTTGCTCCATTTGTGAGTATAAGTTATAACTAATAATAAGAATAAAGAAATAAAAACAAACCTCAAATTGTTCCGCAACTTTATCTTCTTGACACAGTTCGTCAAAGGTTTGTCTCAGCTGAGAACACGACACGACGGTAGCTTGGCTCGCTTCTATCAAGGCATAGTAGACATACACGTACTGGTCCTGGAAACGGAAGAGTACGGTAAGGAAACAACATAGCCGGCACTATGCCATGGTAATTGTATACATAGCAAGGATAAATCAGGCTGGACGAAAAGTGGCTTATATTATCTACTTGTACGACGTGTATATTTTTATTAATCATTGTGACAAATCATTGTCCTATTTGTTGCTCATTAACCTCTGTCTTTTTCTGCACCTTCTGTCAAATAGCTTTCAAACATAACCGGAATCAACCCACTTATAATCTCAAGCAGCGTCCCTGTAAAAGAGAATTCCTGTACCTTTTTGACTTGCCTCGTTATCTAAATGAATTACAATAAACACCTTTTCAATATGCCACACATGAACGCTTGAACACACATTATGCTAACGCCGGGTGACAGGACTTCATATCACTGTGTATGACATTTTCTAGAATAAATAGTTTTTATGTAGAAATCAGCAACGTTGAGATGGGCACGTAAATTCGCAGGAACGTGCCAAAATACGTAGTTATCACATATAGCGGGAAACATAAATTGCTACAGTGACGCCACCTAGCGAGTGAAAATGTAAAGCCTACTGACGCTAGTAGCAATTTTGAATCTTAAAAAAGGCACATCTCATTGATGGAGTGTGTTAAATAATAATATATTTGTTATGATAAACTCAGAATTGTTTTGGACTTTGCGACCTTATGAGACCTTCCCTAAAAGATAGTCAAGTGAAACATGATGTCTCCTCACCAGAGTCTGGACCATGTTCATCCTCTGTTCCCTCAGTAGATTCACGCACGAGAAGACGTCGACCTTTCCCTCTGTAGCTGCTTGACGCGTGAGAATGTCTATAGCTATGAAGGTGCCCGTCCTTCCAATGCCCGCACTACGATTGTATCAACACATGCATTTATCTATCGTCAGCGTTCGGTTACAACTATTAGCTATGCGTGTCAAGCGCCAAATAATACAGGTAGGTGTATCATAGAACATACGATATTAGTGTCGCCAAAGATGTGTCTCTTAAACCTAGGAAAACATAATGAACGTTAATCGCCACTGTAATAAAGTAATTTACCTGATTGCACGAACATCATCGGTGCTGTCATTGCTCAATATCAAACTACCCATCTGAACACGTCCAAATGCTATACGGCAATGCAGTTTATCGCCGTCGTTGATGTGTTCATGTTCTCTGATCATTCAACGTGGATTCAAACTTTGATCGATTAACAACAGTCACGCTACTTAATCATCCTCGTCATCAATTCACACGGTCATGTTACCACTCTGCTCTTCGCTCCCTCTACACCTCAGTTTGGTTACCGTTTCTTTCACTACTCATTTTGTTCCAAGTTACACCCAGTTTAATCAGCTAACATTCCATCTAACCTTCCAACCCTGGTTCTACAGCACCAAACTTTAACCTTTGCTGAACATCTGTCCTACCCACGTGGACGTAGTTGTCTACCGCCCACAGTCTCCTCTGTCGTTGCACAATGCCGGCTGTTTCCCATAACATATTATCAATATTAACAATGAAACAACCACCAAGGTATGATGTTGTTACTATAAACAAGAATTAAACTCATCCAAAATATGTTCCTTACTGTTTGATGCAATACCAACATGCGTCATCACCCACCTGCAGTGTACGACCAGAGGCCCTCGTCGCAGTGGGTCGAGACTGAGCAACTTCCGGCGGAAGGCGAGCAGCGGGTAAGCGAACTGAGGCGTGCCTCGGTCCGGCCAGCTCGTGAAGTGTAGCTGGTAAATACGTCGCATCTTTTTCGATTCCTGTGCAACGGTTTACACATGTTTGGCGTTATCAAAGGTGAAACAGTTCTAGTTTATATGACCCTTTTACCAACCCATTATACGTCAATAGCTTGACCCATTTATGCGTAAATACCACTCTTTGAGTAACATTTATACATACCATCATATATACTAATACTGGACGTGCGCAGGTTCGTTTCATAGTTCCAATAATGTGATCTGTTTAGTACTTGTTCTATTAGTCAAGTTTATTACGCCGGTTTTTTGTGGAGATTACCAAGCCAAAACATATTTGGAAACGTCATGACATGAAGAACCCGAAAATCAATGTTTCCATTTACCCATAAGCATATAAGGCGGCCATTATGGATTTTCAAAAATGACCGCCAAAATCAATTTCCTGATATTTTAATAACTGCTTCACTTAGAGCTACAATTTGTTTGTCTATATATAAGTTCTGCCGTTAAACATTTTGTGTATTTGTTTGATATTCACATCCGCCTGTTTTAAAGATGGCAGTCGCTGATACAAATATCACGATATCTTAACAAATACATAACATAGAGACGTAAAGTTTATGATTTTGAATAGCTTGGTCCATAACGATATCAAAAATGTTACATTTGACATTCGGCGACATTCATATATCCGCCATTTTTAAGATGGCGTCCATCAAAACTTCTTATTTCAATATTTTACGACCTACATAACTAAAAAACAAAATGTAGGTTTTTAGATGCAATGATTAAAAGTATATTACTATTGACCTTCGTCTTTCAGGTATCCGCCATTTTGAAATATATGCCATTTTGAAAGATGGCACGTGACAAAGCCTTCAAGTATCTTAAGTTGTACGTAAATAGAATCATGAAGTTAATGTCAAAAAGGTATTACTTAAATATTGTAGGAAAAACCGGCAAAATCACTTCAAACATTAGATTATTGACGTTATCATGATGCCTACCCCCTAAATCCACATAAAGAATTCCCAAAGAGTTCACACATCCTGCTGACAACTGCCTCATTGGCACAGTAATGTGAAGCACAGGTTGGCTTTTAAACACCGACACTACTTTCTGCAGCCTTTCATGCAGCCTCACTTTGTGATCGGCCACAAGAAAAACAAGACTAGATTTAAAGAAAACCAACGATCTGTACGGACGTCTAGTGGTTCTTTCCAAGTCAAGCCCACCCATTGACCAGATACACGCTAAAGGCAACTGTGAGGTCACGCTGACACCTAGAGTACTGTTTGAACAAAATGGTGCATTGCTTCCATACACTGACAAATTCAGAATCCACCTCCACGAGAATGTGGCATATGCAGAAATGCCTTCTCCGTGAAACAGCCGCAGTCGGTGCCTATAAAGGTATTTCAGCCTATAGCAACAGACGGGGGAAACGCATACTCCACTGAGTTGACAACCACGGTCATAATAGCAAAATCACAGTTGTCAATAACATGGTACTTGTCCAAAAAACTGACGATGAAAGCCGCTACAGTAGGGACAAGCAAGCATCTTAGTAAACGCTTTAATGTCAGCTCATCTGGAAAGCTATAGGTGTCAACAAAGCATTGGTTTCGAACGCCTTCTATACACTCTCCTGAGAGTGTAAATCAAATGTTTAAAACTGCATTTTTAGATATGGCGATAACAGGCTTTATCGGGCGCTCTCTTTCAAAACTGCGAGTATATCAAAATGGCGGATAAATGTAAGTCATCGAAAGTCAAAAGGGACATATATATATATATATATATATATATATATATATATATATATATATATATGAAATCATCTACATTTTGACATCAACTTTGTGGCTCTAGGTTATGTAGTTTTAAAAATATTGAAATTATCGATTCTTAAGGACGCCATCTTTACAAATGGCTGATATATGAGTGTCGCCAAAGGTCAAACGTAACAATTTTCATATCGCTATCCACCAAGCTATTCAAAAGCATTAACTTTACGGCACTACGTAAAGTTACGACAACGTGTTAAGATATCGTGACATTTGTATTAACGACCGCCATCTTTAAAAATGACGAATGTGAATATCTGAGAAGTCCAACAGTAACACATTTGAAAATCTTTGATCCCTAGAACCAATATATAGACACACAAATTGTATGCTGTTAAGATATATGGGAAATTGATTTTGGCGGCCATATATTAAAATCAAAAATGGCCGCCTTACCTGCTTATGGGCAAATGGAAACATCAGTTTTCGTGTTCCTCGTGCCATGACGTTTCCAAAAATGTATTGGATGGCTAATTCTCCACACAAAAAACGGCGAAAATACATAGTGAACTTGACAATATGTGTTATACGAACCTCGTTCTTTAGCTGGAATTCGCGAATCACGAACTCGGCAAAGGTTTCTTCTTTCACGCTCTCGGTAACGAAATGTCCCCAAGACCGAGTTTCGCCCTTGTTCGGCCAGTACTGACTACACTTCTCCTGTGTCGACACAGTAAACATTCAAATCTTAGCACAACTTGAGGAAGACCGTCCAAAATTACGTGCGATGACGAACATTAAGCTAATAAAACATCAAGTGTGTGTGCATGTGTGTGTGTGTGTGTGTGCGCGCGCGCGCGCGGATGCGTGCGCGGTTGCGTGTGTTCGTTCGTGCGTGCGTGCGAATGTGTGTGCGTGCGTGCATATATGCGTGCGTGTATGCGAGCGTGTGTGCGTGCGAGCGTGTGTGCGAGTGTGTGTGGGTGTGTGAGTGTGCGTGCGCGCGCGCCCGCTTAACAAGAGGGATGGAGGGCAAAGGAGATGAGGGCAGAGATAACGACAAAGAGAAAGACAGATAGACAAACATGCCTATAGACAGACAGTGAGATACAACAAAATATATTACTAGCCGAGTTACCCGGCGTTACCCAAAAAAAGCAGTGAAATATTTGTGACCCCCCCCCCCGACATTTCGGAAAAATCTCAATCTAGATCGCATACATAAAAGATCATTTTGCCTACATCCAAAAGTATCTTAGATATTAGCCCGGCCGCCACAGGGCATTTTTGTCCTAACCCCTTTTTGCTCGATATATTTTTTTCTTTGTTGATTATTCATCCCAAGCATGTATATAATGATATCCAGTGGGTTGGGCATTTATAAAAAATAAAAAAAAATTCAGAATGGCCGCCAAAACGTACTTATGATATCTTTACAACAATACAAGATACAAACATGATTGAAATGTTGTTTTATATGTTTTAATATATGAGGAATTCGACGATTAAAGAAAACAAGACGGCAGCCATATATATGCTACAAAATGGTTGCCAACGATGCAAGTTGTCATATATTTCCAAGCGCGGAACGTGCACATATAATTAAAATATATTTGGAAACATGTTCAGACATAGAATATGCCAACATTAGTTGTTTTGAAAAATTTAAAGAAAGCAAGAAAAGTGTTTGCAGAAGACGCTATAGACCCTTTTAGAAATTTTGCGGCAATACGAAAATATGCATCGCCAAATTTTTTTATAACGCGGAAGTGTATTGTTTTTCATCTATTTGATACCCTGACGATTATTCTCTACACCAACATAACAGATGCGGATCGCTATTTAGTATTACCTATTAGCAATTTTTCCTACAACAATTCGGCATAGTGTTTTGTGCTTTGTATGGCGACGTGTAACGCCATAGTACCCAGCATACTTCGCTAACATCACATATCCAGTGGGAGAATATCCGACTCAACTAAGTAACATCTATCTGGGGCTGGGTGGTATGCACCTCCTAGTGAGTTAATGCGGTTGTGTCGGCACACTAGTGGCTGGAACTGGCAACGTAGAAATGCTAGAAGCTGCATATGGAGGCATAGTAAATTTGCTGAGCGGCGCAAAATACAATAAGAATGTCAAATCTCCCGGGGCACCTCTTTGCCAAACACCATCCGGAAAGCACGAGTGATTTTCAACAAGCATTGGATGACATTGCATCTCAGAGCAGAAAAAAAGCATTTGGTCGATTATTACATCAAACCAGTTTTCGTGATTGTCAAACACACACGAGCATAGCGAGAAGCAGACTGGGCTTTCCATTTAGACATTGTCGAAGACATGATCTCGTTGTTCTTTGCCAGAGGACATGTGCATTTTGCCCTTTACGCATTGTGCTATTTACGATATATGGAAAGCTTGCCCAATTGTATGCACGTGCAATTTATCACCGGGCAATACACGACGCATCATACCACTGGTCTGTCCAGTGGCATTTGGAATGGCATGGTCATTAGGACTACCTTCATGATTTGAGATCATGGAATAAGTGGGATCAATGGAATAACTATGAAACCGGGAATTCCCTCAACGTGGGCTACAGCTTTCATACCTGCCATGGCATCATCGGCAACTTGAACGAGATGAGAGACAACAGACAGCCATCTGCTCAAACTTCTAATAACGAAGACATGACCACAAGAATCAAGGGGGAGGAAAGCTCTACGTAAGAGTACGCGATAAATGTGAGATCAGCATAGACCCACTCGACCCACAGCAACATCAAAATGAGCTGTTGAACTCTCACTGGCCAAGTTGTAAAAAAATCTTCGGTCAATATCGACAAGAACTGCTAGGAAAACACAGATGGTCTGGTGGATATCAAGATCCAATACTAAAATATTTTGAACACCATCACCATGGTTATATCCAGGAAACACATTAAAATCGGAGATACCAAAGTGATTGACACACAGACCATGGGTTTGTAGTCCTACGTACGCGATCCTGAGTTCTTGACACAACCTAGCTAATGAGCCATGATCTATCACCTATCCCTGAGCCTATTGTCGATGAAAATGGAAATATGAGGGATGCAAACAATAAATCAAATTTCAAGAATATGCACAATGGTGCAAATGTTAATGCAGTTAATGCAGCGGGCTAGACAAAATGGGTGCACTGTCCTATGGGTCTCGCCTTGGCCGTCATCAGGTAACTAACTACACGACTACCTTGTCCGGTTCCGTGGTTACCTGCACAGTCACTTCGCGAAAAACGATGTTGATATGATGTTCAACAGACACATTAAGGGCAATACTAAAGATGCAACACGACGTGGCAAGGACAGACCGGAGCAAACAGGGTCTACATATTACGTTGCACAGCTCTCCTGTCACCATAGAGAGTCGCCCTACCCATCACCACGAACAAAGCGCAACTGATTGATATCATCTTCGACGATCTGGTTGCACACACGCATAATCTAGTACTCACTGTCACAGATTCTCTTCATGTAGGGATCAATTGCAGGTGGTTGTGTAAACAAACATCAGGACATGGATACCATGCGAGAGAACGGCTATACCCCGATTACTGTAATAGTTACACTGGCTTCCAATGTGCATATCGAATGCAATTCAAGTTAGTCACTATCACATATCGTGCCTTTTCTACACAACATCCATCCTATTGTTTAGTCTCCTTCGTTATCCGATATCCCCAGGAATTTCAGGTCATCTTTTTCATAACTACGTTTTGTTCCGTAAACCAAGCTTAATATCGGCAAACGTGCTTTATCTGTAGCTACACCAAAAATCTGGAATAAATTTCCTATCGCAATAAAACTATCTGAGACTATAAACACCTTTCGTAAAAAACTGAAGACATATTTTTTGAATTGCATTCCCACTCTAACCTTCGGTGGTCCCTTGCTCTGAAGACGACTCTCGATTGTCCATGTTAACAATTTTGCCCAACAGTTCTTGTATGTTGCGCCTCTGAGCTCAGATTCATGGGGATTTAGGCGCTATAGAAGTTGTGTCATTATTATTATTATTGGCAAACGTGCTTTTTGTGTAGCTGCACCCAAAATTTTGAATCAACTCTCTGTCACTTTTAAATAATCTGAGACTATAGCTACCTTTTCATAACAAAACTGAAGAATTATTTATTTGAAATTGCATTCCCACCCTGATCTTCGAAGGTCACCTGCTCTAATGACAATTCGTACTTGTCCATATTAACGATTTTGGCCAACGATTCTTGTATGTTGTGCCTGTAAGCTCAGATGTCTGGGGAAATAGACTCCATAGAAGTGTATTATTCTTATTGTTTTTTAATATTATTCTTATTGTTATTAGTATTATTATTATTGTTATGCTCCAAGTGTCACGTGGGATGGGGCCGTCCTGATCGTTGTGGACGACACATACATCTTCATTCACTAGTTGTATTTCTGTCACCATGGGAGTATCCTGCAAAGTTCTGGTGGTTTCGTCTATTCAAATACGAGCTGTCATAGACATCAACGCAGCTGCAGAAGAACACAGCTCCGCTGTTCCATATTTATTTTAGCGTCATACGTGGTGTTGGCATGATTGCAGCTCTGAAATTTCTGAGATATGGTCAAGGTTCTCTCAACTTATTTGCACAAAACTACAACTAGATATTATCTTTGCTGGACGTTGGACAAAACAAACAACCAAAGAGGGAACCGTATTGTTTTATAATCTAGATATAGCCAACGCAAGGTTTTACTGTTGGAAATCATACCTTTCCGTTTTCTTTGAGGTTTGCTAGCATCAAGATTGTGTTAGATCCCTCCTGCCAGACCATCCTCCACATGTCTTCAACGGTGTTGTCCCGAGGTCCTGTCCACACAGAGTCGACGTAGGCAAAATGTGTTAAAATGCATCATGAATTCACCGTGTTAATAGAGCGTTTGCTCGATGTGGCTTGGTGTAATAATATTTAGCGAACTATAGAACTATTACTCCATGCCATACCAACGTTGAGGCTATAGCGAATATATATAAATGCAATGATTGCGTCAACGAATGTTACATTATGTAATGGCAATACAGTGGTATTGAGTACCCGTACCAATAATGCATGGGTTAACATAACGTTGGTGTCACTCGTTACACAATGCGCTTACAGAGCTTGCCACATTGCCCAAGTGCTTGTAGCAGCTAATAGGCGCCCATATGGGTTTTTTTATAGATCGAAACCATTGCATCAGTCAGTCTACGACAGGTTTCCCCCATTTCCCTGTAGGAGATACTTTACTTCTCTTTGTAGAAAGGACTAATGGATGTTGGTGTCTCTTGTTGAAAGAAGTAGACATGGTGAGGTGAAAGCAGTTGCTTAAGTTTCGAAAAAGCAACACTAGAACTCTAATCCCAGTCTTTTCGATCGACAGTCTGCTAGAAAGGTTATCATGATGTGGTACCACTTTCGTTCTTGAAAGGTCGGCTATCACTGATCACCAAACCTCTCTGTTTTTGCTGTTCTTATTTCTTGTTTTCGTACTTCGTGTTCCTATCTATGCTTTGCAGATGTCTGTCCGTGTGCTGGTAGTTTTTCACTGTGGCTTTTGCAATCAAACGATCTCTTCATTATTTACCATTGAGTACTGTCTTAAGTGATAATGTGACGACATTCTTTTTCATTTCAGAATTTTCCTTTCATCCCAGTTTGGGGTATGCCTTCTTTATTAGGACCCATATAGGTTCATTAATTAAAACATATTTTGTTTATTGACAATCTATATTTAAAAAGTCGATATCTATAAATAAGGTAAACATTAATTCTGCTTCATTTAAGCAACAAACAAATGATCGTTAATTGCATTTGCTGACGTTGTACCACGTATTACCTTGGCACGCAATGTAAGTGTTCTCCTTTTCACGATAGCCCTGGAACAAGAGACACAATTAAAACTACAAGTTTCAGATAACAAAGCAATACGGACTCATTGTTTTCGCGAGCAGACTTCAGCAATAAATATATCATTGGTTTCTGGAGAAGACATTAGATATGTCTACGACAGTCGAATCTCGCTTCACGATCACCTCGGTAATACAATCACCTCACAATTAAGGTCACCTTACGACAGTGCCAATTATTTTCCATAGCAGTAAAGTAAAGGAAATTAGTCCCGTTAATAAGTTCACCTCGCTATTCAGACCACTTTCGCCCAGTCCCCAGGGTAACCTTAATAGTGAGAATCCACTGTACATACTAATTGCTACACCTCTTTGACTGGCGGTGTTAACTGATGTGCACAATTTGTTGTCAGTTACGTGTTCTTGCGTATGAGGTAACCATATATAATTATGACACCCAACTGATATTTAATTGTCCGATGTTGTGTTAAACTTTTTATGCCTTAGGTGTCTACATTTTCGTGTTTCGCACCATGATTTTCACGTTAATGTCTTCACAGCTGTAATTGCGTTGGGTCCTGTAATCTAAGTGTTACTGTTTGCTAGAACAACTGTTACATTGTATTTTAAGACACACATATTTCATTTACCTTGATATGGTTTGCATTAATGTAGTCGCTCTCTCCCTTGTGTTCCGCCAAAACAACCCGTGTGTGATCATCTACGAATAGATGAACAAGTGACGGTTGTATACAATGTATGATATTCGAATTACAACTAAGAATATAACTTGATATAATGTACGTTGGAACGTGTAGTGGGTATGCTACGTCGTAGGAAACAACATAGTGTAAGTAATATACAACAAACAAGCATTGGCACCAATTGCGCTCTTCTCATTGCCCATTACACATGTAACCTCAGTACATAATATTATCAAGTGGTATCTTTATATTAATGTAAGAGGTGGTAGTTGCGATAAAATAACTTTAAATAAACCTTCGATAACCGTTAAACCATACGAAATGCTGTTATTTTACTTACATGGTAGAATATCCCTGAATCGGTTCTTGGGTTTGTTCTCTGGCTTTTTCGCCGTTTTACAGTCAGCCTGGATACCTCGTGGCAACTCCTGCAAGATGTAATATAATAAAGA
This sequence comes from Escarpia spicata, assembly GCA_963995525.1. Lineage (NCBI taxonomy): Eukaryota > Metazoa > Annelida > Polychaeta > Sabellida > Siboglinidae > Escarpia > Escarpia spicata. The sequence goes on from OZ023213.1 coordinate 10,372,651, forward strand.
CAAGACACGTGTTTTCACTATAATGGTAAGTCGTTCATGTAAAAAGTAAAGGTAAGTTCTTATTTAGTGCCGTATCCTGTTCTTAGCTTAGGACTACTCAATTACATTTTACACCCTGGCAGACCTGTTCATTCGAACCCTATGTCGACTTATCAGATTTAACATTTAACAAGATTGCCATCCAGAAAATTGAATTATCTAGGAAGTATTCAGCCACGCTGCAATTAAACAGCGCGAAGACTATTCGTATACATATATCCACAACTGTCTATAGTCAGGTACTCATTCATACAGCTGAGTGAACTGGAGAACTTAGGACGAACTAACCAGCCCCAAGTTCTACACGGCAGCGCAGGATTAGAACCCGGGTTCTCTCAATCACTGCACCATTGTGCTGTACACTTTACTCGTAATCTGTAAATACTAAAATTATGTATCTTTTTGTTGTGCTATTTCGTGTTATATTTAAAGCAGCGTGTGAAAGAATTGCATAGCTATTAGACGAAGCTATTCCAGTGAGGCGTTACCATCGCAGTGCAAACCTCACTGGGCAATTATATGTTTCGGTGTCAACCACATGTACTGGCATTGCGAAAGTAGATTTGTAGGTACGTTTGTATATTGTAATTGTTGAACACGTCACCTCATACTCGTTCTTGAACCCGCTCTGTTGTTTCTTGTCGTCGACATAAGGGGCGAGATCGGCGACTGCGATGCCGCGTGTTGCCGTCTGCTGCAAATTAACATACTCCACTGGCGCCGTTTGTCCCTGCTCTACGTTCTCGATATCGGCACCTCCTGCCTCCTCCCTAGTACCACGCTCAGTCTTCACCTCCTTACGACCTGAACACATTTGGAACATTTCTACGATGGTTGTTGAATGATAGGGTCCTTAAATTTAGCAACCATATAACTGCGGCACTGTTACACTGTTACTGTTACGATGGAGGGCTAGGGTATAGTCTTCGCGGAAGTGGATGATGAAGCCTTGTATGATAGTCGCATGGACAGTTATTACACTTACTTTGCGTGCTTCTTTTGAAGATGCTCATCACAAAGCTGGACACATCGCCTTTGTTCTCTCCCGAACGCCTACGTCTGGGTGTAAGACGAGACACGTTGTTATTGTTACTGCTGCATATGTGTGTACTTATATACATGTGTGGGTTCATGTATGCTTCATACATTCATACTAACATACACACTTACATACATACATACATACATACATACATACATACGTACATACGCACATACATACACACACACACACACACACACACACACACACACACACACACATACATCAAACACATACGAACATACATATATAAATTTCGAATATTTTAGCAAATATACCCACAACGATGCAATAATTAATACATCTTTAAAAACAACTATTTAAATTCAATACAATATTACGTCATTAAGAATTAAAACAGTAACTACTAATGCACACACCAATGTTGTTAACAATCATGACTAACGAATTATACTCATGAGTAATAAGTACATTACAAGAAAGATAATTATATTAAATACCTGATAACTATGAAAATTGCAACAATGACGCCAACGATGGTCATGAATGTTACTGCTAGAACAACGATAATGATGATATTGCCGTCTACGTTTCCCTGGCCTCCAGTGCGTGTTGTTGCTCTTGTTTTTGCAGTCGTTGTTGTACTGGGAATTTCTGCAAACCAGCGGTGACGATCAGCAGCCAAATCGTTAAGCCATTAACACAAATAATTCCATTAAAATGATTGCAATTTATGGGTGTGTTTCAAGTTTTCGTTTTATAATAAGATGTATGAGTGCATATAATACTTGTTAATATTTACGCACGCGCACGAACATGCACACTCGCGCACGCACAAAGCGTGCTCCATCTGCGTTTCTTTGTATTACATAAATAAAACAATCGTTTTAGTAATATTGCTTTGTCAGAATTAATATTCCCCTGTCAATGGATTTAATTATATTGGGTGAGCGGATCAGCTGGTCTGCATATCTGCCGAGCAACAAAATAAGCGAATTGCAAGAAGCTGTGTTACCTGTACATACGATCGTGTCACCCTCCCACTTTGCGTTTTTAGTGCAGACGAGGTTGTGTTGTTGACTACCGCTGTGGTAGCCAGATTCACAACTGTAGGTGGCGGTGTCCATGTATCCTAACCCAGTCCTCATTACCGTGGTATGTGAGACGTCTGGGGGATGTCCACATGTCAATTCTAAAGAAGAAATCACATCTCGAACATAAATCTTTAACAAAGTGGTAAATCTTCATATATTCATTGAAGCAATTATCTAAGGAAAACTACAACTCGTTGTTCTTAGAGATAAGCATAACATTTGCAACATGCTTTCTCTGTAGCTGCGCTCAAAATCAGGTGTCAAGTCTATCTCTTTAAATTATCTGACACTTTAGCCTCCTTTCGTAAGAACAAACCTCAGGACGTATTTGTTTAAAATCGCATCCCCACCCTAACCTTTGGCGGTCCCTTGCTCTAATGATGACTCTTGCGCGTCTGTGTTCACGATTACGCCTATCGATTCTTGTGTGCTGCACCCCTGAGCTGAGATATATTCGTCTATCATCATTATTATATTAACTAGTTGTATTTGTTGCAACATGGATAAATGCGTTCCAGTAAAACGTCCCCACGGTATAAATACGCATAATTCATTTTGGTTTATTTGCTTCCTTATTTAGCTAAATTATGTATTATGTGTATATATATATATATTGTATATAAATGTATATATATATATATATGAGTGGCCAAATTTTACGTGGAGAGAAAATAATTTTTTTAATCAACCATGCATATGGGCTAAAAAGGTGAGGTTGGCTGAGAAAACAATTGTGGTCAAATTTCAGAAAAATCCGTTTATAGGAAGAAACCTCTCAAAGCACCCGAAGTTTTTGTAAATGCACGAAATAGGGATAAATTTAAAAACGCGATATGTCAAAATCTACTTAATCTTTTTTAATAAAATATTTACTGTGTTCAAATTTCTATTCATAATAATGATGTAAAGACAATAGAACAATCAATTAGGTTATAAGTATAAATTACCTACAATTGTGAAAATTAGAAAAATATAAGATTTTGTTCATTTTAGAAAACACAGTAATCCATCATAATTGACTACATTATATAGATAATTTACATTCATTGTAAATCACGTAATATTTTGTTATATTGCACTTAGGCCATTTTGTATTATGTAGCAAGTTTCACACCACAATTTAAGCAGGCAGATTTTTTTATAAGTAAGCTCTGTTTGACGTCGCGTAAGCAGTAATTGTTGTCATTCATTGCACCGGTGTTGCTGTAACCATGTCAGATGCGCCGCTTCGTACTAGATCGGTATCAAACGTGTGGTTAGCTGGGCAACCGCTTCCTTGTATCGAGAACCTGAACCAACTGCCTACAATTGGTGAAGTTCTGCGGCGAGTTGTCTACGACTTGAAAGTGAAGAAGCTAACGCTGCCTGCAAGCTGCAACAATGCGATAGGTGAAGTGCTACGGGTTTGGCATATGGCTAACATTCCGACGACGCAGAAGCCGAATGCTGTCGAGAAGTAGAAGAGACTCTAACAGCAGCATGTAAACACATGCAAGAACAAATACAGGCGCAGTAAGAGGCAAGCTGAGCTGGAAACTGAGTTTGGAAGTCGATTGCTGGAACTGTTTGATGTGACACATGCAGAGTGTGATCAGCTGATCCGCATTGCTCGTGATGTGGAGTTTCTGCAAGATCAACGAAGTGAGAGGAAGATGGTGATGGTTGGGGAGGACGAGCCTTTCAAAGTGAAAGAGCAGAAACGACAAAAGCGAAAATACGACGAGATGCAGCGACGAGAGTCTGCCTCAAAGGCAACTGATGAGACCGAGCCGACAACCGAGCCACTCACAGAGTCATCACAGGATGAACAGTCGGATTCTGATGGTACACTGGACGTTGATGTGGCTATCTCTATCAGCAAATATTACCACAAACATCTAGATGTATCTGGATCATCGCAGTCTTCTGAGCGGGCCGAACCAGTTCCCAAAACCAAGAAGGTAGCACGGCGCTGTCTTGTTGATGACCCGTTGTTTGTCGCTAGCTTGGAACTAGCTAGCCAGAACACAAACAACATCACGTCAAGCGATGCATATTGTGACACCTGCATTGATGGCTGCTGGCATTGATGTGTCAAAACTCACTCTGTGTAGAACATCACTCGACACAGCACGTAGAGATGGCCGCGTCGCCATCGCACAGGCAATTAAAGAGAATTTCCACCCGGATGTACCTGTCGTCGCACATTTCGATGGAAAATTATTACCTAACAGGCAAGGTGAAAAATCAGATCGCATGCCCCTCGTAGTGTCAGGAAAGGGTTCGAAAAGTTGCTCGGCATTCCACGAATTTCATCTGGCACCGGAGCGAAGATGGGCAACGCTGTCGTCCAGTTTCTGTGGGATTGGGAGGGCGTTGGCGAGAACGTGGCAGGACTATACTTTGACACAACATCAGGAAACAGTGGTACCCACACATGTGCCATTACTGTAATTCAAGAGGCATTTCAAAAACATATCCTTTTTCTCGCATGCCGACACCATATACTGGAGATCATTGCTGCTGCAGTTTTTGATCTATTCTTTGTGTCGAAGGGTCCATCTATCCCGCTCTTCAGTCGGCTCAAAGAGAACTGGCCATTGATTGATCAAAGAAAGTACAACTCTCTGGACAGTGAGACAACTAGGTAATCTGGGTGTGCCTTGACTACACACGAGAAGCAATGGCTGGAGAGGCATAAAGTAAGTTACAGCAAACAAGTTCCTAACAGAACAACTTCGCAATAAGCACCCGCGACAGGACTACGTCGAGTTCATCCAGCCAGCCATCATTTTGTTGGGTGGTGCACGTGACTCGAGATACCAGTTCAGCCCACCAGGCGCCAACCAACGTGCTCGCTAGATGGCGAAAGGGATCTACTGCTTGAAGATATTCGCTTTCCGTGAGCAGTTCGAGCTTACTAGCCACGAACTACAGGCTCTACGGCGGATCTGCCTGTTCACTATCACCATCTACATAAGAGCATGGGTAGAAGCAGCCAGCAGCAGACGTGCGCCTATCGACGACCTCTGCCTCCTTCGTGACCTGGAGAACTTCGATGAAGTGGATGATGTGATTGCACAGACAGCAGCAATGAAGATGAGGGGCCATCTCTGGTACCTCAGTGAAGACCTAATCTCTCTGGCGCTCTTCTCTGACCATGTCTCTGCAGATTAAAAGAAGGCAATTGTAGCCGCCTTTGAGAGACCTGCAAAGAGGAATGACCTGCGGCGGGTGGAAGCGAAGAAGATAGTATCCTTCAATGAAGTGCACCTCGCCAATTTCGCAACGGAACGTTCGTCAACTTCTTCACTGCTCTCAACATTGAACGCAGCTTTCTCAACAGCAAGCCTGAGACGTGGCCTAGCCAGCAAGACTATCTTAACGCAGTGAAGACTGTCTTTTTGTCGGATTTCAACCTGGCTCTCACAGACGACGAAGAACAGCGCCAGCTCATCTCCCAAGTCGTAGAGTCGCATCGAGGGCTGATGCTTCAGGCTACAAAGACGAGGATGATGGATCTTTAATAAGGCAAAACAGCTGTTCTGCTATGCACTTTTCATATGTGGGATTGTGTGTATGTCTACCTTATTACAAATGTTCTGCCCAGAAATGTCAAATGTTCATCCTGGAGTGCAATAAATCTGTTTCACTAAAAAGGTATGTTTGGAGCTAATTTTATTAGGGATGATACATGTATGATTCGTAGGTCACAGTTATAATTTTAGTAAAATAGGTTCAGTAGATTTTGAGATATGGTGTTCTTAAATTTATCCCTATATTGCGATTTTACCAAAAAAATTGGGTGCTTTGAGAGGTATTTTCCTCTCAATGGTTCATTTTGGCCACCCTAATATATATATATATATATATATATATATATATATATATATATATATATATATATATATTACAAAACCGACTCACTTATTAAGAAGTTTGCAGCAACCGTTTCGCTGGTAGAGGTGATGTTCTCGTTGTTGGTAGCGGTAACTTTCACTTCATACTCATCGTAGGACAAGTTGTATAATGTCAGATGTGTATCGGTGTCTGGATTAGCTTCTTTGTGTTTCCAGGAATATTGATTACCTCGGAGTTTGTAGGACACATCAACAGCTAAAATTTGATCGCACCCACTATTGGCCGTCTGTGCAAAGAACACAGAAGACAAAATAAAGATATCATGATGTTGTGACATGTTACTGCTATATAGCCAATGTGACAATGCTAATGCAGATGTTTACATGAATCAGAACGATCGTCCTGCGTATACAATGTATTCGTCTGAACATACAGACAATCAAGTCGACAGTTAAATTGCGTTTTAATTTCCGAACAACTGATTTACCCCATAAAAAGTGAGAATTTTGACATGCATGAGGTAATTTTAAAAACATATATATGTTTCACGTCCAACCCCTGGGATGGTAGATTAATCCCTGAAAGTTTGGCGCTCGAAGTTCAAGCCGTCTAAGAAGAAAACGTTAAGGTACTGCATAGATACATATGCGTTTCATCGATAATAGTTAGATTTAAGCACGTGTTACTGACCTTCCAAATCACCCTGATGTTTCCGTTAGTGGAGCCGCTCTTAGTCAACGTTGTCACATTCTCTATAATGGGAGTGTCTGGAGCTGTTGTAGGAAATGTGGTCGTGGCATATTTTAATACAACACGATATGACAATAGCAAAAGTGATATGCGACTGTAAAAATATAAATATTATCGTAATAAAATAGGGTGCCTCTCCGGAGGCACAAAGAGGATTGAGTGAGTGAGTGAGTGAGTGAGTGAGTGAGTGAGTGAGTGAGTGAGTGAGTGAGTGAGTGAGTGAGTGAGTGAGTGAGTGAGTGAGTGAGTGAGTGAGTGAGTGAGTGAGTGAGTGAGTGAGTGAGTGAGTGAGTGAGTGAGTGGGTGGGTGGGTGGGTGGGTGGGTGGGTGGGTGGGTGGGTGGGTGAGTGAGTGAGTGAGTGAGTGAGTGAGTGAGTGAGTGAGTGAGTGAGTGAGTGAGTGAGTGAGTGAGTGAGTGAGTGAGTGAGTGAGTGAGTGAGTGAGTGAGTGAGTGAGTGAGTGAGTGAGTGAGTGAGTGAGTGAGTGAGTGAGTGAGTGAGTGAGTGAGTGAGTGAGTGAGTGAGTGAGTGAGTGAGTGAGTGAGTGAGTGAGTGAGTGAGTGAGTGAGTGAGTGAGTGAGTGAGTGAGTGAGTGAGTGAGTGAGTGAGTGAGTGAGTGAGTGAGTGAGTGAGTGAGTGAGTGAGTGAGTGAGTGAGTGAGTGAGTGAGTGAGTGAGTGAGTGAGTGAGTGAGTGAGTGAGTGAGTGAGTGAGTGAGTGAGTGAGTGAGTGAGTGAGTGAGTGAGTGAGTGAGTGAGTGAGTGAGTGAGTGAGTGAGTGAGTGAGTGAGTGAGTGAGTGAGTGAGTGAGTGAGTGAGTGAGTGAGTGAGTGAGTGAGTGAGTGAGTGAGTGAGTGAGTGAGTGAGTGAGTGAGTGAGTGAGTGAGTGAGTGAGTGAGTGAGTGAGTGAGTGAGTGAGTGAGTGAGTGAGTGAGTGAGTGAGTGAGTGAGTGAGTGAGTGAGTGAGTGAGTGAGTGAGTGAGTGAGTGAGTGAGTGAGTGAGTGAGTGAGTGAGTGAGTGAGTGAGTGAGTGAGTGAGTGAGTGAGTGAGTGAGTGAGTGAGTGAGTGAGTGAGTGAGTGAGTGAGTGAGTGAGTGAGTGAGTGAGTGAGTGAGTGAGTGAGTGAGTGAGTGAGTGAGTGAGTGAGTGAGTGAGTGAGTGAGTGAGTGAGTGAGTGAGTGAGTGAGTGAGTGAGTGAGTGAGTGAGTGAGTGAGTGAGTGAGTGAGTGAGTGAGTGAGTGAGTGAGTGAGTGAGTGAGTGAGTGAGTGAGTGAGTGAGTGAGTGAGTGAGTGAGTGAGTGAGTGAGTGAGTGAGTGAGTGAGTGAGTGAGTGAGTGAGTGAGTGAGTGAGTGAGTGAGTGAGTGAGTGAGTGAGTGAGTGAGTGAGTGAGTGAGTGAGTGAGTGAGTGAGTGAGTGAGTGAGTGAGTGAGTGAGTGAGTGAGTGAGTGAGTGAGTGAGTGAGTGAGTAATAATAACATATTCAAATTCATTATTACGTATTTTCTATATATGTTTGTATATTTTATATTAAAATATTTACAGTTAAATGTCTTCTACGCAACAATTATATATAATGTGCTACTATGTACAATGTTAAATAAATGTTTTATAATAGAGGTGTATCGCAGACATTTCACAGTTTTTTTAATGCAATAACTAATATACTTGGAAGACCATCCCATATAGGACACCATAACATAATAAAAATATTATATTAATGATGATTGGTACCGTTATTTTGTTAACAAATGATCATATTTATGAATGTTAAGTTTTAGCTTAAATCACCAGCAGTTATTTTTTTACAATAAAAGGGGACTGTGAAGTGAGTGATTTCGAAAAGGCAAGTTCGTGAGTTTCTGGACGTTTCCGTAATTTCGGCACAAATTGGTCATAGTTAAACTATCCATCACGTGACCTGTCTCCTAACAAAATGCCCGTCAAGCCAAAAAAAATGGATGCCGGACATGTGGAGCGTTCAAACATTACGTCGTATATTGTGTTGCAATTCTGACCCCAAAATTGGTCTTTATGGCAAATCCATACGGCAATTCATTTTAAATACGTGGGAATGTTTACTTTGCGGATCCGTTAATTGTTGACTTGACGGAGCTTTTGCTAGGCAATAGGTCACGCGTTGCATAGGTAAATTAGCATTACGTCATTAGACCGCTATGCTGTTGGCATAGGGGTAGACATAAGCATATTGTGTCAGCGTCTTTTCCATGTTGCCACGTTTGTGACGCAGGGGCCGTTTTCTCGAAGTATTTGCCGCACGCGCGTGGTTCCTGCAATTGTTAGGTTACGTTTAATGTATTACGTGCACATTTCGTTTTACGTTCCGAATAACTGATTTACCCCATAACAGTTGAGCATATTAACATATACGGGATAATTTGAAACTAATGGTAGGTCTTAGGTAGATTAATCCCCGACAGTTAGGCGCTCGGGATTCAAGCCGCCTAAGCGGAAAACGTTAACCTACCCGTATGAAATGTGTCAGCTCGATTATAGGTAGATCAGTGTGCCGAAGAAGGAAAGCCGTTTGCAACTCGTGTACGTTGGTTTGCGTCAAATACTGGTAACTGCTGGTTGAGGCGTATATTAACACCTATAGTCTCATCAATTCCACTTACCAATGCAATTAGTTTTGAATCCTGTAACGCCCGTACTTGTCCCGGCCTCACGGAGTTCGTTCTGTTGGCGATACGGTTCAACCTTGACTGAATAGTGCATGTTGAACTGTAGACCGGTGATTTGCGATTCAAAATGATCCGTATTAGACGTGTGTGATTGTTTTAATATATTCTTATACGTCTCTCCTTCCGCTCGCAGCCAGACGATGTAATAATATTGACTCTCCAGACTGGAAGAAATGTTCTTTGCTTTCGGCCACGTCAATGTCACGGATGAGCTCCCGATGCCGTCAACTTGCGGTATCTTGCGTAACTCAAAATACGGGGTGTCTGGAGTAAAGAATGTGTCATACATATAGTAGAAACTGTTATTTTGACAGGTCAAGTTTGCATTTCGAGCTTTCTATCTGAAACTTATATCCTTATAGGATGTTAAAGGCTAAACGAATTATACCGATCAGGTGGTTGATCAGCATCACTTTAGTACTGCTGTTATGTGTATGTTATTATTGCAACAGCATATTGGTGTATCGTTGCATGTCCCAAGTTCGTGCGTCCCACAACTCCCTTACAATGCAGTATTGTGTCATTTGTAAGCAAGCACTCGCCAACAGTTGGTCTTTATGTGTGTGCGCGCGCCCAGCAGTGTACCCAGCATTATTGGGCTCAGCTAGCTCTTTTCTGGAGAAGGGCGAAGTGCAAAAGAGCGAAAAATACTAGCTTGATGATGACCCGTACAGACACAAGTCAACCCCACCTCCCCATGCGGGAGACCGGACAACTATTTCCGCATGGACACAGGCTGACGGAGTTATGGCGGTCTAGCGGAGGAGATGGGGGGCACCTAGTCTAAAAACCCATCGAAATGCGCTAGTAAGTAACACAGAGATCACACCGGATCGGTCGAGGCCCGGGTCAAACAACGCCGCGCTACCATGCACTGGACCCATGCAAGGGAACGAAAAGTCAGCAACAGGAGGAACGCAATTGCCAATTCCGGGAAGTGATACTTCCATTGGAGCATGGAACGTCCGAACTATACACGCCATAGGAAAGGTTGAAGATTTACCGCATACGCTTTCACAATATAAATGGGACATAGTTGGCCTAACTGAAACGAGACGGCAGGTGAAATAGAAACATTAACAGCAGAAGGCCACAAGATATGGCACAGTGGAAAAAAAGGAAAACATCAGAATTACGTAGCCTTTATTGTAAGAAAGGAAATCACAGATTGCGTTAATGGTTATACGCCAGTAAACAGCGAATAATATCGATAAGAATTGCAGAAAACCCGATTAACGTCACTGTTATACAAGTCTAGGTTCCAACCAATCGCACAGTAAGGTAACGAAGACAGAGAAATGGTATATGAAACACTTGAAAACACCATCGCAAAACACGTAAAAAGATATCACGCAAAGACAGGCGTAGACACATATGAAGACAGAGCAGGCACAGTCGGCAAATTCGGATGTGGAAACACAAATGAAAGAGGGCTATGACTGTTAGAATTTACATGTAGTAAAGGCCTTACCCCAGCAAACACGTTATATATACACATGTGATCCGGGAGATCAAGTTGGCATTCTCCTGATGGGAAACCACATTGCCAAATCGACTATATCTTGACAACTCAACAAATCAAGTCAAGTATCAACAAGCCGAAAACAAGGACTTTTCCTGGTGCAGATGTAGGAAATGACCACGGCCTTGTAATGATGATATTAAAGCTGAGGTTGCAGAAGAATCGGACAAACAAGAACACTCGGATAAGATTCGATCTAGAGAAATTGCACGACCCAGAAATTGCAATGCAAATTAAAGCGACGATTGGAGGACGATCTGCAGCACTTACCTTCTTGGGGCCTGATATCAACAACCATATCAGCACGATCGGCATAACAATGCGCGACACCGCCAAGGAAGTCCTAGGCAAACCAAAGAGAAACGACAGCCATGGGTAACTGATGATGTAATGAAGCTTTGTGACCAGAGATAAGAGTTGAAAAAACGATCCACCCATGAAGAAGCGCTCAAACGATATTGAAAATTAAATGAAGACATCAGAAAAAGAATGAGGATTATATAGACAGTCTATATAGATAACATCCCAAACCTTGTTTGACAAGTGTTTATTACGTTTACGGGGCAACGACAGATTATGCCCGTAACGCGTTGCTTTTAGTTATTCAATGCACAATTGTCACCTCGACAATTCTCTAAACAACATGACGATGTAATGAAGCTTTGTGACCAGAGACAAGAGTTGATAAAACGATTCAACCATGAAGAAGCACTCAAAAATATCGAAAATGAAATAAAGAAATCAGAAAGGATCGCAAAGGACGACTGGACAAACGAAAGGTGCACCAATAGAAATAACACCAGACAAGCTTTTCAAACCATCCCCAAGTAAAGTTCAAGCCACCTCAAATTGAAAATGCTGACACGCCCATTCTCCGATGAGACGTAGAGGAGGCAGTCCGAATGCTAGAGACAAATCCCCCAAATTCCTATACAGCACTCGATTGCTAAATATAAAATGCATTACTTAACCACGATTTTGCTTCTTAAGTAAAAAAATACGATGCATTATGTCTAATACGTAAAGATACAATTTACTTACATATGTATATCTTGCAAACATCTGACGTGTACCACGCCTGACAGCCGCTAGGACAGTGTCCGTTCTTAATATCACACAATTGCATGTCCTTGCAATGTCCGCAGTCCTCTTTACAATTTGTCCCGTAAGTTCCCTGCTCACAGTCTGCAAAACGATGAAAACGTATGTATGTATGTATGTATGTATGTATGTATGTATGTATGTATGTATGTATGTATGTATGTATGTATGTATGTATGTATGTATGCGCGTATGTGCGTATGTATGTATGTACGTATGTATGTATGTACTTATGTATGTATGTATGTATGTACGTGTGTACGTGTGCACGTGTGTACGTATGTACATGTGTACGTGTGTACGTATGTATGTGTGTACATGTGTGCGTGTGTACGTGTGTAAGCGTGTACGCGTGTACGTGTGTACGTGTGTACGTGTGTGCGTGTGTATGTGTGTACGTATGTATGTATGTACGTATACGAATAAGGGTATATGCGTGCATGCGTGTGTACACGCAAGAATGTCTGCATACATGCATGCATGTATGTATGCAGTATGTACATGTATGTATGCATGTATATATGTACGTGGGCGTGTGTGTGTAGAGGGGGAACATTCACCCAATGAATTAACATAGCCGTAATCTGAAAAGGTATATCATTGTTGTAATTAAGCAGAATAATTGCTACAATATAATTGATATGTTTTATAATGTGGCGTAGCAATGTAAATGTTAGCCGCATAAATTAGATAACTATGTAATAGAAATTTCATAAATTTCAGTTGTTGGATTTTGCCTACAATAGATATGAGATATACATCGTTACTTGTACGATACCTCGTTAATGTCTAGTCAACACTGCATACGTGTCAAGTTGTTGTCAACATAACAGTACACACCTTTTGTACAATTTGGCTGCTGTTTGCCCGGAGCGCAAATATCACAGCCGATGACGTCATTGCATGTACTTGTAGACGGACAATCCTGGCATTCTGTGAACCATACATTAATATGTGATGTAATGTATGATGTATCAAGGGCAATATGTTGTTGCAACACCTGTACACAACACAGTCATGTTATTTATGGTTGTGACGTGTTGAGTAAAGCAAATGAGGAATCAAGTAATACAAAAGAGTCCAATTGTTTAGACAAATGAATACTCCAGAAGCCTAACATGATATTAATTCACTGGAAATTATGTTTCAAACTTTTTACACTTTACTCCCTGGCAGAACTCTTCAATCGAACATCTTCTCGAGTTCTCTGGAAAGAATTCAGCCTCGCTGCAATTAATGCGCGAAAACTATCTGCACACAAATATCCACCACTGTCTATAGCCAGGCACTCATTCATACAGCTGAGTGAACTGAAGCAATGTAGAGTAAACGAACTTGCCCAAGGTTCGACACCGCCGCACAGGATTCGATCTCGCGTTCTCTCAGTCGAGAGTCCGGAGATCTTACTGCTGCGATACTGCGCTCACCTACCTACTGATATTATATTGTCTATTAGCTGGACCTTGTGTTTAATTTTCAAATTAAAGCAACTTCTAAACCGGTTAAAAGTCATGTTTCCAAAGTATTTTTGAAAGCTCAATTCTGTTTAGCCGATTTAGAAGATTTATGAGAGAAACACATTGAACTTGGTTTCCAATACAATGTATTAATTTTATTATACCTGCCGACATGGCAAGACGATGTGTGTAACTCGTTGAAATAGAATTGCGATGACTGAATTATCGTTTCATAGAAAAGAATAACGCACACATTCAATATCGTGACGTACTTTCTAACGTTCGATAAGATACAGGATTGCATGCTTAAAAGGTGATGTTTCTGTGACAATTTGCTACTTATTTAACTATTAATGTCCTTGATCTATTTGGACAAGTGCATGGTGTATGTGCCCCCTTTGCATTATTAGCATTAAATGTTTTAGCCAGCCCATATAACCAGGATTGAGTAAACGTACCAAGCAGCATTAGTATTTGAAACCTGGTCACGTGTGTTGAGTGTCCGAGGAATTTCTGGTTTAGTTATCAATAAATAAACAACGGACGGTGAACAATATTAGGGTGATAAACGCAGCCCAATATAAAACTAGCAACAGGTGTCTGTTACAACCAGTAGTGTAATAGTCGACCACTAATGTAATAATCGACCAGTAATGTAATAAAAACGATGAATATGATTATGATGAAAATGATGATGGAGATTATGATGATGTTGTTACTAGTGTTATTACGACGATGAGGACAACGGCAACGACATCCTTAATCTATTGTTTTATTACATTACTGGTCGATTATTACATTACTGGTCGATTATTACATTACTGGTTGTAACAGTCAAGTCTTATTTGCATATAATTCATAATTAAACTGTAAACATTGGTATTCTGTTCTGCACTTTCATGTTCATTACAAATGTCATCAAAACAATCGTATCTAGCAGATACGTACCGATATGCCTATGACCAATGACGACTATTTCACACAGACCAGTTGCATACGCCTGGGTACCCCCGTCACGTCTGAAACTGAGGTACCGATTGACACCTAAACATTGCGAATCAACCGTTCCTTTAGCGGGCACTCGGCTGTAGTGACTCGCGCACCGTGTGTGGTTCTTTCTGTCCGGACTGTCGCCGACACTCAATATGAACGTGTCAAGTCTTATATGATTGTCGCCTAAAGAAAACATCAGTAATTAACATCTTAAAGTACAAACTACCACGCCAAACCAAATGACGATAGTCGCCACAGCACGGCTTGAACTCTAACTATGCGTCAAGCAACAATTCGGGCAAGAAAGAATCGACGGCAATAGAATGTTATCCATCGCCCCGATCTCAACTCCCTTCCCGATCCCGATCGCGCCACGCGCTCGGTTCGATTGTAGTCAATAATTATTAGTGATCTCGCGGCGCGATCGGGAAGAGAGTCGAGATCTCAGAGCTTTCAAACACTTTGACTTAATCGGCCGTTTGCGTTCGATTAATACATTATAGTCAATTCATAAAATAGAGAAAAATTAATATACGTTATTATTATTATTAAATATATAAATTTAGTCAGCGGTGTGTGTGTGTGTGTATGTGTGTGTGTGTGTGTGTGTGTGTGTGTGTGTGTGTGTGTGTGTGTGTGTGTGTGTGTGTGTGTGTGTGTGTGTGTGTGTGTGTGTGTGTGTGTGTGTGTGTGTGTGTGTGTGTGTGTGTGTGTGTGTGTGTGTGTGTGTGTGTGTGTGTGTGTGTGTGTGTGCGGTTTGTGGTTTGTATGCATGTGTGTGCGTGTATATATATATATATATATGTGCGTATGTGTGTGTGTGTGTGTGTGTGTGTGTGTGTGTGTGTGTGTGTGTGTGTGTGTGTGTGTGTGTGTGTGTGTGTGTGTGTGTGTGTGTGCGTGTGTGTGTGTGTGTGTGGTGTTTGGGTGTGTGATGTGCTTGTGTGTATGTGCGTATGTGAGTGTGTGTATGTGTGTGCATGTGTGTGTATGTGTGTGTATGTATGTGTGTATGGTGCGTGTGTGGTGTGTTTATCTGTGGTGTGTGTTTCTGTGTGCGTGTGTGTGTGTATGTATGTGTGCTGTGTATGCGTGTGTGTGTGGCGTGTGTGTGCATACATGTGTGTGTATGTGTGTTTGTTTGTGTTTGTGTGCTGCGTGTATGTGTGCATGTGTGTGTGCGTATATATGTTTGTACATTGTTGTGTGTGTGTATGCGCGCGCGCGTGTGCACAAAAACAAACACACATGCATACTCACACATACACACACATACACATATAAACAAACACACACATACGCACACAAACACATCCACACATACACAGCACACACACACACACACACACACACACACACACACACACACACACACACACGTACACACTACACACACACACACACACACACACATACACACACACGCTCACACGCTCACACGCTCACACGCTCACACGCTCACACGCTCACACGCTCACACGCGCACGAACGCACACACGCAGATATATACATTTACATACATTTACACACACATATTCACATTTGACGTGCGCGAAAATATTGTGGCTGTCGTTTTGTTGTTATTCTAGCAGGGTGCCTTTCAAAATTCGGTCCCTCTAAATTAGGTAACTTATATCTTCTATATTTCTCCCCTATGCATCAATGAAGAGCACTGCAACATGACTAGAGAAGAGAGACAAACTGCCCAGAACAGCAGAGATGGAATGTCGGCAGTGAATGATAAGACATCCAGTAACAGCGACACAGACGGTGTCCCTGACTGCGCCATTTGCCTGCAGCAGTGCTTGCATCCAATGCAGCTGCCGTGTGGACACATATTTTGCTTCCTGCGGTGTGCGTTGTGTCGTTGTGACATCCCACCTGGATACGTATTCAGCCCTCACCTGCTGTGCTAGGCTGGCCTGACGTCAACGCCGACATTTGTGGATTGCTACCAGTGGTTCTATGATGGCGTCAATGGCTGGTTGCAGTACGACCTCCGCACCAGTGTCGAGCTGAAGCAGTCTTACAAGAACGACCAGCCTTGGATCGAACTCCTCTACGTCATCGACTTCAAGAACATGATTCAGATGCGTCGGGCAAATCCAACTCGACGATGGCGTATCAAATGAGACATCTTCACGATTGCAGATAAAAAGGGCATCGCGGGAATCAAGGTTGCACTGCCTGTTCGCCAGCAGTCCAGCAGAGAGACCGGCGATGGGACAGACACTCCACCGTCAACTTAGGCGGCTGCTGGTACCAGTACGGTGACACTAGGTGGACCTGTTAGGCAACCGAGTCGGCATACAGCTCGCAGCAACAGCGGATCTTCGATACCCGGAGTGGCAAACACCACCCCAGGTGACGGTCAAGAAACCAGGACAGCATTCTTGACAACCGGTGGCGTTCTTGTTATGTCACCAGATGGAGCTGTAAGACAACAGAGGCCACATGTGTGTCTTGGCAGCGATGGATCGTCAATATCTACAGCAACGAACACTGATTGGAGAGATGGTAGACATACCAGAGCCAGCACAGCTAGACAACTGAGGTCAAATGTAGGTCCTGATATGGAAGGATATTCTTCCATGCCTGCGACTCTGAACACCTACCGAAATGATGGTCGACAGACCAGGAGCAGCACGGCTAGGCAGCTCAGGTCACATACATCTCGTGATTCAGATAGATCTCCAGTGCAACTCCAAACACTACTGGTGGTGGTCAACAGACCAGAGCTGCACCCACAGGTGCTACATTGGTGCCACCAGGTGGCACTGCTAGACAACTGCGGTCAAACGCGGCTTGTGATGTCGATGGATCTCCATCATTGCCTGTAGCTCCGAACACTATCCGTAGTGATGGCCACCAAACCCGAATCGCACCCACAGGTACTACACCAGTGAAACCAGATGGAGCTGGTCGGCAACTGCGGTCAAATGTGGTTCGTGATATCGATGGAGGTCCAAACACTACTCCTAGTGATGGCCAACAGGCCAGAGCTGCACCCACGGGTGCCACTGCATTGACTCCAGATGGAGCTACTAGGCAGATGCGGTTAAATGCGGCACGTGATGTTGATGGAACTCCATTGCCAGCAGGACCAAATATTACCCCTAGCAATGATCAACAGGCCAGAGCTGCACCTACAGGCGCTAATTCGATGACACCAGATGTAGTTACTAGGCAACTGCGTTCAAACATGACTCGTGATAGTGTTGGATCTCCGTTGATAGCGGGACCAAACACTACTCCTACGGACAGTCAGCAGGCTGGTGTGGTGACTACCCATCATGACACATATGTAACTGCTCTGAGTCAGCGTGACTCTACTGATCCTGACGCTCTAGCTGGGGATATCTCGGACTTAGAAATAGGAGGCAGTGACGAGGATGACATGGTAGACAGAGAGGTCTTAGGGAAAGAAAGTGAATGAAGAACATGTTGTGATGATGTGCTTCCGCTCAACGTAACCCAATCTAATTCCATCAAACAATTTGAAGTGGCACAGCTTCATGTGACAGTGAACAGTATGACACGATGCGAAACAATCTGGCTTGAAGCCAACCCATTGCAGCATTCTCCGCACCTGTGTTTTAAACAAAGCATTTTAAATGTCAAAATCAGTCGCTAGGTTCGTTTTATTTTGTGTGTCTAATAAATAGGACAGAAATGTGTTCCTTTGCAGAGATATTGGCCTAAATTGTAGAAACAATGATTGACGTGAATTGGTTATTTAAATAAATAGGATTGGTATTGAAATACCGTTTGTTTAGAATACAAGATGTGTACAGATTCCCATCAATTTGGTTTGTCACTTCTGCCTACCATACTTCATGCCAAATTGAGAGAAATCTCAAACATAAAATACGCATTGCTGATGACTGCAAGTTGATATATACATCAGCAGATCTCAACATTATGATAGCTGTTGTTAATCAGGTTATTTTTGTAAATTAATCATGCCATGTAACATATTCTGATAGTTGTACAATGGACCCTCATTAATTCAGACCCAGTGTATGTGTGGAGCAGCGTAAAGACCTCCGGACTCTCGACTGAGAGAACGCGGGTTCGAATCCTATGCGGCGGTGTCGAACCTTGGGCAAGTTCGTTTACATTGCTTCAGTTCACTCAGCTGTATGAATGAGTAGCAACACACACATACACACACATACACACACATACACACACATACACACACATACACACACATACACACACATACACACACATACACACACATACACACACATGCATGCGACCACGCATACACACACGCATGTGTGAATGTGGTGTATATGTGCGTGTGTATGTATGTGTGTGTGGTGTGTATGTATGTGTGCGTGTGTGTATGTGTGTGTATGTGTGTGTATATGTGTGTCTGTGTGTGTATGTGTGTGTCTGTGTGTGTATATGTGTGTATGTGTGTTTATATGTGTATATGTGTATATGTGTGTGCGTGTGCGTGTGCGTGTGCGTGTGCGTGTGCGTGTGCGTGCGCGTGCGCGTGCGTGTCTGTGTGTGTGTGTGTGTGTGTGTGTGTGTGTGTGTGTGTGTGTGTGTGTGTGTGTGTGTGTGTGTGTGTGTGTGTGTGTGTGTGTGTGTGTGTTTGTACACATATAAACACACACATATACATGCGTGTGTATATGTGTGTGTGGGCTACAATAATCCGACCGTCTTCCCACCTCATGTACGACAGCTTCTACGGGTTGAGTGCGACTCGTGAAAACATATGGAACGTTACCGGAAACAATCTTCAACAGCTCCCCCCCCCCCCCCCCAACACACACCGCCATCTCCTTCTATATGCCAGTCCGATAGACAGTGACTGAGGTTTCGGCTGAAACGTTTACTTTAGCATAATTTCACCAAAACTCTTTCCATAAAAAACACAGTACCAAAAACATCCATGCTACGGGCATCAATATTTAGGGCAATACTCTTTTGGGAACACACAAATATAAAAAATATTACGTATGCCCCTTTAGGTTAAATCCACGTTTTCAGGTCGATATTACTGTGTGTGTATCCTGGTGGCGAGGGCTGCTGCGGACGCCATTCCAACTGAGAGTAAGTTTTAATATATGCGGGATAGGCAAAGTAGGTGCTATATACCATAAAATGGCGAAGGGGATTTTTTTAGCTGGAATAAGCAAGTTCTGATGGTGGAGATTATGAAGAGTCAGCTGAAGATGGCAAGACTACTAACAGCATGAACGAGGATCTCCAAGACTCGGCAAGAGAGGAGTTCGTCGATGAACCGGTGCACAACCCAGGCAAGGAGAAAGCGAAAGACAATAATCCGACCCACTCACCACCGAAACTCGGTGAAGCGTCTGTCGAAAACTCGATGGCTGCGCAACTCGAAAGCTGTGGCAGTTACATCCGAAGACAACAGCTAGACTATTGTAGGAGCAAGATGAAAACGGAGCAAGAGAGCGGGACATAGTAGAGGGCACTTTAGTTTGCTGAACTAACTTGACGTTTATTACTTCTTTCGAGATCTGGGAGACCAATACTGCGCCCTCAACCATATTTCACAAGCGCCAGTTCTGCACGTCACGATCGTACGTAACGCAACCAGAGTTTTCCGCACACACCGGAGAAGCAATATAATGACTGATACGGATCCGTCACCTTAATTCCATGAGATTGCTGTGCGTGTCGCAGAGGGGGTGGACAGCGAAGGTCCTCAGCCAGAGCGCGCTACCAGAAGAGGAGTGAAGATAAACCCAGTCTCCGCTCAAGCTGAGCTGCTTCATGAGCAGTGTGTTTCCTGGATTCGCCAGGAGCTGCTCAAACAAGTGGTATTTGGCATCGACTGAAACTATGACACAGAGGTACTAACGATGGTGGGCCATGGAGAATCTGCTCTGCTCAAGATTGCCCTAGATCTAGCGTTTCGAGAACTCCACCCCCCCCCCCCCCCCCCCCCCCCCGACATCGGCTGCAACGGCTGCAACGGTTTCCCGATGGATTTACGACGTCTATGAGGGCAAGCAGGTTGAATAGTACAAATAGCGCAAGTCAGCTGTAAACTACAAAATGTCCGTGTTTTAGTTAAATTAGTCTTACCATCAAACCCTGAATCCCTGTTGTAGATGACGACGCGGGAAAAGTTATATATGTCGCCAAGGTCAACCATCCACCAGGCGTTTCTGTCCCACTTCGTGTCTGGGTGTGCGCAGTGACCTTTAACCATACTTGGGTTTGTGTCCCCGTCGACGGCCCGCCCGGCTGGGAACTGACCACCCCATTGGTCTATACATTGACTTGCGGACTTGTTGTATGCTATATTTCCTGTAACAATAAGCAGTATACATGTGTATGTCAGCGCGTGTGTGAACGTGCGTTTGCGATACATATTTTAAAACGTATACGCAAATACGACACAACGAGAATATCACTGTAAATAGAAGGTGTTCGGTCGGATAATAACACAGTTAATAGCCGTGCTTGACTAAGAACACTACGGTGTGCCCATTCTGCATACACGTTCGGGAGGTGGGAGGGATATATTTTATACATGACAGGAGCGACGGGGAAAGGAGAGGTAGTGGGGTGGAGTAACTATGATTGTGTATACGGAGTGTTTGCGTGTAGTAATTCATGTGTGCGAATGCATGTACGATTTCCACGCACGCATAGTCAATGTTTTCTGTTT
This sequence comes from Escarpia spicata, assembly GCA_963995525.1. Classification (NCBI taxonomy): domain Eukaryota; kingdom Metazoa; phylum Annelida; class Polychaeta; order Sabellida; family Siboglinidae; genus Escarpia; species Escarpia spicata. The sequence goes on from OZ023213.1 coordinate 10,393,820, forward strand.
TGCCTAATTTTCTGTATATATTAGTTGGTTTCATGGCAGGCACAAATGCAACCACATGCGAAACATGACAGTGATAAAAACAAGAAACATGACGATGCATGCATCTATTACACACAACTGCCGTTGTTGTGGAATCTGTCGTCGGCAGGTGAAACCAACGGAGACAGCGTTCTGCAAACATGATCATCTCCCACATCGACCGCACACTAACTGTGTCCCTGTGTGTTCATACCTGGATTCACTTTACACAATGTTGTCACGTCATATCGAAACTAGAATGCTGAATTATTCAAAGCTTTGGCCACTTGTTGCGAGTAATAGTTGTATGTATGGGTCATAATTCAACTATCTTTTTCTACAAACTTCACTGAAGAAAATCCGGCAGTAACGAAATAGTATTTACTAGGCCGATATGTATCAACTTGAATTGGTGGGTGAACACAACAGTTTGTATAAAGTAATGATGGAATAATTATTATGATGGAAATTGGTCACGTACAATATATCACTAGGTTTCTGCTTAAACAAACATAGGTGGTTACTAAGCAAACGACCAATTTTGCCTAACACGTAGCCAGCCTTCTCATTTTAAAGGGTCTTCATTTATTCTCAACTTGTTTACTTAGTTTTATTAACTATAAAGGAACGATGTATGATATCAACACTGATTCTGTTCGATTGATCTTCTTTCCGATTCCTAATAGTATTGTGGCCTAAACGGGAATGTAACTTTCGTAGGGCACCCCATTCAGCAAAGGTATGACAATGTCTACATATATACATTTTATATAGACATTGTCATAGTTTCTATAATGAGGGTATGAATGGATGAATGTTTATTCAACAACAACAACATCATACATGCACAGTATGGTGTGCTGCTGCTGCTGCTGCTGCTGCTGCTGCTGCTGCTGCTGCTGCTGCTGCTGCTGCTGCTGCTGCTGCTGCTGCTGCTGCTGCTGCTGCTGCTGCTGCTGCTGCTGCTGCTGCTGCTGCTGCTGCTGAAAGGACATAGCTGAAGTCACAGACTTACATGTTGGTATGCCCTTCTTAAACAAAAAAACTGAATAAATACAACACGAACTATAAATAAGTTAAGTAACAAAATCATATTCACAACTCATGTATATTGTTACCATGGTGCTTATGTTACTAATACATGGGTTTAATTAAACATCATCTTCAATTAACAATTCACAAATGTGTAGAAATAATGACAATGTGAATGCTTGTTTAATTGTGTTAAACTTGGAAACTAAGTCTATTTATTTGCAAAGTTGTTCCACGTTTTTATACCTTGGCGGTGAGTGACATCAGTCGGAGGGTGGTGTTTGTCTTTTTAACATAGAACAGTTTGCTTTTATTTAGTATCATGCATGTGTATAGCTACGGTTGGTTCAAATAATGCTTGAACGCGACCATTTAAATAGTTGCTTTATAAAGTATAATCATAGTCTTGTATTTAACTAAATCATGAAATTTAAATATGTTTGAGAGATGAAAAAATACAGATGTATGATCATGGTAATTAAGGTTATAAATAATCCATTTAGCGTTTTTTCTGTAACAGAGGTAGTTTTCTGAGTCTAGATTGATAAGTATTTACCCAGATCTCGCAGCAATATAACACATGCGATTCAACAAGTGAATTCAATAATGTGTGTAACGCTTGACAATCAAAAACGTGCAGTTTTATACAAAACTGCTATGCTTTTTGATACTTTTGATTCAACCATTTTGATGTGTCCTCGTCATGTTACGTTTTCATGATTTTTTCCCAAGGAATTTTATTCCATTCAAAACTATAGTCACATCTGTTCTATTTTGTTTTGTATTGCTAAATATTAAAAAATGTGTTATATTCACATTGAGCGATAATTTGTTCGCTCGGAACCACAGGTCTAGTTTCTTATTTCGTTGTTAACAGTGCTTACATCATCAGTGTTACTAGCCGAATAAAATTTTTAGTATCATCAGCAAACAAAATAATATGAAGACATTTTGAGACTTCACACATGTCTTTTATATATAGAGAAGAGAAATGCGGGACTCCACACTTGATTTCGTTTAGTTCTGTTGTTATAGCGTACACATTGTCTATTGTTGGTTAAATAACTTTTTATCCAGTCCAGAGTCAGACCCCTTATTCCGTAGTATTGCAATTTTCTTAGCAATATGGTGTGGCCAACAGTGACAAACGCTTTTGTTAGGTCGATAAAGACACCAATCGTATATTGGTATTTATCCATTGCGGAAGTAATATTTTCGACAAATTCTGTTAAAGTTAATGAAGTTGAATGATTGCGTGTGACGCCATACTGCCCATTTGTCAATGAACGGTTTGTTTTACTGAAAGACGTTAGCCTTTTGTTGAATATTTTTTCAAGCATTGTTGAAAATTGTGATAAGAGAGATATAAACCCTAGGTATATAATTATAAAATAGAAAACGATCTCCCGACTTAAATATAAAAAATAAGTTAGTAATATCATTTACTGACAAAAGTAGCTTGAGTTGACATTTGAACGTTATAAATACATAAGTACAATCCACCGTTGTTGCCATATAATTCCATAGTTTAACACCTCGGTGTCTAACGGTTTTATACAATATGTTGTTTTTTGAGATCGTTACGTAGAGTAGCTCAGCATGGCATATTGTACGTTTATGCAGCTCTTTATTTCTGATGAATATCCATGTCATAACCGACAGAAAGTTATTGTTGACAATGTTATACACATATAGAACAACTGTTTATTCGTAGCTTCTTAGTAGCAAAATCAACAGCTTCTTGAAGAATTCGCCTGTGTGCGATCTGTATGGAGCTGACAAATTAACGAATTGCATTTTTTGTAATTTGACTAAAGTAATAAAATATATGTTATTTACTCAACCCCATACTTCGAAATCACCATTGTTTATAACTGTAGCAGTTTTATCCTCTAGTTGTACAAGAGCCATGTTTGCAGAATGCTTCTTTCTAAATCCAAATTGGTAATCATGTCAGATGTTATGTTTCTTTATAAAGGTTGCTGTATTGTATATTAATCTTTGTAATACTTTTAAAAAAACTGGCAAAAACAATTTCGGATGGTAAATTGCTATATCATTTGGAAAAATACCTTTAGCTAACGATAAGTTAATAACGTGTGTTAGGGGAAATTAGAAAGCATGGTAGGTTAATTTATCAATATGTGAAGTTATTAAGTCTATAAAAGAAACATGTTCATATTATTGATCATCGGTCAAATTGATGTTCGCATATTTCATATCTTTGTTCCTTGCATTTGGCGAGGATAACATTTAGTTTCGCAACATCAATGAACATATATTTCATAAATTCGTTAATGCCGTGCCGTGTTTCTGTTTACAATGCAGGATATTCATGTATCCTTGGTGTTCTAGTTAAGCATAATTTACCAATTACATATAGTAATAATTAGTTACATATGCTAACTTAAGAGTTCCATGCGTAGTATGTGGAAATAAATAATCATAACATGTCCTTGTTTTATTTTGATGTTGTCAACTAATTATCGCTCTTTGAATAACGTCTTCTACTTCTTGCCCTTGCTACCTTGCATAGAGAAGCAGCACGAATATTCGACATGTCAACTGAGATTTCAGAAACACAGCATTGCTGACCTCTTTTTTGTTTTGTTTGTGTGTGTGTTGAGACAACCGTTGCTTCGTCGACGTACTTTGCTAACTGGTGGTATCTTATTCGTATGTTGCAAATTGTCAGTTCATTACAAAAGTAGTATAAAGTTTTTAAATACCGTAAAACTACTGTTTTCATTATGTGAACTTTAAATTTGACTTTGGTAATATGGGTCATTATTTACATGCTTCACGAACAACGACGAACCTGTCTGACAAGCCGGGCCCTCCCAGCGGTAGCCACTCGGAGGACCGTCTTGACACCGTCCACCGTTGACGCACTGACCAGTGGTGGTGTCGCAGGTGTCGTTACAGCGACAGGGGAAGATGCACGACCCTTGACTCGCCGACGTGCTCGCGAACCGACAACGAGCTCCTGGAATAAATGTTAAAGAAAGAGTTAGCGTCATGCTATAACACACAATAATAAAAGCTATCATTCAGGCGATTCTAAAAAAAAATTCCATATGCACTGTATCATGCTTTATTAACAATTATCAGTGTAATGTATGAATACAACATGTCTGCCTTATTGATGTGTGGAGAATCGTTCCGTTGTTGCATTCACGTTTTGACCTTTCCGAGGTTCCATAACAAGCACACGTGATTGTGTGGGCTGTATAACTCCAATAACATTGCAAGTTTCAAGTATTCGTGTCATCAGTCGGGTTGTATTACATTAACATAATATATTCTTATTGTTGCCATTGTTGAACTCAAAATGTTTGACAAATAAGCGCCTGTCAGCAGATGCGATGTTGTTGGACCGCCTGTGTACGTCTAGTGCAGTAATTCAAGTGTCATTGGCGAGAAAACGTATTGCATTTTACCATTGCATTTACCTGTATCATGTTACTTGACTCAGTGTTTCTACAATTGTAAAGGAAGTTGCAGCATGCCAGTAATCCGCGCGTATTTATATGTTCGTTCACTTGTGGCCGTACATGGTATACGGATTCAGACACTTGCTATATGCATTAGCATCCACCAGACATTAAACACATCTGAACTCGTACTTTGTTCACATCACCGTGTACACAAGTATTACCAAAGATAATAGAAGGATTTCTGCAACAGATAAACTAATTGACCTATCCATCACATGAACTATTGCCTAGCAAAACATCCGTGAAGCCGTCAGAAAACACTTGGTGGTTTAAGAAATTCCGTCGTATATTTTGTTGAAATTCTGGTCATACAAGTGTTTCTTTATGACAAAAACATAAGGTAAAATTATTTTAAATTAGCAAATCTCTGTGGGATTGTTTGATGTATGATATGTCATGCAGCAAGTGTAATGCAATTCACGTATATAATTGTTATCTACATTGTTGGCAAAGCCGAAGCTTAGCGGAGGTCGCGCACAAAATTCGGTTGTGACGTAAGCGAACGCGACGTACTAGATACATCAATTAAACGTTTGCATGTTCCCCATTTCGTCACATGTCCGCATAGTTGCTTATTGATACACTATATCCACGTGGAATAATTATATTCCGTTAAGAAAATACCGTGGCAAGGTGTAAGTATAATGGTAATACATGTTCAGCTGGGTTAAATTGCTAAACATGGCAATAACATATACATAAGCTGCATGATTGTTTTCATTGCGCGACGCAAATAAGATAAGGGGTACATCTTCTCCCCTTAAGGCATGTAAGTTGCTTAATGTAAATAGCAATATTGGTAGACATGTTTTTTCGAAAATGTCTACCATGGGTGAAGCATAAAGCGCTTTGAGCAATTCTAATGACCGGATATCGCGCGGTATAAAGCTTTAATTAATTTGTTTACTGTCATCGGTCGAAGCCTGTTTTGTTTTATCAGCCAGCTACTACTGAATCTATTATAAATGACCCCATTAGGCATACTATCAGCAAGAGAGTCACTACCATGGCCTATACGTCCGCGTCATTTCCCCCCGGGCCCACTGCATTCATACATTACAACTGCTGAATGTCACTGGAGACACCTTGCTTTTCATAGTACAATTAACAAATATAACTTGGTTTCGTTTTCTCTCATATGGGGTGGTCAATACCAGTCAGGTCGCCATGTTTTCCTTTGGGAAGTATGTCAATACTGTGGCCATGATCACAAATGTGAATTAATTTTAAAAACCAGATAGTGTTGCCCTTTTGACGTATGGGACGTATATATCGCCAACCGTTATCCGTTGTATTAATCACAAGTGTGAATAATTTTAAAAACCAGGCATTGTTGCTCTTTTGACGTATGTGACGTGTTTATCGCCAGCCGTTATCCGATGTGATATAAGTGAAACGAATCTATGTTGGTCAGCTGGCGTAATTATGCTTGACCTCCTAACTGGAACAACTCTGTCTGGATCACCCGGTGTGGTCCTGGTGGAATCCTGTGGAAAGACTACATCTGCCACGAGTGCAACAGTTTTGTCTAGATTTATGGACACAGTTCTATGTGTAGTTGTGAACCCGGCTGAGACCAGTGGTTTGGCAATATGTGGGAATATGAATGCATAGTCCTGTTGGTATTTCCTATATTCCTTATGTGACGGTGTTCCAAGTGCGTGATGAGACGAGGATAAGGAAATGTAGCTGTTTTCCATACCTTGACCACAAGACGCGATGGACCTTGAAGCCGTGATTATGATCAAAAACTGACAGCATCTGTCGTTGGCTATGGTACCATAGACTCGGACGAAAGGCCAACCTTTGGTGTTCATAGCTAGACGTGTGATGGTTGCAAGAGGTAACAATGCGCTTTTAAATGTTGTTCCTTCCCCAGTATGAACATAATATGATGGGAATGAAGAACGATGTAATGCGTGTGGCTTTGCCCTATGGCAATTTATAACTATCACTGTTGTTCGCATTCTGTGCAGGGCGATACCGCTCCTACGACCCGAAATACGTGCTGAGTCGTATACATACGCGGTTATGCCCTTATGCCACGGGGCATATCCGCATACACATTCGATGTCATGCTCCAGTACCCCTATAACCGCCCATTTGTTATCAATACATATTAAGAACTATAATAATCACGTTCTTGGTATATAGTCACGTTTTTGTGTCGTTGTAGTGTAATAATTTCCAGTTGACAACCTCTATATATACCGAATGTCAAGGGGTTTCACCACAATGACGTCGATAGGTAACTTGCTATGGCGGGTTATACCTTGCGTACAATTCCATCTACATCGATAATTAACAGAGTCATTTTGTTTGGATATATACGCCAAAGGGAGTTTACCGATTGAGACCCCAGCTTTGTGAGTCCACTGCAGATTATACCACCTGTGTGGCATATTTTACTTCCCCTGGCATTGAATCCAATTAGACGTTACCAACGGTTTATAGCGTTTCTTCCAAAAGACACAGGCAACGTGGGTTTAAGGAAATTGTCAACGTTTCGAAACGACGTACTCGAAACCCAGTCCCCTCGCCCGACAGTCCGGCGCTCTACCACCGCTCAGCATAACTTCTTCTTCTTGCCATTTGTTATTGAAATTATGCCTACATTATGTTTTTAATCATAGTATTCCATACACTGAATTTTATTACCCCAGACATCAACAGTTAATCGTAACCGTGTAATGTATATCTTCCACATTAGCAGCACGCCAAGACAGTATATACATACCATTTTAAAATATTACCCTTGCTCGACTTGTACGGACGTAACGCGACACTGAACCAGGAAGTAAACTTAACGTCATATTTCCCGCTGTACACAACCAATAACTTAGATCACGCTTAGCTGACACCGATTATTTTTGTCAAGTTTATTCCCTGGACAAGGGGCCTTGTAACTCACCGGACGTATCGTGACACGTCAGTATCGTGACCAGTAGTACCATAAGTAACCTTCTCGCCATACTACAGCCGTCCCGTCCAAGTCCACCCGGCATTAGTGCTACTGTTTCGTCCTGATTAGACAACCGATGCCTACCCTGTCTTCACCACGAGCTGACTCATACTCGAGCTACAGGGCCCGGACCGTGTCACGTGACTAGTTGCACTTGATCGCTCAACCGTGGCCGCTCGAAAGGGGCACCGATGTATTGATATACCATATCTTGATAACGAGTAATAGTTCGAGCTAGGCAAAACTACACAAAACAATTTTGTCTGGGTAACATGCTAGATGGCGCCACCAGACTGGACCTTGTTCATAAGCTACGGGTATGACCAAAGGAAACCCTATTTTGGATAGGTTCACTAAGTACGACTGACGTCTGAAGAACGTTTTGGTCTTAAGTTGCGTTAAGATATTGTCATACTTGTGCATTATCACAATATGGTCAAATGCGAATCCAACAAGCGTATATTGTCTCATTCGGTTGTGCACATTCGAATCTCGGTATTAAGGTTACCCACGGAACAGGTCGAACTGGCCTTAACAGCGAGGTGATCTTAATGTAGAAATATGAAGACAGAAGTACGATATGAAATAGGAACATCGTTATAGTTCTACATCATATGCACGCTATTTCAACATTAACAGCAATGAACATTATGCAATGTGTAATGTAGTGTCTGTTTTATTAAAGAATTCAGTTATTTGTCTCATGAACTGGTTGTTGTTTTATTAAAAATAACATTCAGATTCAGATAAGCTCGCAAGCATTCATGCACCACGCTACTGTGGAAATTGTGTCAGTAGGTCTAATAATTATTATTGGTAGGTACGATATATTCTTTGTTGACACGACAATTCGTCTAATATTTGCTAATGGTAGGCGTTGTCGTCAATGCAAACACCAAAGGGGATGTGCAATTCAAACTCTCTTAATTTTAGATCAATCATTATGATATTTACCAGAACAGTCATGGGATATATCAGAGAGCTTACAGCATAGATTATAATGTGTGCGCGTGTGCGCGTGTGCGCGTGTGCGCGTGTGCGCGTGTGCGCGTTTGTGCATGTTTGCGTGTGTGAATATGTGCATGTTTGCATGTGTGTATGCATGTACGCACGTACGTATATATGTATATTGTTCGGAATGAAAAGAGTTAGCCGTTGTACGCCGGATCTTGTCCCGAGTTAGTTGTGCGACCTTTGACGGCTTTCACAAGTATTTGCCAAGTATGTTCAACTTTAATTTTTACAAAATTATCAAGTAACATGCACCAGGCAAAATTGCTATATATGTATGCAAAATTAAGAACCGACCTGTCAACTTGATACACTATAAAACAGTGCCTAAACGACAAACTCAATAGTCATGTAAGTTTGCTCACACTACATACATGCATACATATTATGGGTTTTTTTCTTCTTCTTTTTCTGGAAGAATTTGATTAGGTGATGTATTGATTCAGTTAAAGTTTTATTACAAATGGTGGCTCCTCGATAGCGACTACCAGAGTCTTAGAGGAGTCTCCTGACCCTACTTTTCGTTATTTATCATACATTATGCCATGTTTACCATAAGGTTATATATTTGTATTATTTAAAAATTTTGATATGGATGTATTGTCTGTATTATTTGAAATGTCTGGGTCAAATTAAACAAATTCTTCTTCTTCTTCTTCTTCTTCTTCTTCTTCTTCTTCTTCTTCTTCTTCTTCTCTTTTCTTCTTCTTCTTCTTTCTTCTTCTTCTTCTTCTTCTTCTTCTTCTTCTTCTTCTTCTTCTTTTCTTCTTCTTCTTCTTCTTCTTCTTTTCTTCTTCTTCTTCTTCTTCTTCTTCTTCTTCTTCTTCTTCTTCTTCTTCTTCTTCTTCTTCTTCTTCTTCTTCTTCTTCTTCTTCTTCTTCTTCTTTCTTCTTCTTCTTCTTCTTTTCTTCTTCTTCTTCTTCTTCTTCTTCTTCTTCTTCTTCTTCTTCTTCTTTCTTCTTCTCTTCTTCTTCTTCTTCTTCTTCTTCTTCTTCTTCTTTCTCTTCTTCTTCTTCTTCTTCTTCTTCTCTTCTTTCTTCTTCTTCTTCTTCTTCTTCTTCTTTCTTCTTCTTCTTCTTCTTCTTCTTCTTCTTCTTCTTCTTCTTCTTCTTCTTCTTCTTCTTCTTCTTTCTTCTTCTTCTTCTTCTTCTTCTTCTTCTTCTTCTTCTTCTTCTTTCTTCTTCTTCTTCTTCTTCTTCTTCTTCTTCTTCTTCTTCTCTTCTTCTTCTTCTTCTTCTTCTTCTTCTTCTTCTTCTTCTTCTTCTTCTTCTTCTTCTTCTTCTTCTTCTTCTTCTTCTTCTTCTTCTTCTTCTTCTTCTTCTTCTTCTTCTTCTTCTTCTTCTTCTTCTTCTTCTTCTTCTTCTTCTCTTCTTCTTCTTCTTCTTCTTCTTCTTCTTCTTCTTCTTCTTCTTCTTCTTCTTCTTCTTCTTCTTCTTCTTCTTCTTCTTCTTCTTCTTCCTTCTTCTTCTTCTTCTTCTTCTTCTTCTTCTTCTTCTTCTTCTTCTTCTTCTTCTTCTTCTTCTTTCTTCTTCTTCTTCTTCTTCTTCTTCTTCTTCTTCTTCTTCTTCTTCTTCTTCTTCTTCTTCTTCTTCTTCTTCTTCTTCTTCTTCTTCTTCTTCGTCTTCTTCTCCGTCTTCTTCTCCGTCTTCTTCTCCGTCTTCTTCTTCTTCTCTCGCTACGTTGTGTAACGCTGTGACGTATTCATCGATAGTCATTTGGCCCTGCTTCAGCGTCACCAGTTTATGTGTCAACGCCATTACAGTTACACGTGGGGCACAGAATCGATCGTATTTCTCAACCACTTTGTCATATTTGTCTTTTTCTACTTCTGTCTCCCATGTGAACGACTCGTATATGTCATTGCCTCGCTGACCTATTGTTCTCAGAAGCAATGCAATCTTCACAGGATCAGCTTTGTCTACTCTACCTGTCGCCACGAGAAATAGCTGGAATGTTCGTTTGAACCGCTTCCACTGTTCCGGCAAATGTCCACCTTCTGTCAGAGGCTTCGGCGTCAACAGTTTGTCCATCGCTGCTTTGTCTATATTGTTATCATAAACACCCGGGGCACCATATTTATCTTGGGTTCTTTAGCTATTTTTAAGCTTATGAAGACCAACGCACGTTTTGAGAAAACATGTTTACTCAGAGCAAACAGTGGGAAGATTGTACATAAAACACGAATCGGCTCTCATTCCAACGATAGTCATAAAGCACTAACTTGGGTACTGGTAAACGAAGCCAACTGTCAGTAACATATACATATGCTCATGATTGTTTTCATTGCATGATGCAAATAAAATAAGGGGCATCTCTTTTCCCCCTAAAGCATGTAAGTTGCTGAATGTAAACAGCAATATTGGTAGACATGTTCGAACGAACATGTCTATCAGGGGTGAAGCATGAAGCGCTTTGTGCAGTCCTAATCGACGGATATCGCGCGGTATAAGAACTTAAATTAATTGTTATTATCATCGGTCAAATCCTGTTTTGTTTTTATCAGTCAGCTACTACTGAATATATTATATATGACCCCATCAGCAAGAAAGTCACTACCATGGCCTCCGTCCGCGTAATTTCCCTCCGGGATACAATGCATTCATACATTGCAACTGCTGATTGTCACTAGCGACACCTGGCATTTCATAATACAATTAACAAATATACCTTAGTTTCGTTTTCTCACATATGGGATGGTCAATACCAGTCAGGTCGCCATGTTTTCCCTTGGGTGGTATGTCAATACTGTGGCCATGATCACAAATGTGATGGACCTTGAAGCCGTGATTATGATCAATCCCTTTATAACAGATCAACACTTACAGCATATGTCTTTGGCTGTTACCAACGCCGTCTGAAGTGGTAGACGTGTTTGTCTTTAGTGTACATGACCTTCCTCTAGTGACATAAAATTGATACCACAGATTCGGACGAAAGGCCTACCTTTGTTGTTCATAGCTAGACGTGTGATGGTTGCAAGGGGTAACAACGCGCTTTTAAATGTTCCTCCTTCCCCAGTATGAATAGATTATGATGGGAATGAAGAACTATGTAATGCGTGTGGCTTCGCCCTAGGGCAATTCATAACTATCTGTGTTGTTCGCATTCTGTGCTGGGTGAAAGCCGCTCCCACGACCCGAAATACGTGGTGAGTCATATACATACGCGGTTATGCCCTTATGCCACGGGGCATATCCGCGTACACATTCGATGGCATGCTCCAGTACCCCGAAAACAGATAATATTGAGAAATATAATAATCACGTTCTTGAGATATTGTCACGTTCTTGTGTCGTTGTAGTATAATAATTTCCAGTTGACAACCTCTATATATACCGATCGTCAAGGGGTTCCACCACTATGACGTCGATAGTTCACTTGCTATGGCGGGTTATACCTTGCGTACATTTCCATCTACATCGATCATTAGTAGAGTCATTTTGTTTGGATATATAATCCAACTGGAGTTTAGCGAACAAGACCCCAGCTTTGTGAGTCAACTACAGGTTATACCACCTGTGTGGCATATTTTACTTCCCCTGGCATTGACTCCACGTAGAAGTTACCAACGGTTTATAGTGTTTCTTCCTAAATACACAGGAAACGTGGGATTGAGGAAATTGTAAACGTTTCGAAACGACGGACTCGAAACCCAGTCCCCTCGACCGACAGTTCGGCGCTCTACCACCGCTCAGCACAACTTCCTCTTCCTGCCAGTTGTTATTGAAATTATGCCTACATCATGTTCTTAATCATAGTATTCCATACATTGAATTATACTACTCCAGATATCAACAGTTAATCGTAACCGTGTCATATATACCTTCCACATTAACAGCACGCCAAGACAGTATATAAATACCACTGTTCCCTTGCTCTACTTGTACGGGCGTCACGCTTCACTGAACCAGGAAGTAAACTTAACGCCATACACACAACCAGTAGCTTAGATCACACCTGGCTGACACCGATTATTTTGTCAAGTTTATTCCCTGGACACGGGCATTGTAACTCACCGGACGTATCGTGACACGTCAGTATCGTGACCAGTAGTACCATGAGTAACCTTCTCGCCATACTACAGCCGTCCCGTCCAAGTCCACCCGGCATAGTGCAACTGTTTCCGTCCTGATTAGACAACCGGTGCCTGCCCTGTCATAACCACGAGCTGACTCATACTCGAGCTACAGGGCCCGGACCGTGTCACTCGACCTGTTGCACAGGATCGCTCAACCGTGACCGCTCGAAAGCGGCACCGGTGTATTGATATACCATATCTTGATAACGAGTAATAGTTCGAGCTAGGCAAAACTACACAAAACAATTTTGTCTGGGTAGCATGCTAGATAGCGCAATCCGACTAGACCTTGTTCATAAGCTACGGGTATGACCAAAGGAAACCCTATTTTGGAGAGGTTCACTAAGAAAGCCTGACGCGTGAGGAACGTTTTGCTCTTAAGTTGCGTTAAGATATTGTCATACTTGTGCAGTATCACAATATGGTCAAATGCAAATCCAACAAGCTTATATTGTCTCATTCGGTTGTGTACATTCGAATCTCGGTATTAATGTTACCCACGGAACTGGTCGAACTGGCCTTAACAGCGAGGTGATCTTAATGTAGAAATATGAAGACAGAAGTACGATAGGAAATAGGAACATCGTTATAGTTCTACATCATATGCACGCTATTTCAACACTAACAGCAATGAACATTATGCAATGTGTAATGTAGTGTCTGTTTTATTAAAGAATTCAGTTAATTGTCTCATGAACTGGTCACCTTTGTTGTTTTATTAAAATTTACATTCAGATTCACGTAAGCTCGTAAGCATTCATGCTCCACGCTACAGTGGAAATTGTGTGAGTAGGTCTAAGAGTTATTACAGGTAGGTACGATATATTCTTTGTTGACACGACAATTCGTTTAATATTTGTAATAGTAATTGGACAGGCGTTGTCGTGAATGCAAACACCAAAGGGGATGTGCAATTCAAAGTCTCTTAATTTTAGATATATTATTTTATTTACCAGAACAATCATGGAATATATACCAGGGAGCGTACAGCTTAGATTACATGTGTGTGCGTGTGCGTGTGGGTGTGCGTGTGCGTGTGCGTGTGCGTGTGCGCGTGTGCGTGCGTGTGCGCGTGTGCGCGTGTGCGCGTATGTGAGTGTGTGCATGTTTGCATGTATGCATGTATGTATGTATGTATGCATGCATGTACGTACGTACGTATATATGTATATCGTACGGAATGAAAAGAGTTAGCCGTTGAACGCCCGAGTTAGTTGTACGACCTTTGATTACTGTGTAGGCCGATGCGTGAAGCGAATTGACGAACACAGATGGAGCAGTCATAGGTGGTGATAGGTCCCGGTGTAATAAGTTGAAAACATTACCCCACGAAAACACTACCGTAGTGTTTTGTGCACACTTTCAAAACACTACCGAATATGTCGCGCGTACCCTCAAAACACTACTGTTAAGTTCAAAACACTACCCCTACATTTTTCCCCAATTTCTATGTGTTAGTGACCATCCATAAAGTATGTCTCGCTTGGTGGGAGGTCGTGGGGTATCCGGACAAGCTTTACTAAACTTTACATGGGGATTAGGCATCTTGTAAGGGTTACGTAACAATTAAAACGAAGCAATTGACACTACTTTGAGTGATTATATTAAAAACAACATCGTTGTGTCAGTGATAAGTTCATGGAATGCACGATTTTGTGTAGCGTCATTCTATTTTTTAAATTGCTTGATCGCCGGCAGCGGGAACATCGGACGTGGGCACGTCCAAGGTATATGTGCATATTTCAAATAATGTGGAGGTGGGTGGAGACGTTAATCGCTGCGGAGATGGACTTGTTGCTCATGTAACATGTGAACGTGCGTGCACGTGCTTGCCTGCGTGTGTGGTGTGTGCGTGCGTGCGCGTGTGCGTGAGTGAGTACGTGCGTGCGTGAGTGCGTGTATGCCTATTCCATCTTATAAACAACATGGTGATATGTATGTAAGTATACATATAACCCTAACCTCACCCATAGCTGACTCCAACCATAGCTAATTATACTAATAATCTTAACCATAATGAGTAATAACATTTCACACTACCTGCTTATTTTTGTCGCCTGATTGGTTCCACAGATTAACCTAGCCCCAACTATAACTGACTCCCACTATATTTAATATTTACAATAACCCTAGCCCCATTGGATAATGACAAATATTTATTCCTGCCATCTAGTTGGCTCCAATGATTACATTATAACTCACTCTAATCATAAACATAACTGATTTTAAAAATAACTAATTATGATATTAACCCTAAACTTAATTAATAATGAAATTTCACGCTAACAGTTTATTGTCGTGGTCTGATTGGTTCCAACGATTACCCTAACTCCAACAATAACTAACTACAACAATAGCTAATAATAATCTTAATGTAATTAATCAGGACAGTTTTCACTACCTACTTCGTCTCGTCGTTTGATTGGTTCGAACGATTACACTAACCCACATCACATCTCACTCTTTATTTTTTACAAAACTATCAAGTATCATGCACCAAGCAAAATTGCTATATATGCATGCAAAATTAAGAACCGACAACCACCTGTCAACTTGATTCAGTACAAAACAGTGCCTAGACGACAAACACAATAATCATGTAAGCTTGCTCACACTACACACATGCATACATATTATGGGTTTTTTCTTCTTCTTCTTTTTCTGGAAGAATTTGATTAGGTGATGTATTAATTCAGTTAAAGTTTTATTACAAAAGGTGGCTCCTCGATAGCGACTACCATTGTCTTAGAGGAGTCTCCTGACCCTACTTTTCGTTATTTATCATACATTAAGCCATGTTTACCATAAGGTTATATATTTGTATCATTACATTGTTTTGACATGGATGTATTGTATGTATTATTTGAAATGTATGGGTCAAATAAAACAAATTCTTCTTCTTCTTCTTCTCCGTCTTCTTCTTCTTCTCTCGCTACGTTGTGTAACGCTGTGACGTATTCATTGATAGTCAATTGGCCCTGCTTCAGCGTCACCAGTTTATGTGTCAACGCCATTACATTTACACGTGGGGCACAGAATCGATCGTATTTCTCAACCACGTTGTCATATTTGTCTTTTTTCTACTTCTGTCTCCCATGTGAACGACTCGTATATGTCATTGCCTCGCTGACCTATTGTTCTCAGAAGCAATGCAATCTTCACAGGATCAGCTTTGTCTACTCTACCTGTCACCACGAGAAATAGCTGGAATGTTCGTTTGAACCGCTTCCACTGTTCCGGCAAATGTCCACCTTCTGCCAGAGGCTTCGGCGTCAACAGTTTGTCCATCGCTGCTTTGTCTATATTGTTATCATAAACACCCGGGGCACCATATTTATCTTGGGTTCTTTAGCTATTTTTAAGCTTATGAAGACCAACGCACGTTTTGAGAAAACATGTTTACTCAGAGCAAACAGTGGGAAGATTGTACATAAAACACGAATCGGCTCTCATTCCAACGATAGTCATAAAGCACTAACTTGGGTACTGGTAAACGAAGCCAACTGTCAGTAACATATACATATGCTCATGATTGTTTTCATTGCATGATGCAAATAAAATAAGGGGCACCTCTTTTCCCCCTAAAGCATGTAAGTTGCTGAATGTAAACAGCAATATTGGTAGACATGTTCGAACGAACATGTCTACCAGGGGTGAAGCATGAAGCGCTTTGTGCAGTCCTAATCGACGGATATCGCGCGGTATAAGAACTTAAATTAATTGTTATTATCATCGGTCAAATCCTGTTTTGTTTTTATCAGTCAGCTACTACTGAATATATTATATATGACCCCATCAGCAAGAAAGTCACTACCATGGCCTCCGTCCGCGTAATTTCCCTCCGGGATACAATGCATTCATACATTGCAACTGCTGATTGTCACTAGCGACACCTGGCATTTCATAATACAATTAACAAATATACCTTAGTTTCGTTTTCTCACATTAAGTCAATACCAGTCAGGTCGCCATGTTTTCCCTTGGGTGGTATGTCAATACTGTGGCCATGATCACAAATGTGAATTAATTTAATGGTAATTCCCATATTTCTTATGTGACGGTGTTCCAAGTGCGTGGTGTGACGAGGACAAGGAAATGTAGCTTTTGTCTATACCTTGACCACAAGACGTGATGGACCTTGAAGCCGTGATTATGATCAATCCCTTTATAACAGATCAACACTTACAGCATATGTCTTTGGCTGTTACCAACGCCGTCTGAAGTGGTAGACGTGTTTGTCTTTAGTGTACATGACCTTCCTCTAGAGATATAAAATTGCTACCACAGATTCGGACGAAAGGCCTACCTTTGGTGTTCATAGCTAGACGTGTGATGGTTGCAAGGGGTAACAACGCGCTTTTAAATATTCCTTCTTCCCCAGTATGAATAGACTATGATGGGAATGAAGAACTATGTAATGCGTGTGGCTTCACCCTAGGGCAATTTATAACTATCTGTGTTGTTCGCATTCTGTGTTGGGGGAAACCGCTCCTACGACACGAAATACGTGGTGAGTCATATACACACGCGGTGATGCCCTTATGCCACGGGGCATATCCGCGTACACATTCGATGTCATGCTCCAGTACCCAGAAAACCGATAATATTTATAAATATAATAATCACGTTCTTGAGATATAGTCACGTTCTTCTGTCGTTGTAGTATAATAATTTCCAGTTGATAACCTCTATATATACCGATCGTCAAGGGGTTCCACCACTATGACGTCGATAGTTCACTTGTTATGGCGGGCTATACCTTGCGTACATTTCCATCTACATCGATCATTAGCAGAGTCATTTTGTTTGGATATATACGCCAACTGCAGTTTAGCGAACGAGACCCCAGCTTTGTGAGTCAACTACAGGTTATACCACCTGTGTGGCATATTTTACTTCCCCTGGCATTGACTCCACGTAGAAGTTACCAACGGTTTATAGTGTTTCTTCCAAAAGACACAGGAAACGTGGGATTAAGGAAATTGTAAACGTTTCGAAAAGACGGTCTCGAAACCCAGTCCCCTCGACCGACAGTCCGGCGCTCTACCACCGCTCAGCACAACTTCCTCTTCCTGCCAGTTGTTATTGAAATTATGCCTACATTATGTTCTTAATCATAGTATTCCATACACTGAATTATACTACTCCAGATATCAACAGTTATTCGTAACCGTGTAATATATACCTTCCACATTAGCAGCACGCTAAGACAGTATATAAATACCACTGTTACCCTTGCTGTACTTGTACGAGCGTCACGCTTCACTGAACCAGGAAGTAAACTTAACGCCATACACACAACCAGTAGCTTAGATCACACCTGGCTGACACCGATTATTTTGTCAAATTTATTCCCTGGACATGGGCAATGTAACTCACCGGACGTATCGTGACACATCAGTATCGTGACCAGTAGTACCATGAATAACCTCCTCGCCATACTACAGCCGTCCCGTCCAAGTCCACCCGGCATTAGTGCAACTTTTTCCATCCTGATTAGACAACCGGTGCCTGCCCTGTCATAACCACGAGCTGATTCATACTCGAGCTACAGGGCCCGGACCGTGTCACTCGACCTGTTGCACAGGATCGCTCAACCGTGACCGCTCGAAAACGGCACCGATGTATTGACATACCATATCTTGATAACGAGTAATAGTTCCAGCTAGGCAAAACTACACAAAACAATTTTGTCTGGGTAGCATGCTAGATAGCGCAACCAGACTAGACCTTGTTCATAAGCTACGGGTATGACCAAAGGAAACCCTATTTTAGAGAGGTTCACTAAGAAAGACTGACGCCTGAGGAACGTTTTGTTGCTTAACTAGCGTTAAAATATTATCATTATCACAATATGGTCAAATGCAAATCCAACAAGCGTATATTGTCTAATTCGGTTGTGTACATTCGAATCTTGGTATTAAGGTTACCCACGGAACAGGTCGAACTAGCTTTAACAGCGAGGTGATCTTAATGTAGAAATATGAAGACAGAAGTACGATAGGAAATAGGAACATGGTTATAGTTCTATATCATATGCACGCTATTTCAACACTAACAGCAATGGACATTATGCAATGTGTAATGTAGCGTCTGTTTTATTAAAGAATTCAGTTATTTGTCTCATGAACTGATCACCTTTGTTGTTTTATTAAAATTAACATTCAGATTCACATAAGCTTGCAAGTATTCATGCACCACGCTACTGTGGAAATTGTGTCAATAGGTCTACGAGTTATTATTGGTAGGTACGATATATTCTTTGTTGACACGACAATTCGTTTAATATTTGCTAATGGTAATTGGATAGGCGTTGTCGTGAATGCAAACACCAAAGAGGATGTGCAATTCAAAGTCTCTTAATTTTAGATCAATTATTATTTTATTTACCAGAACAGTCATGGGATATATCAGGGAGTGTACAGCTTAGATCACATGTGTGTGTGTGCGTGTGTGCGCGTGTGCGCGTGTGTGCGTGTGTGCGTGTGTGCGTGTGTGTGCGTGTGTGTGCGTGTGTGTGCGTGTGTGTGCGTGTGTGTGCGTGTGCGTGTGCGTGTGTGTGTATGTGCGTGTGTGCGTGTGTACGTGTGTATGCTTGTGCGTGTGTGTGCGTGTGTATGTGTGCGTGTGCGTGTGTGTGCATGTGTGTGTGTGCGCGAGTGTGTGTGTGCGTGTGTACGTGTGTATGCGTGTGTGTGCGTGTGTGCGTGTGTGCGTGTGTGCGTGTGTGTGTGTGTGTGTGCGTGTGCATGCGTGCGTGCGTGCGTGCGTGTGTGTGTGTGTGTGTGCGCGTGTGTACGTGTGTGAATGTGTGCATGTGTGCACGTATGCATGTATGTATGTATGCGTGTACGTACGTACGTATGTATGTATAGTGTACGGAATGAAAAGAATTAGCAGTTGAACGCTGGATCTCGTCCCGAGTTCGTTGTGCGACCTTTGATGACTGTGTAGACCGATGCGTGAAGCGAACTGGCGACCACAGATGGCGCAGTCATAGGTGGTCATAGTTCCCGGTGTAGTAAGTTGAAAACATTACCCCACGAAAACACTACCGTAGTATTTTGTGCGCACTTTCTAAACACTACCGTAGTATTTTGAGCGTAACCTCAAAACATTACTGTTAAATTCAAAACGCTACCCCTACATTTTCGCCCAATTTTCAATTTCTATGTCTTAGTGACCATCCATAAAGTATGACTCGCTTGGTGGGAGGTCGTGGTGTATCCGGACAAGCTTTACTAAACTTTACATGGGGAGGTGGTATCTTGCAAGGGTTACGTAACGATTAAAACGAAGCTATTGACACCAGAGTGATTATATTAATAACAACCTCGTTGTGCCAGCGATAAGTTCACGGAGTGCACGACTTTGCATAGCGTCATTCTATTTTATTCTTATTCTAAATTGCTTGATCACCGGCAACGTGAACATCGGAGGTGGGCACGTCCTATGTATATGTGGATATTTAAAATATTGTGGAGGTGGGTGGAGACGATAATAACTGCGGAGATGGACTTGATGCTCATGTATCATGTGAGCGAGCGAGCATGTGCGTGCATGCGTGTATGCGTGCGCGTGTGCGTGCGTGAGTACATGCGTGCGTGAGTGCGTGTGTGCCTATGCCATTTTATAAACAACATAATGATATGTATGTAAGTATACATATAACCCTAACCTGACCCATGGCTAACTCCAACATAGCTAATTATAACAATAATCTTAACCATACTGAATAATAACATTTCACACTATCTGCTCATTTTGTCGCCTGATTGGTTCCACAGATTAGCCTAGCCCCCAACCATAACTGACTCCAACTATATAAAATATTTATAATAACCCTAGCCCCATTGCATAATGACAACTATTTATTCCCGTCATCTAGTGGGCTCCATTGATTACATTATAACTCACTCTAATCCTAAACATAACTGACTTCAAATATAACTAATTATGATAAGATCACTAATTTTAATTAATAATGAAATTTTACTCTAATAATGTATTGTCGTGGTCTGATTGTTCCAAAAATTACCCTAACTCCAACCATAACTAACTACAACAATTGCTGATAAGAATCTTAACGTAATTAATCAGGACAGTTTTCACTAACTACTTAGTCCCGTCGTCTGATTGGTTCGAATGATTACACAAACCCAAATCACATTTTACTCCATCCTTAACTAATAGCAACCCAAATTACTAAGGACATTTTGTAATTACTATTTATTCTCGTCGCATGATTGGCTATAATGATTATTCTACACATAACTCTAACACTCCATAACTGACTCTAACCATAACTAATTATAATAATAACTTTAGCCCTAATGAATACTTATTTATACACCTCATCTGGTTATCACACTAACTATTTATTCCCGTCATATTTTTGGTTTCAACGATTACAATATGACTAACCCTAAGTAACTCAAACCATAACTAATTATAATAATTACAGTAAGCTGCATTGATGTTGTTATAACATTTCACACTAACTATTTATTCATTATCAATTAGTTTCAATGATTACAAACTCGACCGTAGTGTACAGAATGATTCCTAACGGAATTTTCCTGACGGTAGTGTTTTTAAATTGGGTAGTGTTTTAAGAGTACGTAGGGGTAATGTTTTGAACTTAACAGTAGTGTTTTGAGGGTACGCTCAAAACACTGCCGTAGTGTTTTCGTCGGAGTAGTACTTTGAGCGTCCTACACCGGCGGAGGTTGAGGTTGCATTCTTTTGTCTTTGAGTTGTTGGCGCCATCTCAGACCAGCCATGCAGGTGTGACGCCAGAGGGGGCGATTAGTTGCAGCCTCTTCCCATGCGTCGTGGGGGGTGGAGTATTATTGTAGCGGTCCTTTCAGGACTTCTTGGTAGCGCTTTCGTTGTCCGCCTCGTGAACGCCAACTAGTTTTCAGTTGACCATAGAAGTGTCTTTAGTATACGGTTATATATAGTTGGTTATTTTTTGAAGTGTCCTTGGTAATTGAGCTGGTTGCTGGAATCAAGGACGGGAATAACAAATGGGACAAAGTACAATGATCCAGCGAACTTAAGCATATCGATTCGAATGAAGGCCAGGGATAGTGTATCCTGCTTCTAATCAGGTTTGCGAGTATAGTTTGCACCCCTGCCTCGTCATCTCGTTTATATACAAGTTGGGTAAGCACGTTCTTCGACTTGATTACTGATTAATTATTGTTGTTTAGGAAGGTTTACATTTAAGTACTATCAGATGCGTCATCCGTGTCATTGAGAACATTGCCAACAGCAACAACATATAGAAAATATATACTATGTAAAGGTCCTATCGTGAACTTTCAATTTGTTATATGAATACATCTCATTTATTGTAATTGTTAGTTTTACCATTGTTACTGTTGCACGTATTCTACCTTTTGCGCTCTGTTCTTGCGCCCTGTTTGGATTTCTCTATATTGCAGATGATATTAGACTGTTGTACAGCCGGCGCAACACACCTCAATCGGAAGAAATGTTAACAATACAAACACCAAAAGCTCTTGCTTTATAATACAGACGACAACGCGAATTTTTTTCGTGATTACCTGCATGTTGTTATTAACACGAACACAACTATTTCATTACATAATGCAAAGATGTTCATATTAAAACATATGTCAGTCGGCTTGTAGATAATGCTGCCAGTGCGTCAACCTGTGCATATCTATATACTTACAAGAAGGTGCCAATGCACGAGCGTCATGCAATGAATCAAACTTTCCCATGCCGTCATGTCTACCTCTTAACATGCAAATACGAATAAATTAGAAATAATTAACATGGCAGTCTTTCAAAAAATTCTTATATTACTTATAAAACGTACATAAATTGGTAAACTATTGACGTCGTCATAAAATCGTTGTACCATTTCGTAGGCACAATTCGAGATGTTCGGTAAATCCCAAAACTAGCCAGAACTTCCTTCAATAAACAACACGTTTATTGCGGAAATTGCAGGTAGTGTCTATTCCCTGTCGCCTCTCCCACTACCAGCTCGTTTTCCTCGAGGAATCCCAACTTGTTAATGGGACTGTAGTACACCGCCTTTGGAGAGTAGCCTCCGCGCACATCCCACACGCGCAAGGTCATCTCCACGGCAACGGTCGCCAAGTAACTTCCGGTCGGCGAGAAGGCCAAGTCTCGTATCATGCTGACGTGGTCCGTGATCACGTGATGCAAACTGTGGAGGAAATACATAGAATACGTCAAATGATGCCACGAGTACGTTCACTAAATATCGCGGTACGATATAAATATTTTAGTATTGATCGTCCATGGGATGGGTTCAATGTTAGATGTTCGCAATATGTGGCCAATAAGCTTTATATATATGTTTAATACGCGCACTGTGTATGATAAAGAAAAAAACAAAGTAGAAAGTAGGAAGAAAAATGTCATGATGTTTCTGTTGCAAAGGTGCCCTTCCATCTCAAAGCATTGTGGGCTTATTGGCGTCAAAACATTTTTGTGCCGCGATTACCCCATGTTAAAAGGCCGGTGTTTTAGGGTATCTCACAACAACTGGCTATATCACAAACTGGTTTGTTTAATGACTGGGGGGATACGTATTGAGCGATTGGGCACTCACACGCACATCTTCGCACGCGCACACACCCTCACGCACACAACACACACGCACTCACGCGTACACACAAAGGCACACACAAGCGTACGCACTCTCATACATACGCCACACATACGCGCGCGCGCACACACACGCACACACAACTAGTAAACATAAATATAGTTATCTATTACAGTGAACACTGAACTACGTTTTCAGCAAGTAATACTAAGTTTGCGAATAGCTGTGTGATGGAGAGAAGAAAGCACTGCCTATGAGAAGCAGTGGAGCTCGAACGGAAGGAGCTATAAACAGTTATGTAAGTGACTGACCCTCGCCCAATGTACAACGGGGAACAAAGAGGAAGAACAGGAAGAGGTTAGGTCACGCCGTGACGGAGAGGTGGGGATTGGGGGAATGGGCAAACCCTAATAAATATAAATAATGCAACCAACACAGGTACATCTCCCCCTCCCCCTTACAGATAGACTTACAAGGCTCCACAGGTAGCATAATTATTAATATATAACGTGTACCTGCATTGGCTTGACTGACGTCTTTTCTTTCCACTTATAAATGGTTTACCTTTAAACCGGTTTCTGACGCACAATTGTTCACAATGCCACTAAGGCAAATTTGCTCAACTCTCTGTGAAGCTAGGTTAACTTTAAATAGTTACCTTTGTGTTCTATACAAATGATGCGCCAATTGGTAGATCAGAGGTAAATGGTCCAAAGGAAGCGAAATAACATAGAAAGAGAAGACTGGACTTCGACACTTGTTTACATCGCCATATAGGTAAACCAGCTTAACTATTTATAAAAACAAACGTATCTTTAAATACCCCTGCTGAATACCTATGGGATACTTCGGTGCCAATTTTGGTTAGGACGACATAATTATTATGATCACTGCGTAACTTTGTATTTTTTATTTATCCTGTATTGTACTTGGGCTTAATGGCTGAATAATTAAATCAAGAAAATGGCTACAATTACAATTGTGAACAATAGTCAAAAATTAGGTAGCGTAGATATTATATAATAAATTGTTAGTTCTTTATGGGCCTACACATGGATAAGAAGTAGTAGGACTCAAATTACGCCACAGGGTTTCTTGAGCATTTGTCGTTTGTGTATTAAATCTTATTAAAATGCAACATAGCATAGTATTGGTTCGAAACAACGTTGGACATATATATATATATATATATGATTTGGAAAAAAATTGACTACACTCATGCAGACACTATCATTAACACTGCTGTGTCTTCCTGGTGCGTGCAGCTTTGATGTACAATAGTAGAACACGAATTGAGTGTCTACGGTTTGTTCTTTGAACAGCTGGACCTACACAAGATCCTCGTATGTCACAGCAGCCGCAGAAGCCTTCAAACCGGTGTGGAGACAGTCTGCTCCGGGTAACATCGAGTCACCATGACAACACCGTCCTGACGTCCAGTCCGTGATGTGTCAACGATCAAAACACAGTTCCAGCTGTACGCTTTTCTCTTAACATAACCTCTGTGGGCCGGTCACATTTTCTTCGAAGGTGTCGCGACGCTATGTGTATAAAATTAATTTATTCCTGTATGCGTAAATGTAGATAAATTAGCATCTTCTGATGAATTTGCTATTGATGTGTTTGAGACGTTATTTAAAATAGGCAAGTTACGTTCTAAGATCGAAAACAATATTGATGTCTAAGAACAGTATTAACGTAACATTACAGGTACATGACTGAGTAATTGTTCTGTAATTGTACATTTTGGAATGCGATAGCACCCTGCTGGTGGAAATTTATTTATTAATACTGGGGTTTAAGGCCAAGACACCCACTGCGCTTAATTACCAATTTCTCACCGCTTCAAACTTAACAACGAAACTGTATTGTGGCTAGGTATGATATATTTATCTAGCCTATGCATTAAGCACTGCAATAAGTTCGGAGATTTAACTTATAACTGAACCTGTACATTTTGTATATTGTTTTCGCCGGAAATTATCGCCATTGATCACACTACTAAATACTGAATAAAATTTATAGAAACGTTCTCCTTTTTATCGGGAACCTCTCTAGTGTCAAAACTACGTTTTCATTAAACATTATACGCCTGTCTTGCATTCGAATTTACACTTTCGCAATACAAGAACATGCTTGCTTTATCACGTTTATTTCTCCATTTGACGTACATCCGTATTTAATCGGGATACGGTTTTTTCTTCACCCATCTATAGTTCATCATTGAACAATTGCTTCCAGTTGCTAGGTGTCAGTTTTACATGGCTGCGACAGGTTTGTGGTAACTATCGGTATAGAGAAATTACTCCAATGCACTCTTCACCGGTTGTTGATGTGAGCAGGATGTGATAACAGTTTGTAAATACTGGGTGTGTAAAATAAATAAGGAGCAGGTATCATCGTAAAGACAATAAAAACAACGTTTGAAGTGACTTTACTCATGGTCTCACACTGGGGGATATCTGGCGTCCACATGGTGTGGTGAAAATGGCTGACATGAAAGTTGGAGAAGGTTAACAGCAACACGTTTGAAATTGTTGCACCTGAAAACCTACAGCTTAACATCAGCATCATTACGATATAGGATTAATAAAATTTGGCCGGAGCTATCTTTACAAATGGTGGATTTTAGAATATCGGCGAATTTTTAAAAACATATTTCAAATCGTCGTACCTGAATACATATATTTTATATCAACGTCAAAGCTCTAGGTGATTGACTAACCCTCATCACAGATAACTCTAACTATGACTAGCCTTAAACCTAACGACACTTTAATCCAACCATAATTAGTAATTATGATAATTAATATTACATTTTAAAAAAATGATCCACGTCGTTTATTTGTCTCCAGCCACTCGGCCATAGTGTAACTGTGGCGCCACAGGAAGCTTACTACTTACTACTAGCTTAAAAGTAAATACCTATGAACAACTACCTTTGTGTTTAACAATCCATCACCAATTGGTTGGTTGGAGGCTAATGGTTCAAGGGAACGAATGAACGTAGATAGAAACGAGTGGACTTAAACATCTTTACAATGCTCCTATGTACCAATATTCATGTGTAAAACGAGGTGAATAAATAGGTATTCATTTGTCCTATAGTTATTATTATAATTAGTTATGGTTAGAGTCAGTTATGGAGGGTTAGGGCTATGTAAAACATAACCGTTATCATACAATGGAATAAATAGTAATTAATTAGCGAAATGTCCTTAGTAATTATGTTTAGTATTAGTTATGGTTGGAGCGAGATGTGTGATTGGAGTTAGTGTAATCGTTCGAAACAAACGCACGACGGGAAGTTAACATTATCATTAGCTATTGTTGTAGTTATTTATGGTTGGAGTTAGGGTAATCGTTGGAACCAATCAGACCATAACAATACATTATTAGCGCGATGTCATTATTCATTTAGCTTAGGATTATTATCATAATTAGTTATGTTTCAAGTAAGTTATGTTTAGGATTAGGGTTAATTATAGTGTAATCACTGGAACTAACTAGACGACGGGAATGAATAGTTAGTGTTAAATGTCATTATCCAAGAGGGTTAGGGTTACTATTAATTTCATATATGGTTGGAATCTGTTAAGGTTGGGGCTAGGCTAATCTTTGGAACCAATCAGGTGACAAATGTAATTAAAGAGTGTGAAATTTTATTATTCAATATGGTTAAGCATATTATTATAATTAGGATGGTTGGAGTCGGCTATGCCCGATGTTATGGTGATATGTATACTAAATACATATCATTATATTTTTTATAAAATGGTATAGGCATACACGCACTCACGAACGCACGTACTCACGTACGCACGCAAACATGATACCTGAGCAACAAGTCCATCTCCGCAGCGATTAACGTCTCTCACCCCCCCCCCCACACAATATTTGAAATATGTACAACGTACGTTTCCCCTCGACGTTCCCGCCGCTGGCGATAAAACAATTTAACAAATAGAATTACGCTACTCGCTCTCGTGCACTCCGTGAACTTATCGCTGACACGACGAGGTTGTTATTAATATAGTCACTCTGGGGTCAATAGCTACGTTTTAATCGTTATGTAACCCTTACAAGATACCACCGCCCCATGTTTACACAAGCTTGTCCGGATATCACACGACCTCCCACCAAGCGAAACATACTTTATGGATGGTCAATAACATAGAAATTGAAAATTTGGGAAAATATAGGGGTAGTGGTCTGAACATAACAGTAGTATTTTGAGGGTACGCTTAAAACACTACGGTAGTGTTTTGAAAGTACGCTCAAAATACCACGGTAGTGTTTTGGGCGTACGCTCAAAACACTACCGTAGTGTTTTTGTGGGGTAGTGTTTTCGACTTACTACACCGGGCCTCGCGACCGGGCCCCACGACACTCTTCCTACTTTATGTCTTTTGAATAGGGCTAACGAGACCAGTGCGGAGCGGGTCACATGTATATAAGTAAGCACAACGTGTTGGGGTGTTGATACAGATTACCAAACTGTTATTTTTTATAATCGCTGAATGCAGACTCGCGCACACTCGTACCGATGCACGCTAACAGTATTTACCTGCGACGGCGAAATAGAGGTATCGGGTGGCATATTTTATTTCAACATCAGGTACGCGTCTGCCTGCGCTCCCACCCACAAGTCTCCCATCGCCAGGTCAAGTGTGTGTGTGTTTGTGTGTGTGGGGGGTGTGGGTGTGGGTGAGTGTGAGTGTGCGTGTGCGTGTGCGTGTGCGTGTGCGTGTGCGTGTGCGTGTGCGTGTGCGTGTGAGTGTGTGTGTGTGTGCATGGGCGTGTGTTCCAACATTTGTTTGCTTCGTTCAGCTCAACTGAAGAGAAATGTACTATTATCGCAAAAATTAAACAAACCAATAAGCGGGAGTATTTTTAGTGGTTGTTTCCTACCTCCTCCGACGCATAACCACAAACATCCATAGTCGATCTATTTGTTCCTATGGAATATATTAACCACCAAGAAATTATTCAATTTATTCGAATATCATACTTGCATTTCCGCATCATAGCAACTCATAATCAACTTTGGCAATCGTTGCCTTTGATTCTGATGTGTTACTTCCGGCTGTAGACATTCACGGTTCTCCCACCAAACGTCGCCAAATATACGTTTCTGTAACATTGTGAAGACAATTGCCAGTCGGACACATATATGTCAATTAGTTTAAGTTGAACATAATAGATTATTCAACATATTTGTATGCGCCATATCTACTTCCGTAAGACCGTTACATAAAAATGAAGGATTACGGACAGGATGCTATTGAATCATCCGTTGAAGTATTTTGGCATTTTGTGACCACCTAACCTTTATCTACGACCGTTGTGTTATGACAATAATATCCACCGGCCCGTCATTGCCTATGTCATCGGGTCATCAAGCTGTATGTACAGATTTAGTATAGTTGTTCTACGTCCTAATAATTGTCTACCGATAAAAAACAATTGTTACCTATGCATATATGGTATAGATCAAAGCGCATTTTTGTGCTCTCTAACAAGGTGAAAGCTCGTTTTCAATCCTCCTTGGGGAAAAAAGTTATAGTCGTTTTAGTGAAGAACCCCTTTTCAGTTAAAGTTTTCAATGACTTCCCATGTCGGAAACCACATACACGATATAAGCATACATGATATGTGCCTAGATGCACTGTGAAAGTTCTTTAATATGGTCAAGTAAAAGTTCTTTAAGCCTGTTTAGCGGATATGTTATATCAAATGTATTATGTTCTGAACTTATGTTTGGCAGGACGAAAGAGAGGAAGTTTCCTACGGTCCTGACTCGGAATGTCACGAGGAGTTTGACATCACATTGGATCAACTTAACTGCGATTTACACGAGTCCATCAAGTGACTGAAGGAGACTGAAGTAGAAGAACTGCGTTAGTATTACGAACATATTGTAAATCACGAAATCGGTGTTGAGACTATTGGCGAGTTACCTGCTCTCCTGAAGCTGAAATACATCATGGAAGCCATCAAGTGTGAGCAAACGAACTGTTCAAGAACGGCAAAATTGTGGCTGATGTACGTGGAGTACATCGACACTTTAAAACTGGTAATTCGTGCAGACATTATTGGCAGCTGGAATATGGATATAATTGCAGTTAGTCGTATGCTGAACTTATTTGCTGCCACCGGCCACTTCACTCCAGGTAGTACGCACAATTTTCAGAGCATGGGTAGCACACAGTGCGTCGTAGCGATCGTTAAACGTGAATGTTTTATCCGAAACGTTAGAAATCAGAAATGGTTTTACAACATTTACTATTTTAAACGATGAGTTGTCAGTCGTATTATTGCGGAAATAACTGTATTTTAAAGCCATTTCAATGTACAAAAATAAACATTTCGTTTACATGTCGTGAACTATGTTCACCCGCCGACGTCGATGTTCGGTGCGCATTCGATCGTTGACAGTGGCGAGAGTTGGGGCGAGAACTTGATAATGCAAAATAGGAATCGCTGGAAATTAAAGTTCTTTTCTTTTTTAATTGTGTATTTACACATTATTATTTCTCGATATCCATATGGTTAGTATTAACGTTGTCGTAATTGCTTATTTTTTAATATTGAATTGTTTTGTTATTTACTTATTTTTTTGATTTATTGATATACTTACTAATTGTATTTTAAAACATCGTGGTACATTTTGTGGAAAGGTGTCAGTGAAGATCATCTACATGAGACATATCACGTCTGCACGCGAAAATGCATTTAATAGTAATACATATTGTTGTGAACTGTGCGTTATCTACCTCAATACAAATGTGGATGTTGGATTGTTTGTGTCTCTGGTGGCCTTTGATAATCATGCTGTAAACGTGACATGGGCACCATTGTGAAATAAAACTTGTACAACAATAACTACTAATAGTAATAGTACCGGTAGGCCTACTGCTGTCGCTGCTCCCGCCTCCGCCGCTGCTACAGTTGCTGGTACTACAAATACTCTATTATATGTACTACTAGTACTAATACTACAATGGAACCTCCCTAGTAATGTCACCCTTGGGACGGAACAAAAGTGACCTGAATTGCGAGATAACCTCTTTAGCGGGAATAATGTTCTATATAATTTACTGTATATGGACAGCAATTGGGTCTTTTCTAGGGTTACCTTAATTGCGACGTGGCTGTATTACCAAGGTGACCATAAAACGAGATTCGACAGATATGGTCTTCGAGGTGAACTAACGTTGTCCGGTTTAACTGTTGAAAAGACGACAGAATACAATCGACCGTATGCAGAAACTGGCGTGTTTCCGTTCCCACGGCTGACGTAATGTGATCCTACCAAACGTAACCAAGTATACGCCATACAGTGAATATTAGTAGTTATGCCTAAATCTTTACTACGGCACGACGCAAAGGATCCATTGACGCCATATATAGGTATTTTATGTTTTAAAATATCTGATACTGAGCTACCTAACGTTTAGGAACATCACACGTTTCGAGGCTATATTTGGCGAAGATAGATCGTAGAAATTGGTGGTGTAAAAAGTGGATAAACAAGTGGAATTACTGATTGATAAGTATTATTTTTGCCTTAATATCATTCATAAAGTTGCAATAAACATATATTGAGTAGCAGTTGTGCTTAAAGTTAGTTAGTTAAAGTATTTTAGAACACCTTAGTATAGTGAGTGATAATAGGGTAACTCAGTTAGGCGGCTTAGCCTTCGATAAGTTGTAAACAAGATTTAACAAACCTGATTATGTGGTAGAATATATAGGAGATAAAGTAACAACCATCAAACTACTTACATAAGATAATATCTGTGTAAGCCAGTACTTGCTATATATTTCGGTTAGGTAGCATTGTTGTTAAAATTAAGCAAGGGCGATAGTCGGGCGGCGTAACCTAAATAAATAAAGCAGCCTAACATAACGTAATTGATTGTATTTAAATTAGGTCACTACCGGTGATGTTAGCGTTCGTGTTAGGATAAATAGTCGGCTGTGTAATTGAAATTTGTAACCTAAAGTGTGCTGTAGTACACAGGAAACAGTCTTTATAAAGACTAAGTTAGTTAAGTTATTAAATAAATTCTGATCGGGATATGGCGCCTTGCAAGCGGCAAGTCAAGGCAAAGCGACACTTGGTGTGCGATCACTGCCACAGCTGGGTAGATTTTGCATCGTCCGGGTGTGGAAAGTCATGGGCAGAAACCATGGAGGAAGGATTCACCTTTCAGTGCATTGGATGTTGGAAGGTGGAGTGTTTGCAGAAGGAGATAGTTAGGTTGACATATATTGTGAAAGGAATGGAGATGGGAATTAGCAAGGAGGCAGGTCAAATGGAGAGAGACGACAGGGAGAGAGGTGAGGATATGCAAGACTGAAGGAGAATAGCAGTGGCAAGAAAACTGAGGAAAGGAGATTGAGAGGATAGAAGGTGATTGGAAGGGAAGAAATTGGAAAATCGACAACAGAAAACGTGACAAGCGTGAAGGTGACAGGGAAGAAAGTGACTGTAGAGAAGGAGGGAGGGAAGATGGAACGGGAGAGGAGAGAGGAAAATGAGACGGGACGAAAGAAGAAGGGACGAAGGGAAGTGAGAGCAAATGTGATAGAAGAGAAGTCGATAAAAGGGACGCTGACAGGAGAAAAGGTGACAAGAGAAAAAGCGACAGGAAAGAATGG
Organism: Escarpia spicata; assembly: GCA_963995525.1. Lineage (NCBI taxonomy): Eukaryota > Metazoa > Annelida > Polychaeta > Sabellida > Siboglinidae > Escarpia > Escarpia spicata. The sequence continues at coordinate 10,425,697 of OZ023213.1, forward strand.
ATCGGAAGAGAATGTGACAGGAGAGAAGACGGCAGGGGGGAAAGACAACAACCAGACAGATGCAAACCGAAGAAGGAGCTATTCTAAGGCAGTGATTGAGGGGGCAATGAGGAAAGAGAGGGTGTTTATGGGTGACTCCATTATGAGAAAGACGGACAAGACACTGAGCGAGGGGAAGGACATCGTTGTTTGTTTACCGGGGGCTAGGATTGAACATGTAACTGACAGAGTAGAGAAGGTATTGGGACATGGCAAGGGGGGGTCTATACTGGTACATGTAGTAACAAATAATGCAGACAGGGAGGGAACAACTGCGATAGTACAGAAGTATAGACAGTTAGTGAGGAAGCTAAAGAAGACGAGAGTCGAACAGGTTATTTTGTCAGGAATTTTGCCAGTAATGGGAGGAAGGGGGGCAACGTATAGAAACTGCAAGAGGATGGCGATCAATGCACTAGCTGAGCAGATGTGTGAAGAAGAGGGGGTGGGATTCACAGATTTATGGGGATACTTTGTTGGGAGGGAAGATATGTACATGAGAGATGGCCTCCATCTTAGTGGAAAGGGGGCAGCAGTTTTCTCAGAGAATCTGCTGCAATCTGTTGACAGTGGGACAGGTTGCATCTGTTTAAACTAGATTCGCAGGGGGGACTCACAGAAAAGTCTGAAAATGGAGGCATAGATAAAGACAGCACAAATAAATCAACAAATAACAGTCTGGAAAACTCTTCTGAAGCTGGATATAAATGTGTTTGTTTAAATGCAAGGAGTATAGTAAACAAAAGAAATGAACTAAACATTATGGTAGAAGATATTGACCCTCATATAATAGGTATAACCGAATCCTGGACCACCACCGATATATCAGACGCTGAATTGGGACTGACAGGATATGTAATGTTTAGAAAAGATAGAATAGGAAGAAAGGGAGGTGGAGTTATTTTATATATTAAATAATCTATTCAGGCTTATGAAATAAAATTAGAAAGAGAAGCAGATTGCGAAGAAGCTGTTTGGTGTAACATAGTTACAGGAAACTCAACGTTAACAGTTGGGTTAGTTTATCGAAGTCCAAACATAAGTATAGAAGAGAATGAAAAAATACAAAACGCTATAAGGGAAGTAAGCAAACGGGACTGTATTATTATGGGGGATTTTAACCATGGGCATATACAATGGAAATCTCTACAGAGTATGGGGAGAGAGGACCACAAGTTTTTAGTTTTAGTTCAAGATACATTCCTTTCTCAACATGTGCTAGAACCAACCAGGGGTGAGAATGTGTTAGACATAGTTTTGTCCTCACAGAACGAATTAGTTGACAATGTCAAGATATGTGAGCCACTGGGGAGTAGCGATCACAACCAGATACATTTTACCATCAAACTAAAATCAGAAAGGAATAGCAAAAAGCAGTATAGGAGAAATTTCCACAAAGGAAGGTATAAGGACATGAGGAAATATTTAGCAAAGATAGACTGGAATAAGACACTGAGAAATGAGACGGCAACAGAATGCTGGAATATATTAAAGAGTGAAATTAAGTGCATAATCGATAAATTTGTACCCTTCAAAAAACAAGGAAAACGGTCCAAAAAGAAACACTTATCGAAAGAAGCCATTAGAAAAATTAAGTATAAACAAATGATGTGGAAGTCATATAGATGTACTGGAAATGATGAAGACTACAACAATTATAAAGAAGCACTTAACCAAGCTACAGCTGAAATTAGAAATTCAAAGAGAAGCTATGAACATCAATTAGCTAGTAATATAAAACATGACAGCAAGAGTTTTTATGCGTATGTTCGAAGCAAACAGAAAGTTCAAGATAAGGTCGGTCCTCTAGAAGATAGTGCTGGAAATATAATATCAGAGGGATTCATAATGGCAGAAGACCTGAATGAGTACTTTAGTTCAGTGTTTACCAGGGAAGATATTAGTTCACTGCCAATACCTGAGGCTAAGTTCAAGTGGGCAGATTCAGACTATTTAGGACAATTAATTGTAACCCCGGAAATGGTAGCTAAGAAAATAAGGGCTATGAAGGAGAATAAATCACCTGGAATGGATGGTATTCCACCCAAACTACTATTGGAAATTGTAGAACAAATTAGCATACCACTTGCAACAGTTTTCAACTTGTCATTAGAAGAGGGAGTGGTTCCTTTAGAATGGAAAGAAGCAAACATTATACCGTTATTCAAAAAAGGTTCGAGAAACAAGTCAGAGAACTATAGACCAGTGAGTTTAACATCAGTGATTTGTAAATTATTAGAAAGACTAATTAAAGATCACATGGTGGATTTTCTTGTTAAACAAAACTTGATAAACCCATCTCAACATGGTTTTTTTAAAGCTCGGTCATGCTTAACAAATATGTTATGTTTTTTGGAAGACATCACTAAGTGGGTAGATGAGGGATCACCAGTAGATATCGTCTACTTAGATTTTCAAAAAGCTTTTGACAAAGTACCACATCAAAGTTTACTGCTTAAACTAAAGGCCCATGGCATAGGAAATGGTATAATAAACTGGATAGAACAATGGCTGATTGACAGAAGACAACGTATAGTAGTTGATGGGGAGGCTTCAAACTGGAAATCGGTATTGAGTGGGGTACCACAGGGATCAGTATTAGGTCCTATATTATTCTTAATATACATCAACGATTTGGATGATGAAATAACAAGCAAGGTGTTGAAATTTGCGGATGATACAAAAGTGTTTAGAAGGATTAAAAGTGATGGAGATAGACAGCATTTACAAGATGATCTTGACAGGTTGATCAAATGGTCTGAAAAGTGGCAAATGATGTTCAATTTTGGGAAATGTAAATGCCTCCACATAGGACATGGGAACGAAGAGGTAGAATATACAATGGGGGGTACTGTACTAAGTACTACTGTAAAAGAAAAGGACTTAGGGTTAACCGTTAGTGCTGATATGAAGATTTCAGAGCAGTGCGGAATTGCAGCTTCAAAGGGAAATCAAATCCTTGGATTAATTAGGCGAAACATAACGTATAAGGAAAAAGAGCTAATAATACCGCTGTACAAAACAATAGTTAGGCCTCATTTAGAATATTGTATTCAAGCGTGGATGCCATATCGCAGGAAGGACATAGATATGCTAGAAAGAGTGCAGAGGAGAGCAACTAAAATGATACCAAATCTGAGGGATCTTAGTTATGAAATACGCCTAAAAAAATGCGGTTTAACAACACCAGAGACCAGGAGATTGAGAGGAGATCAGATAGAAGTGTTTAAAATATTGAAGGGTTATGAAAATATTGATAGAAATATGTTTTTCTCAGTTAAGAAAGATAGAAGGACTAGAGGACATGATCTTGCATAAGCAAAGGAGCAGAGTAGATTGGATATAAGAAAGTTTTCATTTTCACAAAGGACTGTAAATGAATGGAACAGATTACCTGCTGATTGTGTGGGTGCTAGTAGCGTGAATATGTTTAAAAATAAAATCGACACATACCTCAGACGGGCGGGATACACATAGATAAAAAGGTCGGACTCTCGATAAGCCAAGGGCTTCCTTGTCCACCTGCTACCTAGAGTTAATTCTCTGTGTGGCAATCTTGTTAAATCTTGTAATCACAAACACTGTTGTTTTCGATGTTATCGCACGACATCAGCAGTTCCGTGACAATAACACGACTTTGTTGACGTTTTCGCTGTCCGTCTCGGATCTCGCGTAACGTTGGACGTTTATGCCATCTAGCATCGCCATGTGTGCAACGGAAAGCGAGGGAGGCGCCACCACGAAATTTCCAAAAGCGAGTTTTTTATGAACTGTTTCGTCGGCGTGTCAATGACAAGTTTGTGTGGGGTGATGGTGTAAAAATCCATCGCCATTTTGATTCCACTACGGAGTACCCAACTGCTAACAGCGACCCTGTGCTACGCTGCAATTGTTTTCTTTTGGATGGCGTCATTCTCGTATTCCACTATTAGCACCGCCCTTATCCACACCACATAGGTTTGTTCGTGTTGATGTACGTGTTGTTCGGTTTTTGCTCTATGCCAATCGTCATCGTTTTTGTTCGTGCCCATAGGCAGATCGTCGCACTTGCGCAGTCTGTGGGAGGTGCCAGCGGAAACGAAAACAAGGGAAAAGTAGTGCGGCAGACATTACATTCCGCATAAAATATCTTTATAATATGCGTGATATCGATGGCATTTACATCACTACCAATTTATTTGACCGCATTGCGTAATTTCTCCAACAGGTGTAAATGCTCGTAGTTCAGTTTCGCTGCTGCGACCTTGTACGACTGCAATTCCGTTGTAAGCAGCCTATTGTGTATGTTATTGTATCAGACGGTAAGGCAGAAACGATCAAGATGCTGAAATGTTTATAAGAACGTTGTTTCGGCGAGGGCGGGATATACGTTGGTGGAAAAATGTTAGACTCTCAGTATATATGTCTGCATGACCTCTGAAGTTTATAGCTCTAGTCGGCAATCTTGTTAAATCTTGTTAAATAAAGATCACCGATAACTAATCTCAACAATTGTGGGTAAGTGGTTGCGTGTGTGTGTGTTTGTGTGTGCGTGAGTGTGTGTTTGTGTGTGTTTGTGTGTTTGTTTTTGTGTGTGTGTGTTTGTGCATGTGTGCGTACATGTGTGTGTGTGCGTGCGTGCGCATTCCGAGTGTGTGTAAGAGAGTGTGTATAAGTGTGCCTCAAAACGGTGTCATCTGACAATTGAAACTGCCTTTTGGGACACTGCTCCTACAGTGAAAATTACCTCAAAATTCACTCTGGATCCAGCAAAGCGCATTTGTGCCGTTTCACCTGCCTGTTTCAGCGTCGCGTGTGGCACTGCTAAATGTAAAAATTCCGCTATATGTGAAAACATTACACTAAATGTGAAAAAAGTACGCCCGGTAAACGTGAAAAAGTATCAACGCTAAATGTGAAACACAGGGAGGCCCGCTAAAGGTGAAAAACTTCCTACGCTAAATGTGAAAACAACATTCATATTCAGTTCCATATAAGAATTGTGTGTGTGCGTGCGTGCGTACTTGCGTGCGTCCGTGCGCAGAGATTGAAATTGTGACCATCTGCAAACTGGCTTCTAAACGGTTTCCTATCCGGCTGACTGCTCTCTGGTGTCGACGATTGGTGTTAGATTAATTGACTGTCATCAACTAGACATACATTTCGCGTCGGACATTAGTCAACTGGACAGCGGCAGTTCGCTAGATGAGTAATGCTCGTCTGACGAACGACGTATTCACAAACATCACCGACTATACTCTATCACTAAACAATGTTTAAAAATATTAAATAAAAATAAAATATCCTTTCATGATATTTACAATATGTCATAGTATCTAGAGGTGGCAATTAGTGCAACTAGCACCAACTGGCGCAACTAGCGGGGATATTAAAAACGTGATGGAGATAGACAGCATTTACAAGATGATCTTGACAGGTTGATCAAATGGTCTGAAAAGTGGCAAATGCTGTTCAATTTTGAGAAATGTAAATGCCTCCACACAGGACATGGGAAAGAAGAGGTAGAATATACAATGGGGGGTACTGTACTAAGTACTACTATAAAATAAAAGGACTTAGGGTTAATCATTAGTGCTGATATGAAGGTTTCAGAGCAGTGCGGAATTGCAGCTTCAAAGGAAAATTAAATCCTTGGATTAATTAAGCGAAATATAGCGTATAAGGAAAAAGAACTAATAATACCGCTGTACAAAACAATAGTGGGGCCTCATTTAGAATATTGTATACAAGCGTGGAGGCCATATCGCAAGAAGGGCATAGATATGCTAGAAAGAGTACAGAGGAGAGCGACTAAAATGATACCAAAACTGAGGGATCTTAGTTATGAAATTCGCCTAAAAGAATGTGGTTTAACAACACTAGAGACCAGGTGATTGAGAGGAGATCAGATAGAAGTGTTTAACATACTGAGTGGTTATGAAAATATTGATAGAAATATGTTTTTCTCACTTAAGAAAGATATATGGACTAGAGGACATAAAGTTACATTAGCAATGGTGCAGTATAAGATATAAGAAAGTTCTCATTTTCACAAAGGACTGTAAATGAATGGAACAGATTATCTGCTGATTGTGTGGGTGCTAGTAGCGTGAATATGTTTAAAAATAAAATCGACACATACCACAGAAGGGCGGGTTAAACATAAATAAAAGGGTTGGACTCTCGATCAGCCAAAGGTTTCCTTGTTCACCTGCCACCTAGAGTTAATTATCTGGGTGGCAATCTTGTTAAATCTTGCTAAATATGTTATTGGAGTTTCGGCATCGATTCTAACAAGAGGTTCACGTGCATTCACGCGAACAAATAGCCACGCTGCCGTTTGTAGTAAATCACGCTTGCCATTGTGTTAGCGAGCGAAATACTAAACAGTCATGCTTCGCTGGTAATATATTAATTGTGTTAAATTAGAAGCAACTGTACTATATACAAGTTAATACATTTTTAGTGGGCGATAATCAGTGCACACGCACACAACGCATACACGCACCCTCTCTCTCTCTCTCTCCACACACACACACACACACACACACACACACACACACACACACACACACACACACACACACACACACACACACACACACACACACACACACACACTCCATTCTTACACGGAACTGAATATGAATGTTGTTTTCACATTTAGCGTAGGAAGTTTTTCACCTTTAGTGGGCCTCCCTATGTTTCACATTTAGCGTTGATAGTTTTTCACGTTTACCGGGCGTACTTTTTTCACATATAGTGTAATTTTTTTCACATATAGCGGAATTTTCACATTTAGCGTAGACTTTTTTCACGTTTAGCGGACCTGTCACATTTAGCGGAATTTTCACATTTAGCGGTGCCACAGTCGGTACCTTCCTGTTTGGCCGAAATTAGGTCACACTGGCAGACAAACGTACATGTCGTACTGAACGTGTTGTGTTTAACCCAACCCTTCTAGCCGAATATGTCGAGTGTTGTAATAAAAAATAGTTGATCGGGAAAGAGGCCCTATCGTGTCATACGATCATTTTGATCAGTTGCAGATGGAATCAGGAGACGATGACTAATCAAATATCCCTACGCGTTCTGACCAATCACGTGAATGCTGATGACTGTTCTTGAATACCGTCTGGAGATCGTGTCATTGTGATATAGTACACACTTGTTCTAAGTAACAACTATTGGAAATACTAGTCCGTTACAAAGGACCCAACTCTGTCAAGCGCCGATAATATTCATTGTGGACACGTAGTGGTTAATATCCGGCTACCCAGCGGCTCATTGAGTTCAAAATAGGGCATCGCAAGTATGCTAAGGTTCAAAGTCCGCATATACAAATATTAACCTGGTACTATTATTTTGTAATATAAATGTGTATGTTCGTGTTTC
>OZ023213.1:10436338-10723838 GCA_963995525.1 Escarpia spicata
TACAGAGAGTGCATTTCAATTTGCTGCCACTGGCTGCCATCAATCAGTTGGATCCCACCAATATCCAATATGTTGCATTCGTATATTCAACGATGCATGTCTCAGTCGTGTTGCAAAACATTAATTCGATCTAAATAAAGATGTATTGCTGCTGTACAGTTTTGTTGACCACTAGGTCGCATAATAAATTATTCCACTTTGAAATACTCATATAGAGTGCTTATTTATTTTAAGCATACATTAAGATATAAAGATTTCAGTTACTAGTGATATTAAGAACCATTGTTCACTAAAGAATAAGAAATTAATTTCTTCGTTGAGGTTTTAAACATAATATGTTTCCAACGTTAGCTGTAGTATAGTTTGACAGCTAACAATATGTTCAGTTACAATAACAATATCAAATCTTAACATGTGTCGGGTATGTAATAAATACATGATATACGCAATGGTTTCAAGCAAGGCACTCACTACTTACACCACCCGACTTGGTGAGCTGGAACTGTCGCACTGTGACGTCATACGTTTCGTTGACGTCACTGGCCACGAGGTGAACGTCAAACGGACCGTACTGCTGACGTGTTGTGCTGTCGGTCGGCCAGTAGATGGGACACGTCTGCGTGAATGACGTCACAATCTCATATTAAAGTGTAAACAATGTCAATGCATGTACGTGCTTTGATTAAAAGTAGGTACCTACGATATCCGTTCCTTATATATTACCTTTAGGCTATATATCAGAGGCCGGCAACTGTTTTGAATAGAGGGCCAGACCGATTACTTGGACTAAATCGGCGGGTCACACATAGCAGATGGACTCAGCTAGCGCTCTTCGCAATATAGGTGGTGCTAGTACTGCGCATCCATCTCAGTCAGAAGGTGTTGGAACTGCCAGTGGCTTAGGCCACGAGCGCGATAGTAGTTATCGGTCTTTACAATGACACCCATTGTGTTATGCATTCTCATTTGCATGACATTCGGGCTATCTTGAGGTAAGATGCAGCAGTTCTTCCTACCATGGAATGGTTTTAGTCCGCGGGCCGCATAAAATAGCTCCGCGGTTCGCAATTGGCCCTCGGGCAGCAGGTTGCCGAACCCTTGCTATACATTGTTTGTGATACTAGTATAAATATGTTGAATGTATGCTATCCGCCAAATTGCCTTTGGCATGCGTGTGACAGTGTTCGAAATTTAAAAATTCGCGCCCGCTGAAAGTTCAAAAGTAAACAAAATATTCAGATTATGAACACGCTCCATCGGTGACGCGGGAACGAAATTCATATTGGTGAGGGCTAACGGAGCTTCAGCACCACTGAAAAATTTCCGCCGCCGCATATCTTCACATCTTCCTTGTGACTGCCTCAGTTGGCTCGACTGTGACATCGGAAGACAGGGGAATGCTGTTGACATTTTTTTCTTCGCTCCGCCGCTGTAACTTCAGCTTTTCCTCTGCTGTCATGGCTGTGAACTCATGACATTCGAACAAACACGGGGGGCAGTGCTGTTGATTTTTTTTACGTGTCGCCGCTGCTGTCAATTTACCTTCTCCAGCTTCTCTCCGCTATCTCCGCTGAAATGATGACGTCCGAAGACGGGGGAAAGGGGGGTGCTTTGGAAAAAGTTTCACCACCACGCCGCCTATTACTGGGGGAGCAGAAAACAATATGTCTACCCTCCAACGGCACACACCTTTCGCAGTCTAGAAAAATACACATTAATCGTCTCATAAAATGATTTCCACCTGCTATTGACGCTCGCCACAAAAACAAACATTCACCCTCACATTTAATGGGGGGCAAAACCATATGTCTGCCCCCCAGAAAAATGCCATGGGGGCAGCTGCCCCTCTGCCCCCCTGTTCCCGCGTCTGTGCGCTCTATTGGCAACATTGCCAAGGCTGACTTGCTTAACCCCAAGACCCTACGATGTTTGGCGAGTTTCATTTTCCCACATTCAAAAGAACCAATTCTGGATAAAGGAACCTCGTTTCAATAACAAATGAAAGCATTATTCCTTCTCTTAATCCCATCGATAAAAGCATTGCTTTTTGGTATACATTTCGGCGATGCAATTTAAGTGACTAAAATCCGCGTGAAACATACATTGAGGTTTTCGATATATTTGTGAACGGAGTCATCGCATGGAGCACTTTTCAAACTAATGTTGATACATTTCAATTTACAGGCCTTACGTTGACGTACAGGCCCTTCCATGACAAAAGTCGAAAGGGCAGTTGTCGACAGTCGAGAGGTGGAAAATATCAATTGATCCACGACGGATCAAGAGAAAGAAAAACATGATCATGTACTGCCATAAGAGAACTAATGAACTAATGTCGTGATATCTTTGCACATGTCCGATACGTAGCGCTGTCAATATTACGTAACAGAAACATTTCCGGCATAGTGAACACAAAACGGCATGCTTGTACATACGTCATCGTCGACGTCACAATCCTCGAGCATCACAACCGTGCGAGACTTGTGGTCTGCCAGCATCCTCCAGAAGTCAATGACTGTGTTTGGCATCGGTGACTGGGTGACGATGAAAGCGTCGCGCTCCTTGTAGCCCTGCAAACGTAGATATATGCTTACATAGTAATAATGGACGTTACGTAAAAGAAGGTCCCGTTCTGCTTTGTCTGATAGTTCAGAATAAAATGCCCACTCACCACAATTGGTGTTCCTGTTTGTATCTAATTGGGTTTAACAGGGTATAATGAATCGGTGTCAAACTATATGACACTACAATTGAGTAATCTTACATTTTACAGTGTATGTGGCCATGTCGTTCATTCAGAAATTCCTTTGTAGAAGTACTTATGTATGCGTAGGGATAGTACACATATATAATATAATCACAAAAGTACATTAAGTCGATACACGGACATAGGTAACGTACATGTACTTACATGCACGTATACAGCGTTGATGTAGTTGTTACAAGTTCCCTTCCAAGGAGTCACCAGGAAAGGCCGATGTTGATCATCTATACCAGTAGAAGATACAGTCAATACATATTTGCAAACAGCAACATCTTTTCAAAACTATAATGTTTGTTATGTAATAGCGTACGAACCCAAGTGGGAATTCCAATATATGAATGAGCACGAGGAATCCCATCTATGAGTTCCCGGATATTTGTATAACATAATTGTGTTTCTTGCTTCGACACAATCATGTCTACGCAATATATAAACATTGGAGTTGAGCTATTATCAACACAAACGGAACTTTTGTGTGTGTACACATGTGACGTCTAACAATAATGGTGTAAATAACGCCATGTTTTGTATTACCGTAATTACCATCTCACATATAAAAACATGTAAACATAATTGCGAAAATAATGTGTACTATATGAAGTAGTATTACGAAACCATCTTTGTTTCTAGTGAAAAATGAACAATGTATAGGCAAGAGGACGGACTGGTTCCATACAAACGATGCCTTACAAATAATAACAATGCTATCGATCACAAACCAGGAATGATGTCATCGTGTCTGTTTTTCTCGATGTTGCTGGATTCAAGGGCTGCACAATCAACGTCATCAGACAGCGGCGTCAGCGTATTCAGTCGCTTCACAAGGAAAGCCCAACAAATGTCAATAAACAATGTCGTTATTTACGTGATTGTCTACGTTGAACAACTAATCTAGGCTTACATGCATGTAGATAGCAATCGAATGTACATGTGTTATATAAATTATAGGCGTCCTGAAAATGCATGGTTTTAAACGATGTGTTATTTAATAATGTACGTATTAACACGGTATCTTTGAAGTGGTGTAAGTGTATCTCCGTCGAGGCGCCGATATATACTCTGTTTTTTCTAGGTGGTCTTTCACTTACCGGAGAGAATTGAGAGGCGATCAGTGCTCCAGACGGCGCTACCGGAAAGCAATAGTGTGTTGCTCCATTTGTGAGTATAAGTTATAACTAATAATAAGAATAAATAAATAAAAACAAACCTCAAATTGTTCCGCAACTTTATCTTCTTGACACAGTTCGTCAAACGTTTGTCTCAGCTGGGAACACGACACGACGGTAGCTTGGCTCGCTTCTATCAAGGCATAGTAGACATACACGTACTGGTCCTGGAAACGGAAGAGTACGTTAAGGAAACAACATAGCCGGCATGCACTATGCCATGGTAATTGTATACATAGCAAGAAAAGTGGCTTATATTATCTGCTTGTACGACGTGTATATTTTAATTAATCATTGTGACAAATCATTGTCCTATTTGTTGCTCATAAACCTCTGTCTTTTTCTGCACCTTCTGTCAAATAGCTCTCAAACATAACCGGAATCAACCCACTTACAATCTCAAGCAGCGTCCCTGTAAAAGAGAATTCCTGTACCTTTTTGATTTACCTCGTTATCTAAATGAATTACAATAAACACCTTTTCAATATGCCACACATGGACGCTTGAACACACATTATGCTAACGCCGGGTGACAGGACTTCATATCACCGTGTATGACATTTTCAAGAATCAGTAGTTTTTATGTAGCAATCAGCAACGTTGAGATGGGCACGTAAATTCGCAGGAACGTGCCAAAATACGTAGTTATCACATATTGCGGGAAACATAAATTGCTACAGTGACGCCACCTAGCGAGTGAAAATGTAAAGGCTACTGACGCTAGTAGCAATTTTTGATCTTAAAAAAGGCACATCTCATTGATGGAGTGGTTTAAATAATAATATATTTGTTATGATAAACTCATAATTGTTTTGGACTTTGCGACCTTATGAGACCTTCCCTAAAAGATAGTCAAGTGAAACATGATGTCTCCTCACCAGAGTCTGGACCATGTTCATCCTCTGCTTCCTCAGTAGATTCACGCACGAGAAGACGTCGACCTTTCCCTCTGTAGCTGCTTGACGCGTGAGAATGTCTATAGCTATGAAGGTGCCCGTCCTTCCAATGCCCGCACTACGATTGTATCAACACATGCATTTATCTATCGTCAGTGTTCGGTTACAACTATTAGCTATGCGTGTCAAGCGTCAGATAATACAGGTAGATGTATCATTGAACATACGATATTAGTGTCTCCAAAGATGTGTCTCTTATACCTAGGAAAAACATAATGAACGTTAATCGCCACTGTAATAAAGTAATTTACCTGATTGCACGAACATCATCGGTGCTGTCATTGCTCAATATCAAATTACCCATCTGAACACGTCCAAATGCTATACGGCAATGCAGTTTATCACCGTCGTTGATGTGTTCATGTTCTCTGATCATTCCACGTGGATTCAAACTTTGATCGGTTATCAACAGTCACGCTACTTAATCATCCTCTACATCAATTCACACGGTCATGCTACCACTCTGTTCTTCGCTCCCTCTACACCTCAGTTTGGTTACCGTTTCTTTCACTACTCATTTTGTTCCAAGTTATACCCAATTTAATCAGCTAACACTCCATCTAACCTTCCCACTCTGGTTCTACAGCACCAAACTTTAACCTTTGCTGAACATCTGTCCAACCCACGTGGACGTTGTTGTCTACCTTCCACAGTCTCCTCTGTCGTTGCACAATGCCGGCTGTTTCACATAACATATTATCAATATTAACAATGAAACAACCACCAAGGTATGATGTTTTTACTATAAACAAGAATTAAACTCATCCAAAATATGTTCCTTACTGTTTGATGCAATACCGACATGCGTCATCACCCACCTGCAGTGTACGACCAAAGGCCCTCGTCGCAGTGGGTCGAGACTGAGCAACTTCCGGCGGAAGGCGAGCAGCGGGTAGGCGAACTGAGGCGTGCCTCGGTCCGGCCAGCTCGTGAAGTGTAGTTGGTAAATACGTCGCATCTTTTTCGATTCCTGTGCAACGGTTTACACATGTTTGGCGTTATCAAAGGTGAAACAGTTATAGTTTATATGACTCTTTTACCAACCCATTATACGTCAATAGCTTGACCCATTTACGCGTAAATACCACTCTTTGAGTAACATTTATACATACCAGCATATACACTAATACTGGACATGCGCAGGTTCGTTTCATAGTTTCAACAACGTGATCTGTTTAGTACTTGTTCTATTAGTCAAGTTTATTACGCCGGTTTTTTGTGGAGATTACCAAGCCAAAACATTTTTGGAAACGTCATGACATGAAGAACCCGAAAATCAATGTTTCCATTTACCCATAAGCATATAAGGCGGCCATTATGGATTTTCACAAATGACCGCCAAAATCAATTCCCTGATATTTTAATAACTGCTTCACTTAGAGCTACAATTTGTTTGTCTATATATAAGTTCTACCGTTCAACATTTTGTGTATTTGTTACATTTGGACTTCTCCGATATTCACATCCGCCAGTTTTAAAGATGGCAGTCGTTGATACAAATATCACGATATCTTACCAAATACATACCATAGAGTCGTAAAGTTTATGATTTTGAATAGCTAGGTCCATAACGATATCAAAAATGTTACACTTGACATTCGGCGACATTCATATATCCGCCATTTTTTAAGATGGCGTCCATCAAAACTTCTTATTTCAATATTTTACGACCTACATAACTAAAAAAACTAAAACGTTGATGTCAAAATGTAGGTTTTTAGATGTAATGATTAAAAGTATATTAGTATTGACCTTCGTCTTTCAGGTATCCGCCATTTAGAAATATATGCCATTTTGAAAGATGGCATGTGACAAAGCCTTCAAGTATCTTAAGTTGTACGTAAATAGAATCATGAAGTTAATGTCAAAAAGGTATTACTTAAATATTGTAGGAAAAACCGGCAAAATCACTTCAAACATTAGATTATTGACGTTATCATGATGCCTACCCCCTAAATCCACATAAAGGATTCCCAAAGAGTTCACACATCCTGCTGACAACTGCCTCATTGGCACAGTAATGTGCAGCGCAGGTTGGCTTTTAAACATCGACACTACTTTCTGCAGCCTTTCGTGCAGCCTCACTTTGTGATCGGCCACAAGAAAAACAAGACTAGATTTAAAGAAAACCAACGATCTGTACGGACGTCTAGTGGTTCTTTCCAGGTCAAGCCCACCTATTGACCAGATACACGCTAAAGGCAACTGTGAGGTCACGCTGACACCTACTGTTTGAACAAAATGGTGCATTGCTTCCATACACTGACAAATTCAGAATCCACATCCACGAGAATGTGGCATATGCAGAAATGCCTCCTCCGTGAAACAGCCGCAGTCGGTGCCTATAAAGGTATTTCAGCCTATAGCAACAGACGGAGGAAACGCATACTCCACTGAGTTGACAACGATGGTCATAGTAGCAAAATCACAGTTGTCAATAACATGGTACTTGTCCAAAAAACTTACGATGAAAGCCGCTACAATAGGGACAATCAAGAATCTTAGTAAACGCTTTATTGTCAGCTCATCTGGAAAGCTTTAGGTGTCAACAAAACGCCTTCTATACAGTCTCCTGAGAGTGCAAATCAAATGTTTAAAACTGCATTTTTAGATATGGGGATAACAGGCTTTATCGGGCGCTCTCTTTCAAAACTGCGGGTATTATAAAATGGCGGATAAATAAGTAATCGAAAGTCAAAAGTGACATATATATGAAATCATCTACATTTTGACATCAACTTTGTGGCTCTAGGTTATGTAGTTTTTAAAATATTTAAATGATCGATTCTTAAGGACGCCATCTTTACAAATGGCTGATATATGAGTGTCGCCAAAGGTCAAACGTAACAAAAATTCATATCGCTATCCACCGAGCTATTCAAAAGCATTAACTTTACGGCACTACGTAAAGTTACGACAACGTGTTAAGATATCGTGACATTTGTATTAACGACCGCCATCTTTAAAAATGACGAATGTGAATATCTGAGAAGTCCAACAGTAACACATTTGAAAATCTTTGATCCCTAGAACCAATATCTAGACACACAAATTGTATATCTAGGTGATGTTGTTAAGATATATGGGAAATTGATTTTGGCGGCCATACATTAAAATCAAAAATGGCCGCCTTACCTGCTTATGGGCAAATGGAAACATCGGTTTTCGTGTTCCGCGTGCCATGACGTTTCCAAAAGTGTACTGGATTGCTCCACAAAAAAACGGCGAAAATACATAGTGAACTTGACTACATGTATTATACGAACCTCGTTCTTCAGCTGGAATTCGCGAATCACGAACTCGGCAAAGGTTTCTTCTTTCACGCTCTCGGTAACGAAATGTCCCCAAAACCGAGTTTCGCCCTTGTTCGGCCAGTACTGGCTACACTTCTCCTGTGTCGACACAGTAAACATTCAAAACTTAGCACAACTTGAGGAAGACCGACCAAAAATACGTGCGATGACGAACATTAAGCTAATAAAACATCGAAGTGTGTGTGCATGTGTACGTGTGTGTGTGTGTGCGCGGGTGCGTGCGCGCGCGGTTGCGTGCGTGTGTTCGTTCGTGCGTGCGTGCGTGCGAGTGTGTGTGCGTGCGTGCGTGCGTGTATGCGAGCGTGCGTGCGTGCGTGCGAGCGTGCGAGCGTGCGTGCGAGCGTGCGTGCGAGCGAGCGAGCGTGCGAGTGTGTGTGTGAGTGCGCGCGCGCGCTTAACAGGAGGGATGGAGGGCAAGGAAGATGAGGGCAGAGAGAACGACAAAGAGAAAGACAGATAGACAAACAGGCCAATAGACAGAGAGTGAGATAAAACAAAATATATTACTAGCCGAGTTACCCGGCGTTACCCGAAAAAAGGCAGTGAAATATTTGTGACCCCCTAACATTTCGAAAAAATCTTAAGCTACGACTCCAATGGTCCAGCTAGATCGCACACATAAAAGATCATTTTGCCTACATCCAAAAGTATCTTAGATATTAGTTTGGCCGCCACAGGACATTTTTGTCCTAACCCCTTTTTGCTCGATATATTTGTTTCGTTGTTGATTATTCATCCCTAGCATGTATATAATGATATCCAGTGGGTTGGGCATTTAGAAAAAAATTACTGAAATGGTGTTTTATATGTTTCAATACATGAGGAATTCGATTGTTGATATGAAAACGATTCAAGAAAACAAGACGGCGGCCATATTATATACTACAAAATGGTTGCCAACGATGCAAGTTGTCATAAATTTCCAAGCGCGTAACGTGCACACATAATTAAAATATATTTTTATATATGTTCAGACATAGGATATGCCAACATCAGTTGTTTTGAAAATTTTAAGAAAGCAAGAAAAGTGTTTGCAGAGGATGCTATAGACCCTTTTAGAAATTTTGCGGCAATAAGAAAATATGCATCGCAAAATTGTTTGGTAACGCGGAAGTGAATTGTTTTTCATCTATTTGCTACTCTGAAGATTATTCTCTACACCAACATAACAGATGCGGATCGCTATTTAGTATTACCTATTAGCAATTTTTCCTACAACAATTCGGCATAGTGTTTTATCGAGTCAGGGGCCTGTATGACGACGTGTAACGCCATAGTATCCAGTATAAAGAAAAAAAAGCTTTTGGTCGATTATTACATAAAACCAGTTTTCGTGATTGTTAAACACTCAAGAGCATAGCGAGAAGCAGACTAGACTTTGCATTTAGACATTGTCGAAGACATGATCTCGTTGTTCTTTGCCACAGGGCATGTGCATTTTGCCCTTTACGCATTGTTCTATTTACGATATATGGAAAGCTTGCCCAATTGTATGCACGTGCAATTTATTACCGGGCAATACACGACGCATCATACCACTGGTCTGTCCAGTGGCATTTGGAATGGCATGGCCATTGGGACTACCTTCATGAGTTGAGGTCATGGAATAAGTGGGATCAATGGAATAACTATGAAACCGGGAATTCCCTCAACGTGGGCTACAGCTTTCATACCTGCCATGGCATCATCGGCAACTTGAACGAGATGAGAGACAACAGACAGCCATCTGCTCAAACTTCTTATAACGAAGACATGACCACAAGAATCAAGGGGGAGGAAAGCTCTACGTAAGAGTACGCGATAAACGGGAGATCAGCATAGACCCACTCGACCCAGAGCAACATCAAAATGAGCTGTTGAACACTCACTGGCCAAGTTGTAAAAAAGTCTTCGGTCAATATCGACAAGGCAGAACTGCTAGGAAAACACAGATGGAGTCTTTTGATCACAGTTGGTCTGGTGGATATCAAGATCCAATACTAAAATATTGTGACCACCATCACCATGGTTCTATCCAGGAAACACATTAAAAACGTTTGTTTCAGACAGAGACCATGGGTTTGCAGTCCTACGCACGCGATCCTGAGTTCTTGACACAACCTAGCTAATGAGCCATGTTCTACCACCTATCCCTGTGTCTATTGTCGATGAAAATGGAAATATGAGGGATGCAAACAATAAATCAAATTTCAAGAATATGCACAATGGTGCAAATGTTAATGCAGTTAATGCAGCGGGCTAAACAAGATGGGTGCACTGTCCTATGGGTCTCGCCTTGGCCGTCATCAGGTAACTAACTACACGACTACTTTGTCCGGTTCCGTGGTTACCTGCACAGTCACTTCGCGAAAAAGGATGTTGATCTGATGTTCAACAGATACATTAAGGGCAATACTAAAGATGCAACACGACGTGGCAAGGACAGACCGGAGCAAACAGGGTCTACATATTACGTTGCACAGCTCTCCTGCCATCACAGAGAGTCGCCCTACCCATCACCACGTACAAAGTCCGATTACTTTAATAGTTACACTGGCTTCCAATGTGCATATCGAATGCAATTCAAGTTAGCCACTATCACATATCGTGCCTTTTCTACACAACATCAGTCCTATTTGTTTAGTCTCCTTCTTTTTCCGATATCCCCAGGAATCTCAGATCATCTTTTTCATAACTACGTTTTGTTCCGTAAACCAAGCTTAATAATGGCAAACGTGCTTTATCTGTAGCTACACAAAAAATCTGGAATCAACTTCCTATCACAATAAAACTATCTGAGACTATAAATACCTTTCGTAAAAATAACTGAAGACCTATTGTTTTGAAATTGCATTCCCACTCTAACCTTCGACGGTCCCTTGCTCTGAAGACGACACTCGATTGTCCATGTTAACGATCTTGCCCAACAGTTCTTGTATGTTGCGCCTCTGAGCTCAGATTTCTGGGGATTTAGGCGCTATAGAAGTATTGGCAAACGTGCTTTTTGTGTAGCTTCACCCAAAATTTGGAATCAACTCTCTGTCACTTTGAAATAATCTGAGACTATAGCTACCTGTTCGTAAAAAAGCTGAAGAATTATTTATTTGAAATTGCATTCCCACCCTGATCTTCGACGGTCACCTGCTCTAAAGACGAATCGTACTTGTCCATATTAACGATTTTGGCCAACGATTCTTGTATGTTGTGCCTCAGAGCTCAGATGTCTGGGGAAATAGACGCCATAGAAGTGTATTATTATTATTGTTTTTTAATATTATTCTTATTGTTATTAGTATTATTATTATTGTTATGCTCCAAGTGTCACGTGGGATGGGGCCGTCCTGATCGTTGTGGACGACACATACATCTTCATTCACTAGTTGTATTTCTGTCACCGTGGAAGTATCCTGCAAACTTCTGGTGGTTTTGCCAATTCAAATACGAGCTGTCCTAGACATCAACGCAGCTGCAGAAGAACACAGCTCCGCTGTTCCATATCTATTGTAGCGTCATACTTTGGTGTTGGCATGATTGCAGCTCTGACATTACTGAGATATGGTCAAGGTTCTCTCAACTTATTGGGGAACACCGGCGGACCACGTTTTCGTCGGAAGTAATGGACCAGGCCACACACTTTATGGTGGCATGCTACGGTCAGCATATATGTCATTCAGTGACGAACGCATGCCAACAAATGTGGCTTTGCTAAGTTAACATAAGCAAGGCTTCGTACCAAAGCGTTATTCCTGCTACCCACAAATGAAGCGTTCCAATAAAATGTGGCTAGAGCCCCTCTGCAAATAGCGATTTGGCGTCATGACCCCTCGTTAGTCCCAGTGTCGTAGTTGAAGAACAATACAATACCGCGTTACCACGGAATTGGGCTAGACATGTTTTCTGATTGCCGCGAACTTGAAATATAACGTTTGTTGCATCTTCTGCTACCATTGTTTTTGCTTTCTTTACATTTTTCAAAACATATTTTATTAAATATCTTATATATATGTCTGAAGAAATGTAAAAAGACATTGTAGTCACGTGCATGTTATGTGCTTGAACATATACGACAATTAGCAACTTCGGCCACCATTTTGTACCATCTACATGACCGCCATCTTGTTTCATTTAAACCTTTTTATATAACTGATGGTGTAATCGAATTCCTCATGTCTGGAAACATATAAAACAACATTTCGATTATGTATGTATCTTGTCGGGTTACAAAGATATCATAACATAGTATAGTGTGATTTTATTAAAGCTTTCGACAAGGTTCCAGATATTCGACTCATTGAGAAACTCCAGAACTATGGCATAAAGAGGAACATTCTTAACTGGGTTACAGCTCTGCTGGCCCACAGTAGACAAAGAGTAACGGAAAATAACACATTTTCATTGGCAGGAGGTAATCAGTGGAATACGACAAGGATCGGTGATTGTCCCTCTTCTTTTTGTTATATTCCTAAATGAATTACCTGATGCTATAAAGTGCTCTCATATTTTCTTGTTTGCGGATGATATGAAGCTCTTCAATCCTATTTATACCGAAGAGGTCTGCACAAAACTGCAACAAGATCTTATCTCTGCTGAACGCTGGACAGAACAAACAACCAAAGAGGGAACCGTATTGTTTTATAATCATGATATAGCCCACGCAAGGTTTTACTGTTGGAAATCATACCATTCCGTTTTCTTTGAGGTTTGCTAGCATCAAGATTGTGTTAGATCCCTCCTGCCAGACCATCCTCCACATGTCTTCAACGGTGTTGTCCCGAGGTCCTGTCCGCACAGAGTCGACGTAGCCAAAGTGTGTTAAAATGCATCACGAATTCACCGTGTTAATAGAGCGTTTGTTCGATGTGGTTTGGTGTAATAATATTTAGCGAAATATAGAACTATAACTCCATGTCATATCAACGTTTAGGCTATAGCGAACATATATAAATGCAATGACTGCGTCAACGAATGTTACATTATGTAATGGCAATACAGTTGTATTGAGTACCCTTACCAATAATGGGTTGGTTAACATACCGTTGGTGTCACCCGTTACGCAATGCGTTTACAGAGCTTACTCCATCTTCAATGTGTATTTTGCAATCAAACAATTTCTTAATTATTTACCAATGAATACTGTTTTACGTGTTAATATGACGACATTTTTTTCTCGCTGTCATTTCAGAGCTTTCCTTTCATCCCAGTTTGCGGTATGCCTTCTTTATTAGGACCCAGATAAGTTCATTAATTAAAGCATATTTTGTTTATTAACAATCTATATAAAAAATGCTATCTATAAATAAGGTAAACATTAATTCTGCTTCATTTAAGCAATAAACAAATGATCGTTAAATGTATTTGCAGACGTTGTACCATGTATTACCTTGGCACGCAATGTAAGTGTTCTCCTTTTCACGATAGCCCTGAAACAAGAGACACAATTAAAACAACACGTTTCAGAAAACAAAGCAATAAGAACTCATTGGTTTCGCGAGCAGACATCAGCAATAAATATATCATTGGTTTCTGGAGAAGACATTAGATATGTCTACTACAGTCGAATCTCGCTTCACGGTCACCTCGGTAATACGATCACCTCACAATTAAGGTCACCTTAAGACAGTGCCAATTAATTTCCATAGCAGTAAAGTATAGGAAATTAGTCCCGCTAATAAGGTCACCTTGCTATTCAGGTCACTTTCGCCCAGTCCCCAGGGTGTCCTTAATAGTGAGAATCCACTGTACATACTAATTGCTAGACGTCATTGACTGGCGGTGTTAACTGATGTGCACTATTTGTTGTCAGTTACGTTTCCTTACGTATGAGGTAACCGGTTATCATTATGACACCCAACTGTTATTTCTTTGTTCGATGTTGTGTTAAACTTTATATGACTTAGGTGAGTATTCCAATGGCTACATTTTCGTGTTCCGCACCATGATTTTTACCCTAATGTCATCACAGCTGTAACTGAGTTGGGTCCTGTAATCTAAGAGTTAATGTTCGCTAGAACAACTGTTACATTGTATTTTAAGAGACACATATTCATTTACCTTGATATGGTTTGCATTAATGTAGTCGCTCTGTCCCTTGTGTTCCGCCAGAACAACCCGTGTGTGATCATCTACGAATAGATGAACAAATGACGATTGTATACAATGTATGATATTCGAATTACAACTAAGAATATAACTCGATATAATGTACGTTGGAACGTGTAGTGGGTATGCTACGTCGCAGGAAACAACATAAT
This sequence comes from Escarpia spicata, assembly GCA_963995525.1. Taxonomy (NCBI): domain Eukaryota; kingdom Metazoa; phylum Annelida; class Polychaeta; order Sabellida; family Siboglinidae; genus Escarpia; species Escarpia spicata. Next base: position 10,450,769 of record OZ023213.1, read on the forward strand.
GTAAGTGGTATACAACAAAAAAGCATTGGCACCAATTGTGCTCTTCTCATTGCCCATTACACATGTAACTTCAGTACGTAATATTATCAAGGGGTATCTTTATATTAATGTAAGAGGTGGTAGTTGCAATAAAGTAACATTAAATAAACCTTCGATAACCGTTAAAGCATACGAAATGCTGTTATTTTCCTTACATGGTAGAATATCCCTGAATCGGTTCTTGGGTTTGTTCTCTGTTTTTTTTGCCGCTTTACAGTCAGTCTGGATACCCCGTGGCAACTCCTGGAAGATGTAATATAATAAAGATAAGACAGGTGTTTTACATATAGTGGTACGTCGTTCATGTAAAAAGTAAAGGTAAGTTCTTATTTAGTGCAGTATCCAGTTCTTTGGACTACTCAATTACATTTTACTCCCTAGCAGACCTGTTCATTCGAAGACTATGTCGATTTATCTAGGAAGTATTCAGCCACGCTGCAATTAAACAGAGCGAAGATTATTCGTACACATATATCCACAAATGTCTATAGTCAGGTACTCATTCATACAGCTGAGTGAACTGGAACAACTTAGGATGAACTAACCTGCCCTAAGTTCGACAAGGCAGCGCAGGATTCGAACCCGGGTTCTCTCAATTGAGAGTCCGATGTTCTAGCCACTGCACCATTACGCTGTACACTTTACACGTAATCTGTAAATACTAAAATTATGTAGTCTTTTTGTTGTGCTATTTCGTGTTATATTTAAAGCAGCGTGTGAAAGAATAGCATAGCTATTAGACGATGCCATTCTAGTGAGGCGCTACCATCGCAGTGCAAACCTCACTGGGCAATGATATGTTTCGGGTGTCAACCACGTGTACTGGCATTGCGAAAGTAGATTTGTAGGTACGTTTGTATATTTTAGTTGTTGAACACGTCACCTCATACTCGTTCTTGAACCCGTTCTGTTGTTTCTTGTCGTCGACATAAGGGGCGAGATCGGCGACTGCGACGCCGCGTGTCGCCGTCTGCTGCAAATTGACATACTCCACTGGCGCCGTTTGTCCCTGCTCTACGTTCTCGATATCGGCACCTCCTGCCTCCTCCCTAGTACCACGTTCAGTCTTCACCACCTTACGACCTGAACACATTCGGAACATTTATATGATGGTTGTTGAATGTTAATGTCCTTAAATTTAGCAACCATATAACTGCGGCACTGTTACGTTGTTACTGTTGTGATGGAGGGCTAGGGTATAGTCTTCGCGGAAGTGGATGATGAAGCCGTATATGATAGTCGCATGGACAGTAATTACACTTACTTTGCGTGCTTCTTTTGAAGGTGCTCATCACAAAGTTGGACACATCGCTTTTGTTCTCTCCCGAACGCCTACGTCTGGGTGTAAGACGAGACACGTTGTTATTGTTGTCGCTGCATATTGGTGTGCTTATATACATGTGTGGGTTCATGTATGCTTCATACATTCATACTAACATACACACTTACATACATACATACCTACATACCTACATACCTACATACATACATACATACATACATACATACACACACACACACACACACAGACATACACGCACGCACGCACGCACACACGCACACACGCACACACGCACACACGCACACTCGCACACACGCACACACGCACACACGAACACACGCACACACGCACACACGCACACACGCACACACGCACACACGCACACACGCACACATGCACACATGCACACATGCACACATGCACACATGCACACATACATACATACATACATTCATACATACATACATACATGTGCACTATTACACCAATATACACCTCTGCAAGCGGATTACTCTTGCAAGTTCCTAGAGTGAACTTAAAACGTTTCGGCCGCCATGCATTTGCTTAAGCTGGCCCCACTCTGTGGAACAAACTTCCCATGAACATGCGCAACAACGGCAATCTCCCTCAGTTTAATAAACAACTAAAGACATTGTTCTTCTCCACTTAATGGGTTTTACATGACTGACATTGGACTTTAACACACGTATTACATATTATCTTATTTATTATCATTGTAGTATTCATTAGTTATTATTATCGTAGTGGTTTTTTTTATTTCACACATTTAATATTACTTTTAACGAATGCAGTTTAATTTGTAAATATCTACATGAATGTATTTAAAATAATTTACACATAGGAACATTCTACAGTTTTAACATGTTTTATAGCCTATCATTATTATTATTTTATTATTTACCTGGACTAATTATAATGTTAAGCTATTTAGTATTTTAATGCTTGTACACACCCGTGAACGGGGCAACCGTCACCGATTTGACGGTGTCAAAATAAAGTTTTATTATTATTATACATACATGCGTACATACATATATACATACATACATACATAGATACACACATACATACATACATACACACACACACACACACACACACACACACATCCGCACAAACATACACACGTACAAACATATACGAGCATACATTCATACATTTAGAATATTTTAGCAAATATACCCACAACGATGCAATAATTAATCAATTTTCAAAAACAACTATTTAAATACAATACAATATTACGTCATTAAGAACTAAAAACAGTAACTACTATTGCACACACCAATGTTGATAACAATCATGACTAACGAATTATACTCACTAGTAATAAGAACACTACGAGAAAGATAATTAAATGAAATACCTGATAATTATGACAATTGCAACAGTGACGCCAACGACGGTCACGAAAGTTACTGCTAGAACAACGATAATGATGATATTGCCGTCTACGTTTCCCTGGCCTCCAGTGCGTGTTGTTGTTTTTGCAGTCGTTGTTGTACTGGGAATTTCTGCAAACCAGCGGTGACGATCAGCAGCCAAACCGTTCAAAAACACAAATAATTCCATTAAAATCATTGCAACTTATGGGTGTGTTTCAAGTTTTCGTTTTATAATAAGATGTATGTGTGTACATAATACATGTTAATATTTACGCGCGCGCACGAACATGTACACACGCGCATGTACAAAGCGTGCACTATCGGCGTTTCTTTGTATTACACAAATAAAACAATCGTTTTAATAATATTGCTTTTTCAGAATTAATATTCCCCGTCAATGGATTTAATTATATTGGGAGGGCGGATTAACTGGTCTGCATATCTGACGAGCAACAAAATAAGCGAATTGCAAGAAGCTGTGTTACCTGTACATACGATCGTGTCACCCTCCCACTTTGCGTTTTTATTGCAGACGAGGTTGTGGTGTTGACTACCGCTGTGGTAGCCAGGTTCACAACTGTAGGTGGCGGTGTCCATGTATCCTAACCCAGTCCTCATTACCGTGGCCTGCGAAACGTCTGGAGGCTGTCCACATGTCAATTCTAAAGAAGAAATCACACCTCGAACATAAATCTTTAACAAAGTGGTAAATCTTCATATATTCATTGAAGCAATTATCTAAGGCAAATTACAGCTCTTTGTTCTTAGAGCTAAGCCTAACATTTGCAAACATGCTTTCTCTGTAGCTGCGCTCAAAATCAGGTGTAAACTCTATCTCTTTAAATTATCTGACACTTTAGCTACCTTTCGTAACAACAAACCTCAGGACGTATTTGTTTGGAATCGCATCCCCACTTTAACCATCGGCGGTCCCTTGCTCTAATAATGACTCTTGCGCGTCTGTGTTCACGATTACGCCAATCGATTATTGTGTGCTGCACATCTGAGCTGAGATTCTTGAGGATGTAGGCGCTATATTCGTCTATCATCATTAATATATTAACCAGTTGTACTTGTTGCAACATGGATAAATGGGTTCCAGTAAAACGTTCCCACGGTATAAATACGCATAATTCAGTTGTGTTTATTTGCTTTCTTATTTAGCTAAATTATATATATATATATATATATATATACATACATATATATATATTACAAAACCGACTCACGTGTTAAGAAGTTTGCAGCAACCGTTTCGCTGGTAGAGGCGATGTCCTCGTTGTTGGTAACTGTAACTTTCACTTCATACTCGTCGTAGGACAAGTTGTATAATGTCCGCTGTTTATCGGTGACTGGATTAGCCTCTTTATGTTTCCAGGAATATTGATTACCTTGGAGTTTGTAGGACACATCAACAGCTATAATGTTATCGCAACTACTCTTCAGCGTCTGTGCAAAGAAGGCAAAACAAATATATCATGATGTTGTGACATGATACTGCTATACAGCCAATGTGATCATTCTAATGCAGATGTTTTACATGAATAAGAAAGATCGTCCCGAGTCTACAATATATTGATCTGAACATACATACATTGCGTTTTAATTTCCGAACAACTGATTTACCCCACAAAAAGTGAGAATTTTGACATGCATGAGGTAATTTGAGAGTTTCTCGTTCAACCCGTGGGGTTGTAGATTAATCCCTGAAAGTTTGGCGCTCGAAGTTCAAGCCGTTTAAGAGGAAAACGTTAACGTACCGCATACGCATACTTAGTTATATTTAAGCATGTGTTACTGACCTTCCAAGTCACCCTGATGTTTCCGTTAGTGGAGCCGCTCTTGGTCGACGTTGTCACATTCTCTATAATGGGAGTGTCTGGAGCTGTTGAAGAAAATGTGGTCGTGTCATGTTTTAATACAACACGACATGACAATACCAACAGTGCTACGTCACTATAAAAATATAAATATCATCGCTATAAAATAGTGTTCCTCCCGAGGCACAAAGAGGATTGAGTGAGTGAGTGAGTGAGTGAGTGAGTGAGTGAGTGAGTGAGTGAGGGAGGGAGGGAGGGAGGGAGGGAGTGAGTGAGTGAGTGAGTGAGTGAGTGAGTGAGTGAGTGAGTGAGTGAGTGAGTGAGTGAGTGAGTGAGTGAGTGAGTGAGTGAGTGAGTGAGTGAGTGAGTGAGTGAGTGAGTGAGTGAGTGAGTGAGTGAGTGAGTGAGTGAGTGAGTGAGTGAGTGAGTGAGTGAGTGAGTGAGTGAGTGAGTGAGTGAGTGAGTGAGTGAGTGAGTGAGTGAGTGAGTGAGTGAGTGAGTGAGTGAGTGAGTGAGTGAGTGAGTGAGTGAGTGAGTGAGTGAGTGAGTGAGTGAGTGAGTGAGTGAGTGAGTGAGTGAGTGAGTGAGTGAGTGAGTGAGTGAGTGAGTGAGTGAGTGAGTGAGTGAGTGAGTGAGTGAGTGAGTGAGTGAGTGAGTGAGTGAGTGAGTGAGTGAGTGAGTGAGTGAGTGAGTGAGTGAGTGAGTGAGTGAGTGAGTGAGTGAGTGAGTGAGTGAGTGAGTGAGTGAGTGAGTGAGTGAGTGAGTGAGTGAGTGAGTGAGTGAGTGAGTGAGTGAGTGAGTGAGTGAGTGAGTGAGTGAGTGAGTGAGTGAGTGAGTGAGTGAGTGAGTGAGTGAGTGAGTGAGTGAGTGAGTGAGTGAGTGAGTGAGTGAGTGAGTGAGTGAGTGAGTGAGTGAGTGAGTGAGTGAGTGAGTGAGTGAGTGAGTGAGTGAGTGAGTGAGTGAGTGAGTGAGTGAGTGAGTGAGTGAGTGAGTGAGTGAGTGAGTGAGTGAGTGAGTGAGTGAGTGAGTGAGTGAGTGAGTGAGTGAGTGAGTGAGTGAGTGAGTGAGTGAGTGAGTGAGTGAGTGAGTGAGTGAGTGAGTGAGTGAGTGAGTGAGTGAGTGAGTGAGTGAGTGAGTGAGTGAGTGAGTGAGTGAGTGAGTGAGTGAGTGAGTGAGTGAGTGAGTGAGTGAGTGAGTGAGTGAGTGAGTGAGTGAGTGAGTGAGTGAGTGAGTGAGTGAGTGAGTGAGTGAGTGAGTGAGTGAGTGAGTGAGTGAGTGAGTGAGTGAGTGAGTGAGTGAGTGAGTGAGTGAGTGAGTGAGTGAGTGAGTGAGTGAGTGAGTGAGTGAGTGAGTGAGTGAGTGAGTGAGTGAGTGAGTGAGTGAGTGAGTGAGTGAGTGAGTGAGTGAGTGAGTGAGTGAGTGAGTGAGTGAGTGAGTGAGTGAGTGAGTGAGTGAGTGAGTGAGTGAGTGAGTGAGTGAGTGAGTGAGTGAGTGAGTGAGTGAGTGAGTGAGTGAGTGAGTGAACATATTCAAATTCATTATGACGTATTTTCTATATTTTTTTCTATATTTTATATTAAAATATTTACAGTTAAAAGTCCTCTGAGAAACAATTATATATAACGTGCTACTATGTACAATGAAAAATAAATGTTTTATAATAAAGGTGTATCGCAGACATTTCACAGTTTGTTAATGTAATAACTAATATACTTGGAAGACCATCCCATATAAGACACCATAACATAATAACAATATTATATTAAAGATGATTGGTACCGTTATTTTGTTAACAAGTGATCATATTTATGAATGTTAAGTTTTAGCTTAAATCACCTGCAGTTATTTTTTTACAATAAAAGGGGACTGTGAAGTGAGTGATTTCGAAAAGGCAAGTTCATGGGTTTCTGGACGTTTCCGTAATTTCGGCCCAAATTGGTCATAATTAACCTATCCATCACGTGACCTGTCTCCTAACAAAATGTCCGTCTAGCCAACAAAAATGGATGCCGGACATGTGGAGCGTTCAAACATTACGTCGTATACTGTGTTGCAATTCTGGTCCCAAAATTGTTCTTTATGGCAAATCCATACGGCAATTCATGTTAAGTGTATGGGAATGTTTACTTTGCGGATCCGTTAATTGTTGGCTTGACGGAGCTTTTGCTAGGTAATAGGTCACGCGTTGCATAAATAAATTAGCATAAAGTCAATAGACCGCAACGCTATGCTATGCTGTTGGCTTGGGGGTAGACATAAGCATATTGTGTCAGCGTATATTCCATGTTGCCAAGTTTATGACGCAGGGGCCGTTTTCTTGTATTTGCCGTACGCGCGTGGTTCCTGCAATTATTTGGTTACGTATTACGTGCACGTTTCGTTTTACGTTCCGAATAACTGATTGACCTCATAACAGGTGAGCATATTGACATATATGTGATAATTTGAAAATATTTGTAGGTCTTACGTTCTTTCTCGGTGTCGTAGATTAATCCCTGAAAGTCGGGCGTTCGGGGTTCAAGCCGTCTAAGAGGAAAACGTTAACCTATCCGTGTGAAATATGCAAGCTCGATTATAAGTAGATCAGTGTGCCGAGGAAGGAAAGTCGTTTGCAACTCGTGTACGTTGGTTTGCATCAAATACTTGTAACTGCTGGTTGACGCGTATATTAAAACCTATAGTCTCATCATTTCCACTTACCAATGCAATTAGTTTTGAATCTTATAACGTCCGTACTTGTACCGGCCTGACGGAGTTCGTTGTGTTGGCGATACGGTTCAACCTTGACTGAATAGTGCGTGTTGAACTGTAGACCGGTGATTTGCGATTCAAAATGATCCGTATTAGACGTGTGTGGTTGTTTGGATTTATTCTTATACGTCTCTCCTTCCGCTCGCAGCCAGACGATGTAATAGTAGTGACTCTCCAGACCGGAAGAGATGCTCTTTGCGTTCGGCCAAGTCACTGTCACGGATGAGCTCCCGATGCCGTCAACTTCTGGTGACTTGAGTACCTCAAAATACGGGGTGTCTGGAGAAAAGAATGTGTCATACATATAGTACAAAATGATATTTCGACAGGTCAAGTTTGCAATTCAAGCTTTCTATCTGAAACGCATATTTTTGTTTAAAGGATGTTCAAGGCTAAACGAATTATACCGATCAGGTGATTGATTTAATACTGCTGTTATGTTTATGTTGCTATGGCAGCAGCATATTGATGTATCGTTGCACGTCCCAAGTTCGTCGTCGCACAACTCCCTTACAATGCAGTATTGTGTCGTTTGTAAGCAAGCACTCACCAACAGTTGGTATGCATGGTGTGTGTGTGTGTGTGTGTGTGTGTGTGTGTGTGTGTGTGTGTGTGTGTGTGTGTGTTTGTGTGTGTGTGTGTGTGTGTGTGTGTTTGTGTGTGTGCGCGCCCAGCAGTGTACTCAGCACAACTGGGGTCAGCTAGCTCTTATCTGGAGAAGGGCGAAGACCAAAAGAGCGAAAAGTAGTAGCTTGCTGATAACCCATACAGGCACAAGTCAACCCCACCTCCCTGTGCGGCAGACCGGACAACTATTTCCGCATGGACACAGGCTGACGGGGTTCTGGCGGACTAGCGGAGGAGATGGGAGCCACCTAGTCAATAAATCCACCCAAATGCGGTGCTAAGTAACACATAGATCACACCAGATCGGTCGAGGCCCGGGTCAACATCGGCCGCGCTACCCATTGGACCCCTGAAAGGGAACGAAAAGTCAGCAACAGGAGGAACGCATTTGCCAATTCCGGGAAGTGATACTTCCATTGGAGCATGGAACGTCCGAACTATACACGCCTTAGGAAAGGTTGAAGACTTACCGCATACGCTTTCACGATATAAATGGGACATAGTTGGCCTAGCTGAAACGAGACGGCAGGTGAAGCAAAAATATTATTAGAAGAAGGCTACAATATATGGCACAATAGGGAAAAAGGAAAACATCAGAATGACGTAGCCTTTATAGTAAGAAAGGAAATCACTGATTACGTTATTGGTTGTACGCCAATAAACAGCGAATAATATCGATAAGAATTGCGTAAAACCAGATTAACGTCACGGTTATACAAGTCTAGGTTCCAACCAAATCGCACAGTAAAGTAATGAAGACAGAGAAATGGTCTATGAAACACTTGAAAACACCATCGCAAAACACGTAAAAAGATATCACGCAAAGACAGGCGTAGACACATATGAAGACATATGAAGACAGGGCATGTGGTAAAGGCCTTACCCCAGCAAACTCGTTATATGTACACAACTGATCCAGGAGATCAATGTAGCATTCTCCTGATGGGAAACCACATAGCCAAATCGACTACATCTTGACACCTCAACAAATCAAGTCAAGTATCAACAAGCCGAAAACAAGGTCTTTTCCTGGCGCTGATGTAGGAAATGACCACGATCTTGTAATGATGACTATAAAGCTGAGGTTGCAGAAGAATCGGAAAAACAAGATCTTTTGGATAAGATTCGATCTAGAGAAATTGCAAGACACAAAAATTGCAATGCAATTTAAAGCAACGATTGGAGGACGATTTGCAGCACTTACCTTCTTGGGGCCTGATATCAACAACCATATCAGCACGATCGGCACAACAATGCGCGACACCGCCAAGGAAATCCTAGGCAAACCAAAGAGAAAACGACAGACATGGGTACCTGACGATGCAATGAAGCTTTGTGACCAGAGACAAGAGTTAATAAAACGATCCAGCCATGAAGAAGCACTCAAAAATATCGAAAATGAAATAAAGACATCACACAAAGAATGAGGATCGCAAAGGACGACTGGATAAACAAAAGGTGCACCAATAGAAATAACACCAGACAGGCTTATAAAGCCATCCCCAAGCAAAGGTCAAGCCACCTCAAAATGAAATCCGAATGCTAGAGACAAATCCCCCAAATTCGTATACAGCAATTGATTGCTAAATATGAAGTTCATTACTTAACCACGATTTTGCTTCTTAAGTAATAAAATACGATGCATTATGTCTAATACGTAAAGATACAATTTACTTACATATGTATGTCTTGCAAACGTCTGACGTGTACCACGCCTCACAGCCGCTAGGACAGTGTCCGTTCTTAATATCACACAATTGCATGTCCTTGCAATGTCCGCAGTCCTCTTTACAATTTGTCCCGTAAGTTCCCTGCTGACAGTCTGCAAAACGATGAAAACGTATGTATGTATGTATGTATGTATGTATGTATGTATGTATGTATGTATGTACGTATGTACGTATGTACGTATGTACGTATGTACGTATGTACGTATGTACGTATGTACGTACGTAAGTACGTACTTGTGTACGTGTGTACGTGCGTTCGTGTGTTCGTGTGTTCTTGTGTACGTGTGTACATGTGTACGTGTGCACGTATACGAATAAGGGTATTTTAACAAGATTTAACAAGATTGCTATCCAGAGAATTAACTCTAGATGACAGGTGGATAAGGAAGCCCTTTGGCTTATCGAGAGTCCAACCGTTTTATCTACATATATCCAGCCCTTCTTAGGTATGTGTCGATTTTATTTTTAAACATATTCACACTACTAGCACCCACACAATCATCAGATAATCTGTTCCATTCATTCACAGTCCTTTGTGAAAATGAGAACTTTCTTACGTCTAATCTACACTGCTCCTTTACTGATGTAACTTCATGTCCTCTAGTCTTTCTATCTTTCTTAACTGAAAAAAACATATTTCTATCAATATTTTCATAACCATTCAATATTTTATTTTAAACACTTCTATCTGTATATGCGTGCGTGCGAGCGTGCACGCAAGAATGTATGCATGTATGTACATGTATGTACATGTATGTATGCATGTATATATGTACGTGTGCGTGTGGGCGTATGTGTGTAGAGGTGGAACATTCACTCAATGAATTAACATAGCCGTAATCTGAAAAGGTAGTATCATTGTTGTAATTAAGCAGAATAATTGCTACAACATAATTGATATGTTTTATAATGTGGCGTATCAATGTAAATGTTAGCCGCATAAATTAGATAACTATGTAATAGAAATTTCATAAATTTCAGTTGTTGGATTTTGCCTACAGTAGATATGAGATATACATCGTTATTTGTACGATACCTCGTTAATGTCTAGTCAACACTGCAAACGTGTCACGTTGTTGTCAACATAACAGTACACACCTTTTGTACAATGTGGCTGCTGCTTGCCCGGAGCGCAAATAACACAGCCGATGACGTCATTGCATGTACTTGTAGACGGACAATGCTGGCATTCTGTGAAACATACATTATTATGTGATGTAATGCTTGATGTATCAAGGGCTAATATGTTGTTGCATCACCTGCACACAACACCGTCATGTTATTTATGGTTTGGACGTGTTGAGTAAAGCAAATGAGGAATCAAGTAATACAAAAGAGTCCAATTGTTTGTATTAATATTCCAGAAGCTTATCATGATATTAATTCATTAAAAATTATGTTTCAAGCTTTTTAGACTTTATTCCCTGGCAGAACTGTTCAATCGAACATCATCTCGACTTATCTGGAAGCATTCAGCCTCGCTGCAATTAATGCGCGAAAACTATCCGTACACACATATCCACCACTGTCTATAGCCAGGCACTCATTCATACAGCTGAGTGAACTGAAGCAATGTAGAGTAAACGAACTTGCCAAAGGTTCGACACCGCCGCACAGGATTCGATCTCGCGTTCTCTCAGTCGAGAGTCCGGAGATCTTACTGCTGCGATACTGCGCTCACCTACCTACTGATATTATATTGTCTATTAGCTGGACCTTTTGTTTAATTTTCAAATTAAACCGGTTAAAAGTCATGTTTCCAAAGTATTTTTGAAAGCTCCATTCTGTTTAGCCGATTTTGAAGATTTATTAGGGAAACACATTAACTTGTTTTCCAATACAGTGTATTAATTTTATTATACCTGCCGACATTTCAAGACGATGTGTGTAGCACGTTGAAATAGAATTGCGATGACTGAATTTTCGTTTCATAGGAAAGAATAACGCACACATTCAATATCGTGACGTACTTTCTAACGTTCGATAAGATGCAGGATTGCATGTTCAAAAGGTAATGGTTCTGAAAGAATTTGCAATTTATTTAACTATTAATTTCCTTGATATATATGGACAAGTGCTTGGTGTATGTGCCCCTTTTGCATTATTAGCATTGAATATGTTATGCAGCCCATACAGCCAGGATCGAGGGAACGTGCCAAGCAGCATTAGTATTTGAAACCTGGTCACGTGTGTCCGACGAATTTCTGCTTTAGTTATCAATAAATAAACAACGGACGGTGAACAGTATTAGGGTGATAAACACAGCACAATATAAAACTAGCAACAGGTGTATGTTACAACCAGTAATGTAATAATCTACCATTAATGTAATATCCGATCAGTAATATAATAATCGACCACTAATGTAATAATCGACCAGTAATGTAATAAAAACGATTAATTTGATTATGACGAAAATGATGATGGAGATTATGATGATGTTGTTACTAGTGTTATTACTGTAAACATTTGTATTCTGTTCTGCTCTTTCATGTTCATTAGAAATGTCATCAAGACAATCGTATCTAGCAGATACTTACCGATATGCCTATGACCAATGACGACTATTTCACAGAGACCAGTTGTATACGACTGGTTACCCCCATCACGTCTGAAACTGAGGTACTGATTGACACCTAAACATTGCGATTCAACCGTTCCTTTGGGGAGCACTCGGCCGTAGTGACTCGCGCACCGTGTGTGGCTCATTCTGTCCGGACTGTCGCCGACACTCAATATGAACGTGTCAAGTCTTATGTGATTGTAGCCTAAAGAAAACATAAGTAATTAACATCTTAAAGTACAAACTACCACGCCAAACCACATGACGATAGTCGCCACAACACGCCTTGAACTCTAACTATGCGTCAAGCAACAATTCGGGTAGGTAAGAATCGACGTCAATAGAATGTTTAAAAGCGCCCCGATCTCAACTCCCTTCCCGATCCCGATCCCGATCTCGTCACACGCTCTGTTCGATTGTAGTAAATAATTATAAGTGATCGCGCAGCGCGATCGGGAAAAGAGTCGAGATCGGAGACTTTTCAAACACTCTGATTTAATTGGCCGTTTGCGTTCAATTAATACATTATAGTGAATTCATAAAATAGAAAGAAAAAAATTATATACGTTATTATTAGAAAATATATAAATTTAGTCAGCGATCACAGAAGGAAAATTATGTAAATAGTCCCGTGCTCGTGTACGTGTATTCGTGTGTGCGTGCGTGCATGTGTGTGTGTGTATGTGTGTGTATGTGTGTTTATATGTGTATATGTGTGTGCGCGTGTGTATGTGTGTGTGCGCGTGTGTGTGTGTGTGTGTTTGTTGTGTGTGAATATGTGTTTGTATGTCTGTTTATATGTATATGTGTGTGTTTGTATGTGTGAGTATGTGTGTGTAGTTGTGTGTATAAGTCTTTATGTGTGTGTCTGTGGTGTGTGTGTATGTGTGAGTGTGTGTGTGTGCGTGTGTGCGTGTGTGCGTGTGTGCGTGTGTGTGCGTGTGTGTGCGTGTGTGTGCGTGTGTGTGCGTGTGCGTGCGTGTGCGTGCGTGCGCGTGCGTGTGCGTGCGTGTGCGTGCGTGTGCGTGCGTGTGCGTGCGTGTGCGTGCGTGTGCGTGCGTGTGCGTGCGTGTGCGTGCGTGTGCGTGCGTGTGCGTGCGTGTGCGTGTGTGTGCGTGTGTGTGTGTGTGTGTGTGTGTGTGTGTGTGTGTGTGTGTGTGTGTGTGTGTGTGTGTGTGTGTGTGTGTGTGTGTGTGTGTGTGTGTGTGTGTGTGTGTGTGTGTGTGTGTGTGTGTGTGTGTGTGTGTGTGTGTGTGTGTGTGTGTGTGTGTGTGTGTGTGTGTGTGTGTGTGCGTGCTTGTTCGCAACAGCAATAGAATCATTTCACTCAAACATAGGCGTCGTATCCACCCGGACTCGACATTAATTCCGGGAGGCCCGGCATACCCAGCATCTACCCATCCGCGGCCCTATTTCAAAAACGTTCATTCAGGCACAGTGGTTTATTTAAAGTGCACAGAGGGTGTATGTTCGGAACAATATGTAGGCCACGGGCGTAACCAAATCACGCATTGCTGTATGATCCATTTAAAAATGCAGGCCCGTATGCTGGGGTACTATGGGCGGAACGTCACCGCGACAAAATATATAATAGCATCCCTCCTACTCCCACCCCTCGTCTTCCCACGTGCAAACATATGGAACGTTACCGCAAACAATCTTCAACAGCCCCCCCCCACACACACACACACTGCCATCTCGTCTTGTATGCCAGTCCGATAGAGGTGATAGAGGTTTCGGCTGAAACGTTTACTTTAGCATAAATTCACCAATATTCGTTCCGTAAAAACACAGTACCAAAAAACATCCATGCTACGGGCGTACAATATACAGGGTGATACTCTTTTGGAAACACACAAATATAACAATATTACGTATGCCCCTTTAGGTTAAATCCACGTTTTCATGTCGACATTATTGTGTGTGTATCCTGGTGGCGAGAGCTGCTGCGGACGCCATTCCAACTCTGAGTAAGTTTTAACATATATGCTTGATAAGCAATGTAGCTGCTATATACCATAAAATGGCGAAGGGGATTTTTTTAGCTGGAATAAGCAAGTTCTGATGGTGGAGATTATGAAGAGTCAGCGGAAGATGCAAGTTTACTAACAGCATTAACGAGGATCTCTAAGACTCGGCAAGAGAGGAGTTCGTCGATGAACCGGTGCACAACCCAGGGAAGGAGAAAGCATAGGACAATAATCCGACCCACTCACCACCGAAACTCGAAACGTCTGTCGAAAACTCGATGGCTGCGCAAATCGAATACGGATTCGTCATCTTAATTCCATGAGGGGGCGGAGAGCGAAGGTCCCCAGCCCGAGCGCGCTACCAGAAGAGGAGTGAAAATAAACCCCGTCTCCGCTCAAGCTGAGTTGCTTCATGAGCAGGATCCGGCAGGAGCTGTTCAAACAAGTGGTATTTGACTTCGACTGAAACTATGACACAGATGTCCTGACGATGGTGGGCTATGGAGAATCTGTTCTGCTCAAGATCGCCATAGATCTAACGTTTCGAGAACTCCACCCCCCGACATCGGCTGCAACATATTTAACAGCGAGGCGACACATGTTCTACCGTTGTTGTCCACTCTCCTCGCCTGAACAGAGTTGCTGAAAAGATAACATTGCGAAGTACCTTCCGTTCTACTCGAGAATGATTGAACACTTAATGTGTCTGCCAACCATGGCCTACTCCACACAGACGGCTTTTAGGGCTTCCTAGCATCAAGTCAAAATTCCGAACGACTGTGGGTCAGTTCCACGTGAACAATTATGCCATCTCAACAAGAAGGCCTTCGACTCCATTGGAAATTGTGGCGGACGAAGTATTTAGTTTTGTAATTCTCAAAAGCATATCTGCACGTATATCAGACTTGCATGATGTATTCACCACCCTGCGTAGATGCTTGCTGTACACAGAAGTGTCGACTAATATATAGTAAAACACATATATATTGTAGTTGTTTTTGTTTATTTTGCTATGGTATGGACCAGTAGTCATCCGACGTTTGATGGTGAACGCAGCCTGTTGTGTGTCGGTGCCGGAATGTGCTTAAATAGCCGCTGAACATATAACTCTGAAATTATTTGCTGTTTGTCGAGAAAAAACATCGGCACGGACAGGACAAACAGCCCGATGTGGGTTGGGTGCCGGGCGGGTCGAAGGGTTGCCCTATGGATATACGATGTCTATGAGGGCAAACAGGTTGAATAGTACAAATAGCGCAAGTCTGCTGTAAAATACAAAATGTCCGTGATTTTCAGTGAACAATTACGTAAGTCTTACCACTGCTCCCTGAATCCCTGTTGTAGATGACGACGCGGGAGAAGTTAAATATGTCTCCCAGGTCAACCACCCACCAGGCGTTTCTGCCCCAGTCCGTGTCTGGGTGTGCGCAGTGACCTGCACCCATACCTGGGTTTGTGTCCCCGTCGACGGCCAGCCCGGCTGGGAACTGACCACCCCATTGGTCTATACTTTGGCTTGCGGACTTGTTGTATGCAATATTTCCTGTAACAGTAAGCAATATACATGTGTATGTCAGCGCGTGTGTGAACGTGCGTTTGCGATACATATTTAAAAAACGTTTACGCAAATATGACACAACGAGAATATCGCTGTAAATAGAAGATGTTCGATCAAATAATAACACAGTTAATAGCAGTGCTTGACTATGCACACTGCGGTGTGCCTACTCAGCATACACGTTCGGGGGTGGGAGGGATATATTTTTACATAACAGGAGCGACGCGAGGATAGAAGAGGTAGAGGGGTGGAGTAACTATGATTGTGTATACGGAGTATTTGCGTGTATGCGTGTAGTAATTCATGTGTGCGAATGCATGTACAACTACATGATTTCCACGCATATACAATGTTTTCTGCTTTGCCTAATTTTCTGTATATATTAGTTGGTTTCATGGCAGGCACAAATGCAAACACATGCGAAACATGACAGTGATAAAAACAAGAAACATGACGATACATGCATCTATTATACACAACCGCCATTGTTGTGGAATCTGTCGTCGGCAGGTGAAACCAACAGAGACAGCGTTCTGCAAACCTGATAATCTCCCACATCGACCGCCCGCTAACTGTGTCCCTTTGTGTTCATACCTGGATTCACTTTACACAATGTTGACACGTCATATCCAAACTAGAAAGCTGAGTTATTCAAAGCTTTGGCCAGTTGTTGCGAGTAACAGTTGTATGTATGGGTCATAATTCAACTATCTTTTTCTACAAACTTCATTGAAGACAGTCCGGCAGTAAAGAAATAGTATTTAGTAGGCCTATATGTATCAACTTGAATTGGTGGGTGAACACAACAGTTTGTATAAAGTAATGATGGAATAACTATTATGATGGAATTGGTCACGTACAATATATCACTAGGTTTCTGCGTAAACAAACATAGGTGGTTACTAAGCAAACGACCAATTTTGTCTAACACGTAGCCAGCCTTCTCATTTAAAAGAGTCCTCATTTATTCTCAACTTGTATACTTAGTTTTATTAACTACAAAGGAACGATGTATGATGTCAACAAAGTGACTTTCGTAGGGCACCCCATTCAGCAAAGGTATGACAATGTCTATATATATACATTTTATATAGAAATTGTCATAGTTTCTATAATGAGGGTATGAATGGATGAATGTTTATTCAACAACAACAACATAATACATGCACAGTATGGTATGCTGCTGCTGCTGCTGCTGCTGCTGCTGCTGCTGCTGCTGCTGCTGCTGCTGCTGCTGCTGCTGCTGCTGCTGCTGCTGCTGAAAGGACATAGATGAAGTCATAGACTTACATGTTGCTATGCCCTTCTTAAACTAAAAAAAATGAATAAATACAACATGAATTATAAATAAGTTAAGTTACAAAATAATATTCACAACTCATGTATATTGTTACCATGGTGCTTATGTTACTAATACATGGGTTTAATTAAACATCATCTTCAATTAACAATTCACAAATTTGTGGAAATAATTATAATGTGAATGCTTGTTTAATTGTGTTAAACTTGGAAACTGAGTCTATTTATTTGCTAAATTGTTCCACGTTTTGATACCTTGACGGTGAGTGACAGCTGTCGGAGGGTGGTGGTTGTCTTTTTAACCTAGAACAATTTGCATGTGTATAGCTACGGTTGGTTCAAATAAAGCTTGAACACGACCATTTAAATATTTGCTTTATAAAGTATAATCAAAGTCTTGTATTTAACTAAATCATGAAATTTAAGTATGTTTGAGAGATGGAAAAATACAGATGTATGATCATGGTAATTAAGGTTATAAATAATCCATTTAGCATTTTTTCTGTAACAGAGATAAGTATTTCCCCAGATCTCGCAGCAATATAACACATGCGATTCAACAAGTGAATTAAATAATGTGCGTAACGTTGACAATCAAGAACATGCAGTTTTATACAAAACTGCAATGCTTTTTGATTCAACCATTTTGATGTGTTCTCGCCATGTTACGTTTTCATAAATTTTTTCAACATCATACATAAAGGAATTTTATGTATGATACCTGCTCATTTTGTTCCATTCAAAACTATAGTCACATCTGTTCTATGTTGTTTTGTATTGTTAGATATTATAAAATGTGTTATATTCACATTGAGCGATAATTTGTTCGCTCGGAACCACAGGTCTAGTTTCTTATTTCGTTGTTAACAGTGCTTACATCATCAGTGTTACTAGCCGAATAAAATTTTTAGTATCATCAGCAAACAAAATAATATGAAGACATTTTGAGACTTGACGCATGTAATTTATATACAGAATAGATACGCGGGACTCCACACTTGATTTCGTTTAGTTCTGTTGTTATAGCGTACGCATTGTCTACTGTTGGTTAAGTAGCTTTTTATCCAGTCCAGAGTCAGACCCCTTATTCCGTAGTATTGCAATTTTCTTAGCAATATGGTGTGGCCAACAGTGACAAACGCTTTTGTTAGGTCGATAAAGACACCAATCGTACATTGGTATGTATCCATTGCGGAAGTAACCTTTTCGACAAATTCTGTTAAAGTTAATGAAGTTGAATGATTGCGTGTGACGCTATACTGCCCATCTGTCAATGTGCGGTTTGTTTCACTGAAAGACGTTAGCCTTTTGTTGAATATTTTTGCAAGTATTTTTGAAAATTAGGATAAGAGAGATATAGGCCCTAGGTATATAATTAGAAAATAGAAAACGATCTCCCGACTTAAATATAAAAAATAAGTTAGTAATATCATTTACTGACAAAAGTCGCTTTAGTTGACATTAGAACGTTGTAAATACATAAGTACAATCCACCGTTGTTGCCATATAGTTCCACAGTTTAACACCTCGGTGTCTAATGGTTTTATATAATATGTTGTTTTTTTAGATCGTTACGTAGAGTAGCTCAGCATGGCGTATTGTACGTTTATGCAGTTCTTTATTTTTGATGAATATCCATGTCATAACCGACAGAAACTTATTCTAGTATTCTTGGCAATGTTATACAAATACAGAACAACTGTTTATTCGTAGATTTTTCTTAGTGGTAAAATCAACAGCTTCTTGAAGAATTCGCCTGTGTGCGAACTGTATAGAGCTGACATAATTAACGAATTGCAAATTTTTGTAATTTGACTAAAGTAATAAAATATATGTTATTTACTCAACCCCATACTTCGAAATCACCATTGTTTATAACTGTAGCAATTTGATCTACTAGTTGTACAAGAGCCATGTTTGCAGAATGCTTCTTTCTAAATCAAAATTGGTAATCATGTAAGATGTTATGTTTGTTCATAAAGGTTGTTGTGTTGTATATTAATCTTTCCAATACTTTTCTAAAACTGGCAAAATCTATATTGGATGGTAATTATTTACAATTGTCGTGCCACCTCCTTTGTTTCTTGGGATAACTTTTGCAATTTCCATATCGTCTGGAAAAATTCTGGAAAAATACCTTTAGCTAACGATAAGTTAACAACGTGTGTTAGGGGAAAGTGGAAAGCATGGTAGGTTAATTTATTAATATGTGGAGTTATTAAGTCTTAAAAGAAACATGTTCATATTATTGATCTCAAACTCATCGGTAAAGTTGATGTATTGTATATTAATCTTTGACATACTTTTCATAAACTGGCAAAATCTATTTCGGATGGTAAATTGCTATATCATTTGGAAAAATATCTTTAGCTCACGATAAGTTAATAACGTGAGTTATGGGAAATTAGAAAGCACGGTAGGTTAATTTATCAATTTGTGGAGTCATTACGTCTATAAAAAAACATGTTCATATTATTGATCTCAAACTCATAGGTAAAGCTGATGTTCGTACATTTGACATCTTTATTCCTTGCATTTGGCGAGGATAACATTTAGTTTCGCAACATCAATTAACATATATTACATACATTCGTTAATGCCGTGTCCTGCTTCTGTTTACAATGCAGGAAATTCATATATCCTTGGTGTTCTAGTTAAGAATAATTTACCAATTACATATTGTAATAATTAGTTACATATGCTAATTTAAGAATTCCATGCGTAGTATGTTGAAATAAATAATCATAACATTTCCTTGTTTTATTTTTATGCTGTCAACTAATTATCGCTGTTTGAATAACGGTTTATACTTCTTGCCTTTGCTACCTTGCACAGAGAAGCAGCACCAATATCCGACATGTCAACTGAGATTTCAGAAACACAGCATTGCTTACCTCTTTTTTGTTTTGTTTGTGTATGTTGAGACAATCATTTCATCGTCAGCGTACTTTGCTAACTGTTGGTGTCTTATTCGTATGTTGCAAGTTGTCAGTTCATAACCAAGATAATATAAAGTATTTAAATACAGTAAAACTACTGTTTTCATTATGTGAACTTGAAATTTGACCTCAGTAATATGGTCATTATTTACATGCTTCACGAACAACGACGAACCTGTCTGACACGCCGGACCCTCCCAGCGGTAGCCACTCGGGTGACCGTCTTGACAACGTCCACCGTTGATGCACTGTCCAGTGGTGGTGTCGCAACCGTTCGTACAGCGACAGGGGAAGATGCAAGACCCTTGACTCACCGACGTGCTCGCGAACCGACAACGAGCTCCTGGAATAAATGTTAAAAAAGAGTTAGCGTAATGCTATAAAACACAATAATAAAAGCTGTCATCCACGTGATTCTAAAAGCAAATTTCATATGCTTCATTAATAAGTATCAGTGTAATGTATGAAATTATGTGACATAAACGTTACCGGAATACTACACTTCTGCCTTATTGATGTGGGCAGAATCGTTCCATTGTTGCATTCACGTATTGACCTTTCCGAGGTTCCATAACAAACACAAATAATTATGTGGGCTGTAAACTTCCATAACATTGCAATTGTCAAGTATTCGTGTCATCAGTCGGGTTGTATTCCATTAACATAATATATTCTTATTGTTGCCATTGTTGAACTCAAAATGGGTTTGACAAATAAGCGTCTGTCAGCAGATGCGATGTTGTTGGACAACCTGTGTACGTCTAGTAAGCATAAGCTGCATGATTGTTCACATTGCGTGAAGCAAATATGGTAAGGGGCACCTTTCCTCCCCTTAAAGCATGTAATGTAAATAGCAATATTGGTAGACATGTTATTTCGACAATGTCTACCAGGGGTGAAGCATGAAGCGTTATGAGCAGTTCTAATGACCGGATATTGCGCGGTATAAAAAGTTTAATTAACTTGTTTACTATCATCGGTCGAATCCTGTTTTGTTTTTATCAAGTCAGCCACTACTGAATCTATTATAAAAGACCCCATTACGCATACTATCAGCAAGGAAGTCACTACCATGGCCTCCGTCCGCGTCATTTCCCCCCGGCCCACTGCATTCATAGATTACGACTGCTGAATGTCATTGGAGACACCTTGCGTTTCATAATACAATTAACAAATGTAACTTGGTTTCGTTTTCTCTCATATGGGATTGTCAATACCAGTCAGGTCGCCATGTTTTCCGTTGGGTGGTATGTCAATACTGTGGCCATGTTTTCCGTTGGGAAGTATGTCAATACTGTGGCCATGTTTTCCGTTGGGTGGTATGTCAATACTGTGGCCATGTTTTCCGTTGGGTGGTATGTCAATACTGTGGCCATGTTTTCCGTTGGGAAGTATGTCAATACTGTGGCCATGTTTTCCGTTGGGAAGTATGTAAATACTGTGGCCATGTTTTCCGTTGGGTGGTATGTCAATACTGTGGCCATGTTTTCCGTTGGGAAGTATGTCAATACTGTGGCCATGTTTTCCGTTTGGGAAGTATGTCAATACTGTGGCCATGTTTTCCGTTTGGGAAGTATGTCAATACTGTGGCCATGTTTTCCGTTGAGAAGTATGTCAATACTGTGGCCATGTTTTCCGTTGGGTGGTATGTCAATACTGTGGCCATGTTTTCCGTTGGGTGGTATGTCAATACTGTAGCCATGTTTTCCGTTGGGAACTATGTCAATACTGTGGCCATGGTTTCCGTTGGGAAGTATGTCAATACTGTGGCCATGTTTTCCGTTGGGAAGTATGTCAATACTGTGGCCACGTTTTCCGTTGGGAAGCATGTCAATACTGTGGCCATATTTTCCGTTGGGTGGTATGTCAATACTGTGGCCATGTTTTCCGTTGGGTGGTATGTCAATACTGTGGCCATGTTTTCCGTTGGGAAGTATGTCAATACTGTGGCCATGTTTTCCGTTGGGAAGTATGTAAATACTGTGGCCATGTTTTCCGTTGGGTGGTATGTAAATACTGTGGCCATGTTTTCCGTTGGGTGGTATGTCAATACTGTGGCCATGTTTTCCGTTGGGAAGTATGTCAATACTGTGGCCATGTTTTCCGTTGGGAAGTATGTCAATACTGTGGCCATGTTTTCCGTTGGGTAGTATGTCAATACTGTGGCCATGTTTTCCGTTAGGTGGTATGTCAATACTGTGGCCATGTTTTCCGTTGGGAAGTATGTCAATACTGTGGCCATGTTTTCCGTTGGGTGGTATGTCAATACTGTGGCCTTGTTTTCCGTTGGGTGGTATGTCAATACTGTGGCCATGTTTTCCGTTGGGTGGTATGTCAATACTGTGGCCATGTTTTCCGTTGGGAGGTATGTCAATACTGTGGCCATGTTTTCCGTTGGGTGGTATGTCAATACTGTGGCCATGTTTTCCGTTGGGTGGTATGTCAATACTGTGGCCATGTTTTCCGTTGGGTGGTATGTCAATATTGTGGCCATGTTTTCCGTTGGGTGGCATGTCAATACTGTGGCCATGTTTTCCGTTGGGTGGTATGTCAATACTGTGGCCATGTTTTCCGTTGGGTGGTATGTCAATACTGTGGCCATGTTTTCCGTTGGGTGGTATGTCAATACTGTGGCCATGTTTTCCGTTGGGTGGTATGTCAATACTGTGGCCATGTTTTCCGTTGGGTGGTATGTCAATACTGTGGCCATATTTTCCGTTGGGTGGTATGTCAATACTGTGGCCATGTTTTCCGTTGGGTGGTATGTCAATACTGTAGCCATGTTTTCCGTTGGGAACTATGTCAATACTGTGGCCATGTTTTCCGTTGGGTGGTATGTCAATACTGTGGCCATGTTTTCCGTTGGGTGGTATATCAATACTGTAGCCATGTTTTCCGTTGGGAACTATGTCAATACTGTGGCCATGTTTTCCGTTGGGAAGTATGTCAATACTGTGGCCATGTTTTCCATTGGGAAGTATGTCAATACTGTGGCCACGTTTTCCGTTGGGAAGCATGTCAATACTGTGGCCATGTTTTCCGTTGGGTGGTATGTCAATACTGTGGCCATGTTTTCCGTTGGGTGGTATGTCAATACTGTGGCCATGTTTTCCGTTGGGAAGTATGTCAATACTGTGGCCATGTTTTCCGTTGGGAAGTATGTCAATACTGTGGCCATGTTTTCCGTTGGGAAGTATGTCAATACTGTGGCCATGTTTTCCGTTGGGTAGTATGTCAATACTGTGGCCATGTTTTCCGTTGGGTGGTATGTCAATACTGTGGCCATGTTTTCCGTTGGGAAGTATGTCAATACTGTGGCCATGTTTTCCGTTGGGTGGTATATCAATACTGTGGCCTTGTTTTCCGTTGGGTGGTATGTCAATACTGTGGCCATGTTTTCCGTTGGGTGGTATGTCAATACTGTGGCCATGTTTTCCGTTGGGAGGTATGTCAATACTGTGGCCATGTTTTCCGTTGGGTGGTATGTCAATACTGTGGCCATGTTTTCCGTTGGGTGGTATGTCAATACTGTGGCCATGTTTTCCGTTGGGTGGTATGTCAATACTGTGGCCATGTTTTCCGTTGGGTGGTATGTCAATACTGTGGCCATGTTTTCCGTTGGGTAGTATGTCAATACTGTGGCCATGTTTTCCGTTGGGTAGTATGTCAATACTGTGGCCATGTTTTCCGTTGGGTAGTATGTCAATACTGTGGCCATGTTTTACGTTGGGTAGTATGTCAATACTGTGGCCATGATCACAAATGTGAATAAATTTTTTTAAACCCAGATATTTTTGTCCTTTTGACGTATGTGACGTGTATATCGCCAGCCGTTATCTGTAGTTATATAAGTGAAACGAATCTACGTTGGTCAGCTTGCGTAATTATATTTGACCTCCTAACTGGAACAACTCTGTCTGGATCACTGAAGTGGTAGACGTGTTTGTCTTTAGTGGACATGACCTTCATCTAGTGATATAAAATAGCTACCAGAGACTCGGACGAAAGGCCAACCTTTGGTGTTCATAGCTAGACGTGCGATGGTTGCAAGGGGTAAAACACGCTTTTAAATGTTGTTCCTTCTCCGGTAGGAACTGAATATGATGAGAATGGAGAACTATGTAATGCGTGTGGCTTCGCTCTATGGCTATTTATAACTATCTGTGTTGTTCGCATTCTGTGCTGGGTGAAACCGCACTACAGGTTACACCACGTATGTGGCATATTTTACTTCCTCTGGCATTGACTCCACGTAGAAATTACCAACGTGTTCTAATGTCTCTTCCAAAAGACACAGGCAACGTCGGATTAAGGAAATTGTAAACGTTTCGAAACGACGGACTCGAAACCCAGTCCTATCGACCGACAGCCCGGCGCTCTATCACCGCTCAGCACAACTTCCTCTTCCTGCCAGTTGTTATTGAAATTATGCCTACATTACGTTCTTAATTATAGTATTCCATACACTTAATTATACTACTCCAGATATCAACAGTTAATCGTAACCGTGTAGTATATACCTTCCACATTAGCAGCACGCCAAGACAGTATATAAATACCATTTTAAATTATTACCCTTGCTCGACTTCACTGAACCAGGAAGTAAACTTAACGCCATATTTCCCGCTGAACACAACCAATAGCTTAGATCACGCCTGACTGACACCTATTATTTTGTCAAGTTTATTCCCTGAACACGGGCCTTGTAACTCACCGGATGTATCGTGACACGTCAGTATCGTGACCAGTAGTACTATGAGTAACCTCCTCGCCATACTACAGCCGTCCCATCCAAGTCCACCCGGCATTAGTGCAACTGTTTCCGTCCTGATTAGACAACCGATGCCTACCCTGTCTTAACCACGAGCTGACTCTGAGAGCCTATTTATTGTGTCTCTCCGACCTGTCCGCGGACGTCCGCGGAGAGAAATTTGCTATTCTATTTGACGCGGAGAGATCACGTGATCTCTCCGCGTTAAAAAGAACAGCCCGTAGAGGCTCTCCGGACCGCTCCGATTTCTCCGCCTGTAGGGCATGTCGCATGCGGAGAGGTTCCGGTTGAATCGGCCACGTGACTTTCAACATGGCGGAATATAAACGAAAGGTAAATAGCATTCTACAAAATATAAACTGAAATATGTCGTTTTCAGTTTGCTTTGTACATGTGATAACGCAGTGATATACATTTTACTTGAGCAATATATACGATGAAGCGTGTAAATATGTATTTGGAATATTCAACTAAGTGAAATAAGGGTTTTCTGTATTATCGCCATGATGACAAAACATTTAATGATTGAAATGAGAAATGTCAAATAAGGAACCTGCGTGTGTATACTCTGCAAATACAGATATCTATATGAGAATGATACTGCATCCATTCTGTTAAAATAGCATGATACAGAAACAGGTCTACGTTTATGCCTGACGAACCTTTTAGTGTACCTGGATAAGGTTACATCTTATATCAATAAAGGGCTTCCAGTGGACTCTATTTATCTAGATTTTAGTAAAGCTTTCGATCGAGTCCCACACTGCAGGCTGGCGAAGAAATTAAATGGACATGGGATAGGAGGGGTGGTTAATAGATGGATATCGCGGTGGTTGACGGACCGAGTACAGCGTGTCATTACAAATGGTTTCAGTTCAGGGTGGTCACCTGTTAAGAGCTGTGTCCCCCAAGGGTCTGTTCTGGGTCCAATTTTCGTTGTAATATATATTAATGACATAGACGAAGGAGTGTGCAACCATCTCCTAAAATTTGCTGCTGACACAAAACTGTTCAGTCAGGTATCATCGGAGCAATGTGTTAAGGCATCAAATAAGGCTAATGCGATGCTAGGCATGATTAACAGAGCTATCAAATATAAGACCAAAGAAGTAGTTATAAAACTATGCAAGTCCTTAGTAAGACCTCACCTAGACTTCTGCATTCAGGCATGGCGCCCATTCAAACAAAAATATATACTTATTAGAAAAGGTGCAACGTAGGACGACCAAGATTATTTCAGATTTAATTGCTGGGTATACTGGACAGTGCCTCGTATGTAATGGCAAAGATCTTAAATATTATACGATATCGTACAGGAAGCCAATACAAAGACTTCAAAAGTGGTACAGAGCGAGAAAAACGAGCATATCTTATAACTACTCTTGCTAGACAATTTTGGACACGCTGAAGTTT
Source organism: Escarpia spicata (assembly GCA_963995525.1). Lineage (NCBI taxonomy): Eukaryota > Metazoa > Annelida > Polychaeta > Sabellida > Siboglinidae > Escarpia > Escarpia spicata. Next base: position 10,476,937 of record OZ023213.1, read on the forward strand.
TGTGATATCCTTGCTAGCGATATTATAAAGGAAGGAATTGCAGTAGTCAAGTCTGCTAATAACAAGTGCTGTTGCAACAGTTTTATCAACAGAAAATGACAAATACCGGCGAATACGGCGAAGATCACGAATATGATAAAAACAGCAGCAACATGTTTGAGATATGCGTTGTCGGAAATTGAAGTTACTATCAAAGACCACTCCTAGATTCCGCACCGAAGTTGTGGTGTGATATACTGATTCAAAATACGCATAGGGATAAAACCATCCAGTTTACTACGCTGCATTGGATTACCAATAATGATCAGTTCAGTTGTATTTGCATTTAATTTCAACTTACTGTCAGTCATCGATTGGAAGATATCTTGAAGGCAATCACTAAGTTGGTTAAGGGAGTGATTTGTATCCTGGGTAGCCAACGAAATGTAGATCTGAGTATCATCAGCATAAAGATGATGATCCAAGTTATGTATTTGTATAAGAGAGCTTAGTGGCGTGGTGAATTGTTTGCATTGTCAATTGCAGTCTTGATGCATTATCAAAACAATGAATGTACATTTAATAACATTCTCATATTGTTATGTTTTGGTACCCCTTAAAACAGTGCCATAAGATACCACTATAGTGGTGTGATTGTTTGCTGCACAGCATAATATTCTTGGAATTAGGGAACTGAGTAAATGCAGGGTAATATTAATAACAATATTTAATTAAAATGTTCATTACATTATTTACAAGCACCCATTTTTAGTTTAACATGTATTGTGTGAATCAATAATATAAGGATTTTCATAAATTAAATGGCACATAATGTTTAATATTTATAAAAAAAAATAGATAATTTGAAATAGATTACTGTTATTTTCTATGTTGTAATTCATGCTATGGGGTTCATAGCGGTCCAGTGATGTGTGGTAGGTTCAATACCTGCTGGTGTTTCAATGTTGCATACAAAACAGTACTGGTTGTGCACATCCACTGATTCCATTAATTGCCTTCAGCATGTGTAATGTAGTTTTGATGTCGCCCCTACCACTTTTCTATCTGAAGTGATGTATGTTTTAAGAGATTAATAAAAAAACATATAAACAAATCAATCACATACAGTATTTGTAGATTTCAGTTGAACCTTTAAGAGATTGTATAACTATTTTTTTATGATTTACTCAATATCACTCCTGTCAAAATGTATTTCTTGCATAACAAATGCCTACATAATGATATGAACATGCACCTTTGTTGCATGGAAATGGAATTATTTGCACATACATTAAATACATTAATTTAGTAAGGGTAACATCATAATGCAATTCAACTGTTTTATTTCTCCATTGCAAAAAAAATTACATCATGAAAAACACACATATTCCTTTGACTATGATCCTGACTTTGATGATGATCCAAGATTGTTTCTCGTCTCCTTCAGGTTAAGCAGCTACTCTCAAACAGTTTCCGTGAATCAGTCTAATGCAAATTAAACAATACTTATTGTATTGGAATGTGTTAAATGGAACTGTTTGCCTTGCAAATACAACCACATTTTTTTAATACACCCAGCATATACAATGTGTCTTGTAAAAATATGTACAATCATGTAATGTGAACATGTGGGATTACATCACGCAATACCATGCATGCTTTTATTGGATAAGAATTGTCTTTCTTATTTATTTATAATAGTTACATCAAGTTACATCGCTGTCATGTGCCGAAGAAAACCAAGGCAGCAGTCACAGCGCAGCTCACAGACGTGGCAAAAGAAACGTGCACAGCCAGTCAATCCAGCAACAAAAGTCAGCCAAGCGCAGCGTATGGCTGAGGACTTCATCAATCACACTGCTGACAGCTCTACGCCAAATGCCATCACCCTTAACGAAATTAAGGTGCACATAAGACAAGACGCGACCTTAAACAAGGTCATCGAGGTCATCCGCACAGGTCGTTGGCATGAAACAGCTAACAACGAGTCAGCTGACATTGCTGCATTCCGGAAAGTGAGGGATGAACTGACAGTGGGAGAAAACGGAGACTTTCTGCTACGAGATTCTCGCATTGTCATCCCGACAGCACTTCGCAGTCGTGTCATACAGTTGGCACATGAGGGTCATCAGGGCATCTGCAAGACCAAAGCTCTGATCAGAAGCAAAGTGTGGTTTCCAGGCATAGACAAAGAAACGGAAGCAGTCGTCATGGGTTGTATTCCGTGTGTTGCAAACTCCAACCGCCGCCAGATGGAGCCATTAAACATGACTACTCTACCGCGAGGCCCTTGGATCAATTTGAGCATTGATTTCTGCGGCCCAATGCCGAGAGGCGAATATTTACTCTGCGTCACAGATGAATATTCAAGATATCCAGTCGTTCACGTGACCAGAAGCACCAGTGCAGAGACTGTTATGCCGATCATGGAGTCCATTTTTGCCATGTTCGGATATCCAGAAACGATAAAGTCGGACAGTGGCCCACCATTCCAGAGTAATGCGTGGTCACAGTTTTTGCAGTCGTGTGGCGTCCATCACCGCAAAATCACACCGCTTTGGCCGATGGCGAATGCACAAGTGGAGAACTTCAACAAGCCGATGATGAAGGCAGTACGTTCAGCCATCATTCAACATCGCAACTGGCGTCGCGAACTGCAGCAGTTTCTTCGAAACTATCGATCTACTCCGCATAGTTCTACGCTGTTCACACCTCACCGACTACTGTTTGGTCGAGAACCGAGAACTAAGCTACCTGAGCTGCCAACGCTTCAGAGCGTGCACCCAGAAGATGAAGTCGTGCAAAAGCGAGAATGAAAGAGTACTCAGACGAGCGTGCACACGCTTCACATGTGAACCTACAACTGGGAGAGGTTGTGCTTGTACAGCAGCCTAGAGTGAACAAACTCTCTACTCCGTTCGCACCGACACCGCTCATCGTCAGTGCAATGAAAGGACCAATGGTCACCGCCGTATGTGGTGATGGGTCCACGGTGACGCGAAATGTGTCTAAGTTCCGTCGCATGCGAGGCTTGTCGCCCGATGAAATCGCACGACATCATCCAGAGGACACAGCTGCGGACGACGACCCGCCAACAGATGATGAGTCGTCTGAGACCCGTCACGATGACGAAGAGGTGCTTAAGCCACCTGCTCTGCAAGATGTCCGTCCACAACGAACTCGAAAAAAGCGACAGCGCTTAATCGAGCAAATCTAGAAATTTTTTGTAGGCGGATCGCTGCCCGTTCTAGATATAGTTAGTTACACGATATAAGGGTGTAGGCGGATCGCTGCCCTTCATATCCGTTATCTAGTTAAGTGTTCAGTTAAATAACATGGCATGTTTGTGCGTTCATCTGTTTTCACAACGAACACTTATTAGGAATCCGTCTCACAAACTTTATTGCAGTTCAATGTTCCTTTAATTAACAAATGTGACTAAGTAATCAAGGTAGAGAGAGATGTAATATAGCCGCTCCCTGCAAATTATATACATACGTAGCCTATGTATTACCGACGGATCCCGTTGACTTCGGATTTCTCCGGTGCTGGTCGGATCAGATAATAAACGACGGCCATGTTTCGTTCAGTCTGATAAATGGTGTGTTTCATTTAAAAGCAGCAATCATACAGGTTTGCACACTATTTTTACAATTTGCCCTTCCAAATATACGCATTACACGAATAAATACATATTTTAACGTAAATATTATTGCAATACTCAATGTTTTTATTATCACATTAGCGCATCGGCATTGACACAGCCTCACAGACACAGGCGTTACACATACAACATAGTGTTTATTTTTGTTACAATATTAATGCATATTTTTTAATAAAAATTATTGACTAATAACATAACAGCACATGATGTGAACTTGTGAGCATATGCAACATATTTAATGTCGTAAGCATCATCGTATTACTTAACTGGCCTATATTATTAGGACCTTATGAAAACGGTTTACCTGTTTGTTTTTTTATGTATGTGTTCGTAATTTAATTATCAATCACTTCCGGTACAAATAGGTCAGATATTTTAATTGTCTTTTAGTCTAGTAAGTTTTAGAGCAATTTAATCCCGTCGAGTCGACGTAAACCCGGTCCCATACCGGAGCATGTATATGCGAATTGGCTATTGAGAGCATCCCGGGGGCATCAAAACCGCGAAGGCAACTTTCTAGCGATTTTGCGGACATGCCCCCGACTTCAAATCATATCAGATAAACATTTTGAATTATGATTTTTGTTTTTATAAATGGTTAAATAAACAAAATATTCATTCTCTCCGCTTTTTCGCAAGACGTGCGATGAAGTAAATTCCCATAAGAAACATTACAAATAGTTTTAAAATTGCGTTAAAGTAACGAAATAAAAAATTTATAATGTCTAAAACCTATTGACATTATTAAGATTTATTATAATATGTAATAGTATAAAATTATTAAATCCAAAGGTATTATTTCAATGATATAATATATGTAATATAATTTTTCTCATGATTACCTGCATGTTGTTATTAACAAGAACACAAATATTTTATTACATAATACAAAGTTGTTCATATTAAAACTCCTGCAGTTGGCTTGTAGATACTGCTGCCAATGCGCCGACCTGTGCATATATATATATATATATATATATAAATACTTATAAGAAGGTGCCAATGCACGAGCGTCAAGCAATGAACCAAATTTTCCCATGCCGTCATGTCTACTTCTTAACATGCAAACACGAATAAATTAGAAATAATTAACATGGCAGTCTTTCACAAAATTCTTATATTACTTATAAAACGTACATAAATTGGTAAACTATTGACGTCGTCATAAAATCGTTGTACCATTTCGTAGGCACAATTCGAGATGTTCGGTAAATCCCAAAACTAGCCAGAACTCGAAATGTTTCACTTCTCTCAATAAACAACACGTTTATTGGGGAAATTGCAGGTAGTGTCTATTCCCTGTCGCCTCTCCCACTACCAGCTCGTTTTCCTCGAGGAATCCCGACTTGTTGATGGGACTATAGTACACCGCCTTTGGAGAGTAGCCTCCGCGCACATCCCACACGCGCAAGGTCATCTCCACGGCAACGGTCGCCAAATAACTTCCGGTCGGCGAGAAGGCCAAGTCTCGTATCATGCTGACGTGGTCCGTGATCACGTGATGCAAACTGTGGAAGAAATATATAGAATACGTCAGATAATGTAACGAGTACGTTTATTAAATATCGCGGTATGATATAAATGTTTTAATATGTATCGTCCATGGGATGGGTTCAATGTTAGATGTCCGCAATATGCAGCCAATAGGTTATATATATATATATATATATATTTAAGACGCGGGGTGTCTACGGTAAAGAAAAAAGAAAAACAATGTAGAATGTAGGAAAAGTGTCATAATGTTTCTGTTGCAACGGTGGTCATGACATCATAATTAAACTGGTACTAGATAGACCATGTGCACTACTACGTCATTTCCCAGGGGAAGCCCTTCCATCGCAAAGCATTGTGGGCTTATTGGCGTCAAAACATGTTTGTGCCGCCATTATCCCATGTTAAAAGGCCTGTGTTTGAGGGTGTTTCACCACAACTGGCTATATCACAAACTGGCTTTTTTTTTAATGACTGGAGGGAAGGGAATTCCGTGATGCTATAGTGCACAAGATATATTGCCAACCCCCTTTTTCCAACACTACGTGTGACGACGGCGCATGTAGTCTGGGGACTTACCTGTACGTGTCCTCGACGTTCCACACATGTATGAGACCGGCGAAGGAAGCCGTGACGAGGTGACATCCGTCTGGGGAGTACAGACAGCTCTTTAGCTTCGCCTCTCCGCTGTCTCGCTGTCGCATCTCGTTCACGAAGTTTCCCACGATCTTGCCGTCGTGGCTAATGCAACGGTCAGTGTCAGCAGGATACGTTTTGAGCGATTGGGCACTCACACGCGCGCACACACTCACGCAAGTGCATACGCATGCGCACACACACGTTCGCACGCGCACATACCCTGACGCACACAACACACACACACGCACGCACGCGCACACACAAGCGCCCGCACTCTCACACAATCGCCACACACACGCGCGTGCGCACACACACACGCACACACAACTAGTAGACATAAATATGGTTATCTATTACAGCGAACACTGAACTACCTCTTCAGCAAGTAATACTAAGTGTGCCAATAGCTGTGTGATGGAGAGAAGAAAACACTGCCTATGAGAAGTAGTGGAGCTCGAATGGAAGGAGCTGTAAACAGTTATGTAAGTGACTGACTCTCGCCCAATGTACAACGGGAAACAAAGAGGAAGAACAGGAAGAGGTTAAGTCACGCCGTGACGGAGAGGTGGGGATTGGGGGAATGGGTAAACCCTAATAAATATTAGCTCAGATACGGACTCGGATGAATACAGAGAGAGGCGAGTGAGCGTCGTGTATGGGTGAAGATAACCTTACACTGCTCCACAGGTAGCATAATTATTAATATATAACTTGTAACTGCATTGGCTTGAATGACTTCTTTCTTCTGAAGAGCATTTATAGCAGGTAACGACACCTCTTTCATAGGACACTTTTGAACCAGCGTTTCCAATTAATTTCACCTACGTCCTACTTTTATCATATCCTCTTCGGTTTTGCGTGAAAAGTGTGCCACGCAGCCAAAGGACGTTATCGTGGTCAATATTTCTGGTCGATATTTTCAATGTTGCAGCAATACGGTTGAAACAAGTCGAATTTATACAATAGTATTTAACGATTGCTTATTAATAAACCCCCAATTTAAGTGTGGTACATACATATCGGTGTGTAACATTGTTGCTATAGTGTTGTAAAACAACAATGCATTTATATCTAAACAACATTCGTCGTGCTTGGCAATTTAGAAGTGAATGTATATTAAAAAATTAATATGATCGAATCGCAAGCAAAGTAACGGTTTGCCACGACACGCAGTGATAGATCCAATTTTTATATTTATGCCTCTGAGGTATTCCTCACCACAACGTTTATCAAAAATAAACACATATAACACAAAATCGACAATATTCTCTTAACGTCTACTCTGACGTCACTGTTTACTCTGACAACCTACCAACGATTACATAGCGGGGATTGCAGCCAACGGCACACGACGCTTTCACGGAGAGTGTCTTCACAATTCCTCGATCCAACGACGACACATTCACTTGCGCGCGGTAAACAGCTTTACTCTGTAAATGAAGTACGCCACCACAATGACAACTGGGATGATTAGCGATTACGTGACATCCGGTCTCGTATCCTAGCAACGGGCTATACACAACAACTGCAACGAGGGGCTTAATCGTCTATTGCATTCAAACGAGGGAAACAGTCCACCATTTTATCTCCTGAAGAACTTGTATTTTACTTTCAGCCATTAGAGTTGGCATTATCCTTTAAAATACTGCAAAACATTCGGTTGTGTATAGCCGGTCACCTTGACAACCGCATACCAAATAAGGGCAATAACGTACTACTAATGGTCCCGGTGTATCTGTGCCGAGACGTGCCAGGCGCGGATCCTGGGTGGGGCACGTTCCGCTAGAACGAATGTCAATTGGGGGTTTAGTTGCGTGTGTTTTGTGTTTTCACCGCCTCCCCTGTTGTGGCCTCAAGGGAGTATATTTTGAGGTTTTGCATAATCCTTAGGCGGAGTGCAGTTGGAGGTTTTTGTGAGTTTTAAGAGGTCTGTGTGTGTGGGTGTAAACGTGTGCGCACAGTCCTTTTCTTAATGACATATATAACAAAACAAATCTCTACATTGAGAATCAGTTGAATGGAATGACTTCCAAACGATTCGCTGTTACAGTTAGGTCTACTTACTTCACCTCTTCGTGCCGTATGGCACAAGCTCTCGCCTTACCTCTAGCAAAGCATAAAACCAGTTTAAAAGCATAACGTTAAAACAGTATAACAACGAGTATGTCCTGTTACTGGAATGAGGTCAACCCACAACACTTACGTCATAAGTACCCGAGTGACCGCTGTCCAGTGTAACGAGAGTGTCGCCCTGTCCGGTGAACGCGGCCTGGTATATACATCCGCCATGGCCGGAAGACATACCAATCACCTGTCGAGTCTGCGCATGTTCCACTCGGCAACTGCGGCTCCAGCCTTGGCATGTTGCCAAATACTTCCCACATGGTGACACCTGCAGAGTGACGAGAAGCATCGATGAGCACTCATTTACGAGAGCACCAGTTTACCTATCCATCACATGACCTACTACCTAATAGCAAAGTCCGTGAAGCTTACAAAATGGCTGACGCTCGTGTTAATGTGTGGAACGTTCTTCTTTGTGCCAAATTTGCAAGATTAACGAAGACTATGTCAATTGTCGCTGTATCTCAAAGACCCAAAGGTAGTTATTTATAGTTATTAATTAACTTAAAAAAATCTGCTATTCTCCGGTGGGCGTCACTGAGGGATTCAATTGGTCAGGAAATTATTATATGCTGGATGCAATGCCATAATTAGTGAGAGCACAAATTAAGAGGTCATGAGAACGAAAAGTCCAAGACACTGCAGTTGTGATTATTGCTGCTCTGTGTTGGTTCCTGTTTATGTGTAAGCTGTACTAATGATCAGTCGCTCATGTAAACAGACGAACGACTCTGGACAAGTATCGTCCAGACACGAAATATTTAAACAATACAATTTTACAATTTCCCCAACTTTTAAAAATACAATTTACCTCCACGATTGTGTAGTGGAGTCCGCCGACAGGTGGCACCCTACCGGAAGCGACGGCCGCCATGTTCCACACTTTGAGACTGCAGTCTAGTGATGACGTCACGAAGGTGTCACCGGCGACCGGACAGATGGACACCGACGACACACGATGAAGGTGACCGCCGAGACTGATCAGACACGTGCGCCTGTGCACGTCCCACATCTTCAACGACCTACAGTGATCGGTTGCCATAGCAATATTTGTGATTTTGTTTTAATAGAATTTTTACAATGTATCACTAGTCAACCAACGACATATATATAATATATAGTGTGCTAGGAGGCCGGATGAGTCGAAGACATTTCATTTTGTCATAGTTCAACAAATCACTGTGATTTGGTGCTTTCATTCACATTCATATTAACCTGTTAGGTCTACGTGTAACACATACTAACTATATTCGGTAACGTGTGGTTATCGCATACGACGCATGCAATACCCGTGTCGCGCACCATAAGGAAAAACAAGAAGGGAGTTTTTACTATACCAATAATTGAATATTTATTTGTCTTCCATTATTATTGATCGAAGTGTATTTATTTGCTTCGTATTCTTTTTTTAATAAGTGTATTCATGCATGGTATCGTTATTATGTGTTACCTTGAATTTACCTTGAATCCTCCTCTTCTACGTAGTAGTCAAGGAGTTGATGAGGAAGGGATTAGCGTTGTATATTTGTGTTCTTATCTAGTAGTCGTTTTTGGGGGTTACGTCATCAATATTTACATACAGACCAACCTGATTAGTGAGAAATGTCTTGCCATCTCGCGCCTAAATTCACTCACGATTACTTCGAACTATATTATCCCTCACCTGTCGGATGAACACGACAGTAGATTGGCGCCATCTGACGTGAACTGCACGCACCACACCCAACCCATGTGACCTGTCAGATTGTACGCAGCCACACCGGATGGGGCGTTGTAGATCGTCACGGTTGAATTACTTCCGCCCGTAGCCACCTGGTGACCAGTTGGGGAGTAACCGCAACACAGGGCCGATGCGCTCGCAGCAGATGTCAGTACGCGATGCTCCGACTTCGCCGCTACAATGGCCAGTCCGTTTTGAGCGAAAATTGACACTGCTAGCGTAGCGCCATCAGGTGAGAAGTCGCAGCATGTCGCCTTGCCATCTAACGGTACGGACGCGATGAGACGGAAGTCGGAGGTGACGTCCCAAAACTTGACAGTGCCGTCCTTGGAGCAGCTGGCGAGAACGCCGTCGTCCGCTGGCGAAAACGCCAAACCCGTTATTCCGGCGTCGTGGACTTGTCGGCCGTATATCTGAACAAATAACATCAATCAAGATGACCATTAACTCAGATAACAACACACCTACTGCTGGGTGAAGATGTGTGTGTGTGTGTGTGTGTGTGTGTGTGTGTGTGTGTGTGTGTGTGTGTGTGTGTGTGTGTGTGTGTGTGTGTGTGTGTGTGTGTGTGTGTGTGTGTGTGTGTGTGTGTGTGTGTGTGTGTGTGTGTGTGTGTGCGTGTCTGTGCGTGTCTGTGCACGTGTGTGCGTGCGCGTGTGTGTATGTGTGTGTGTGGTGTGTGTGTGTTGTGTGTGTGTGTGCGTGTGCGTGTGCGCGTGCGTGTGTGTGTGTGTGTGTGTGTCTGTGTGCGTCTGTGTGTGTCTGTGCGTGTCTGTGCGTGGGTGTGTGTATGTGCGTGTGTGTGCGTGTGTGTGCGTGTTTGTATAACCCATTATGTATCCACGAGTAGTTTTTTTTTATAAGTGTCGACATTGTGATAACAACAACTAAAACAAGTCGAGCATTATTTATAACTGATGTTTCTTGTAAGTAAAACATAACGTTTCGTTGTCGCCTCACCTGTGCACCATTCAAATCCCACACCTGAATCCACCCGTCCTCGGAACCAGTCGCAATCATTCGGCCACTTCCGGAAAAGCAACATGGCCGCTCACCGTGATACGGGTCGGCAAGCGCCGGGTAAGTGGGTCCCGGAAGTCCGGAGACAGTGGCGACCTCTGCGCCGCTGTAGCCATCCCACAGACGCAGCGACGCGTCTTCCGCCGTCGACGCTATGATGTTCCCATTGGGGGAATATCGACAGCAACGGATGCCAGTAGTGTGACCTTGAAGGGTCATCTCACACGGATCTTCAACGTTGACCGGATATAGATCGGTGATAAACTGCAACGGAAGTTCATCTTTCGCGCATGCTTCGAACAACTTCCGCACAGCGGTATCCTTCACCTGCTGCGACGCCAGTTGGTAGATCCCCAGTGGCTCGCGCACCAAATGCGACAGGTTAGCCCCGATGAACTTGGAAAACGCCTTTATGACGTTACTTCCGGATTGTCGAGCGGTCGCTGTGAACTCGGCGACACATTCGTAGCCCTGGTCGGCTTCAAACTTTGTCTCGACGAACTCCAACGAAGCGACGACTCGCTCAAAACGCCGCCAGTCTCGGGCACCAAGCAGACTGTGTGGCATCTCACTGAGTTTGCGCCGGTTCAACTTCCGATTTCTGGTGCGTTGGTCTCCGACAAGCACCAGCGGCTGCGTGGGTGTCTGACGGTCCTCCATCCGTGGCCGCATGTCGTGAGAGTAGCGGAACTGTTTCGACGGCGTGTACACCTGAAGGAAAATAACGATTTATTTCATCATAGAAACCACGGACCCGTAGGCTTGGGTGCGATGGTGCGTACGCACACCCGCCCCTCGCCGCTGTTTTGTGTTTTGGTTGGTTGGGGTAGTTCTGTTTGGAATCAAGTAGTTGTTCTTGAAAAAGTGACGTATTTTGTCTGAAGACGTCTGACAATCGATTGGGAAAATTGAAAATCTTCAACATTACCCCGTTGATTTAGAAAATCTTCAACACTCTACGGGAAATCTCCAACACACTCCCCTTGGCAGGGAAGAGCTCCAAAATTACTCACCCCATGAACCGAGAAAATATCCTACGTTACCCCCGTTAACTGAGCAAAAAATGTTCCAGGCTGAAAACTGAACCCCTTAATCAACGATGTTGATGTTTCTCAAGATGTATCACTGTATGGACGTTGCATTGTAAGTTTGATTGAATTGTAGATTGACTTAAGAGAAATGTATTACATTTATCTGTGACTAATCATTCATGAAGGGTAGACCTACGCATCTAAATTTGATTCACGTCCATGGTTAATTCTATTGTTCATGTATTTTATTGAAACCCTAATAATGCAGTTAAAACATAAATCCAACACAAAGCAGGGTTCTCAAATAAGTACATTCAATAATAATTAAACCTTATTTATTTCCAGTGCTTTAACTCGCCCGCACCTTTCCGTCCGACCATCGTCCATCGAAGTAATCAACGATTGCCGCGTACGCCTTCGGACGGAATTGTCCAGCGCCACCATCAGCGCCGCCTGGCGACTGGTCGAGGAAGCGCTGCTCGGCGGCCTCCCAGAACTGGCGGTGGTACCAGCCGTAGGCGCTGACACCGTCGGTTCCTCTCTCGACGAGGTAGGCACCGAGGTCGTTGCGTATACGGATCCACAGCAGCGGGGGTATCCGACGGAGAGGGGGCAACCAGTAGGTGAACACCTCTTCCAGCACCTCGTCGTCGCAAGACAGTATGTCCTACATAAGATATTGAGAGATGTCCTAAAAATAGTAATACAGTCGAACTTCGCTTTACAGTCACGTTGGTAATGTAGCTACCTCACTATCATGGTCACCCTAGGACGGTCCCAAATTATTTTCGTAATAGTAACGTAGAGGAAATTATTTCTGTTAATACGGCCACCTTGCTATTCAAGTTACCTTAGCGCATTCCAAATGTTTACAAATATTTGTTCTCACTTAAGAAAAATAAAAGAACTAGAGGGCACGAAGTAACGTTAATGAAGGGTTAATTTAGATTAGGTTTAACTGGATTTAATAATATTTAACATATAATTGCGTGAACACATTGTTTGATAAGTGTGTAAATGTTAGCAGCGTGAACACATTGTTTGATAAGTGTTTAAATGTTAGCAGCGTGAACACACTCCTTGATAAGTGTGTAAATGTTAGCAGCGTGAACACATTGCTTGATAAGTGTGTAAATGTTAGCACCGTGAACACATTGATTTATTAGTGTGAAAATGTTAGCAGCGTGAACACATTGCTTGATCAGTGTGTAAATGTTGGCAGCGTGAACATGTTTAAAAACAAAATTGACAAATATTTCAGAAGGGCGGCTTAGACAAAAATACACAACATGTTGGACTCTCGATAAGCCAATGGTTTCCGTGTAATGAAAAGTAAAACAGAATGCAGAAACAATGATAGGTATCACTATTCATAAAACAGAATACTTTAAAAGACTCGATCAGACCAGACCAAACCAGACTCCCTCTACTGCAGTGTATCCACTGCATCGACCGACACCGACTGGGCCATACTCGAAGCCAGCGTGATGTCATAATCATGTAAATTTGAAAACGTTCCACTATGTGAATTGTAGTCGGGGCTAGTTGGTATTGCTCTGACGTGGTTTGGTCTCGTCTGATCCGGTCTGGTCTGGTCTGGTCGGTCGAAAATTGCCACTGTATCCCAGCCGTAACACACCTCCAGTTCCGTGACGGACAAGCCGTTCTTGGCCGCCGTGATGTAGCCCAGCGCGTGCCGCACCAGCAGTGTTCCGTAGTGGCGTTCTAGTCGGTCGAAGAGAGTCGTCACGAGACCACGCATGTCTGCCGGCAGAGCCGTCATGCTGATGACGTCGTACGACGCCCAGCGACGGGCGATGTCGACGGCAAGACGGAGGTAGAGTGGCAGAGGACAGCGGCGGAAAGCCTCGAGTACGGTATCACGCTGGGTCGGCGTCAGGCTGGAATCATAATAGTAGCTTTATTCATCGCACAAAACAATGCAAAATATAATTGTACCGTTCTCACGCTTGTTTTAAATATAAATGTATTTCTGTATTAGTGTTTAGTGTTAATTGATTACTCGTTATAGTCATATATATAATTTAGAAAATCCACATCGTTTCTTTCAAAACGCAGAGATGTAACTGATTTCATATAGATCATACACAAAAATAAAATGATTACATGTAAGCAACATTCCACAAGGGATATGGCTATTGTTGGTATTTTCCTGAGCATTGACTGTGTATAGCAGCACTTGATGGCAACAGACAACTGACAATGAATAATAATTATTGTTACACCCCTTACTTTTAGAATACAACTATATAAATCCACTTCCACTCCTAACGAGCAGTCATTATTTTTAACTATAATACTATTAGACCATTAAGCAAAGTTGTGCTTTACTATACAACAGGAATATCAGTACGTGCGCCCGTGTTCTGCCAGCATGCTGTCGAGGGCAGCGGGTCCGTCCTGCAGACTCAGCGGCAGGACTTCGACCAGGCACTCGGAGGGCAGGAACGCCTCGAGGACTCGCAGGCATTCTCCGGGCAGAGTGGATACGATCAGGCGGACATTGGACGGTATATGGTCAGCTGGTCGCAGCCACTTGAGGTTACGGCCGAAGTCGTCGTTGGAGAGCTGGTCGAGGGAGTCGAGGAAGACGACGAGGGGCTGACCAGGGGTGGCGTAGGAGAGGCAGGAGTGGAAGAAGGGAACAAGGTCCTTGTAGGACGTTGGGATGTTCGCGGTGTCCCGCTTGTAGGCGCGGCTGGATGGGAAGACAACATATGAGAGGTCACTGGGACAAATACAGAGAAGTATCGAAGGTGTGTTTTATATAGATCAGTGGTTGTGACGTGACATGGTTACAACGATCGTTATTCTTTCGAATACGTACTGAACTTCTTGGTGGTGATTAAGACAAGTTACAATTACTGCGCGAAATAGTTCCGTTCATGAAATTAAAAGTCAACAAGGGCAATGAAGCATTTGACTTATCCAGAGTCCATTGTTTCTATTTTGACCAGCCGTTCTAATACATTGTTGTTGTCTAATGTTGTTATAAATATATTCACGCAGCTAGCATTTAGGGGATTTTAGGCAAACCGCATATACTATGTTCCACATATGTATAGTTCTCTGTAAGAATGAAAACTGTCTGATATATAATCTACACTACGTTATATATTGCCACTTTTAGTGACTATATTTTATTTTATATATATTTTATTCGATAATCAATTACGAAACCAACTGTGCTCTGTGTTCAAAAGCCGACTACTGCACCTGATTTGCTCGCAGACATTGCGCAGCATCGCGCGAGCAGAACCGGAACTGCTTGTTGTTCCCAGGAAGCGAACCACGACGACGGCGTCAGGGTGAGCGTCACGTGAGGCCCTCGTCGCCATGGCGACGAGCGCTGTCTTGCCGCAACCGGACTGGCCGTGCAACACGAGCGGTCTGTGTTCGGTCTCGGTTGTGGTGGCGTAGTCGTTCACGTAACCGGCGACCAGACTCAGCAAATCGGACCGACCGACAAATCCACGACACTTGTCCTCCAACGTGACCCGGTGCTGTTAATGGGAATGCAAATGATTGGTTAACTTCTTCATGGACGTTATCGTTCAAATTAATAACGTATGTATAACATATCAAAAACAACCAGATTTTTTTAGTAACTGATTATTAATTATGATATTATTAATATATTGTTATATTATTATTTATTTTGTAATAACAATAACTGTTACTACAATTATTTTTTATTTTTTTATTTAATAATGGGGAGGGTGCTGTTGATAAAAATTGGCCGCCGTATCTTCAGCTCTTCTTCAGCTTCTCCGCTGGTTCGATTGACTCGACTGTTACATCGGAAGACGGCGGCGGGGTGCTGTTGAAATTTTTCGCCGCCGCATGTGCCACCCAAACCCCCTGGATCCACCTGTGAGAAGGTACACGGACCGCGGACTAACACAAACTGCAAGGACTGTGACTTGACAGAAGGTACCCGAATCGAGGACTGACAGAAGGTACCCGAATCGAGGACTGACAGAAGGTATACGAACCGTGGACTGACAGAAGGTACACGAACCGTGGACTGACAGAAGGTACCCGAATCGAGGACTGACAGAAGGTATACGAACCGTGGACTGACAGAAGGTACACGAACCGTGGACTGACAGAAGGTACCCGAATCGAGGACTGACAGAAGGTACACGAACCGTGGACTGACAGAAGGTACCCGAATCGAGGACTGACAGAAGGTATACGAACCGTGGACTGACAGAAGGTACACGAACCGTGGACTGACAGAAGGTACCCGAATCGAGGACTGACAGAAGGTATACGAACCGTGGACTGACAGAAGGTACACGAACCGTGGACTGACAGAAGGTACACGAACCGTGGACTGACAGAAGGTACACGAACCGTGGACTGACAGAAGGTACACAGATCATAGCTTGACAGAAGGTACACGGACCACACAGAGATTGAAAATACACGGACCATAACTTGACATCAGGTGCACGGACTACACACTCGCCTGCAGCACCTCACGCAGTCCCGGGTCGTCCTCGACGTGCAGCGAGGCGCGGTACGTGTCGAGGATGGAGCGGGCGAGGCGCTCACATACCCGGTCACACACCCGCCTAACGTACTCGGCGCACTGGTCGAGGTCGTCGCGGGCGTAGTCGACCTGGATGACGGCCTCGTCCGACACGACATCGATCACCTTGACTTTCTTCAGCTCGGTGAGGTACCTGTCACACAATAGCATCGAATGTGTATGTATGTATGCACAGTAAATCCTCGCCTTACTGTCACTCGGTAATACAGCCACCTCACAACTAAGGTCCCCCTCGGACAGTCCCCATTGTTTTGTAACGGTAAAGCATAGGAAATTAGTCCTGCTAATACAGTCACCTTGCTATTCAGGTCACTTTCGCCCAGTCCCGAGGGTGACCTTAATAATGAGGTTCCACTGTATGTATGTGTGTATACCGAAACACACTCACACGCACGCACGCGAGTGCTTGTTCACAAAGCAAAGTTAATCAAAGTGTCAATTTTAACGGGAATGGGATATCCACACTTACTATATATTTATAACATACAACTGTCAGGCCTAAATAGTAAGGAATGTTACGACGTATATCAGGAAGTTGTTATCAACCAGCATGTTCTCCTAGATGCCTACCGCTGTGCATCGCTATCAATCGTAGGTTCTTTCTGGTCACCGCTGACGTCAATCAGTCTACGGTTGACGTGCTTTTTAGACTCAACTCCCACTAGGTGGCGCTCAACAACGACCACCTGGCGGCTGACGTCTTCGTTACGCAGCAAGCCATGCTCAACCTCGGTTTCGGTAACCGAAACGAAATATTTCTTTGCCTGTTCAGCGGGTAAAGCCTCCGCAGCAACTCGCCGCAGTTGCGCCTGCATAGAGGTCGATGTATCCCACCAATCCTCCTGTCCCTTCTCTACGGGCTTGAGCACATAGACGGGAGGGACAGCGTTCGTGTCGAGTCGGTAATATGACGTTAGCATGGTCGTGTCTTCGCTGAGGTCGCTGAGTGCAGCCAGCAGCGTCTCGAACTCGGATTGGTCGATTTCGGCCGGAAGCGGTCTGTAGCCGTACTTGTCTCCTAGAAGGCATAGGAAGGCCGGCCCTGCACTCTCCCGCGTGCAGCTGAAAAAAAATTGAAAACGTTATGTCTGGCCCACTTTTGTTCGTAGTCAGGGCTGGATTTTATGTTCATCGTAAGTTTCGTGTAAACATGCCTACGTTACTTTTCATGCCGCATGAAATGAGCTGGTAGAAATGTAAGTGAATGTCTCACAACACATTTACCTCACCCACACAGGAACCTAGGCAGATAACTTGTTATGAAAAACTCCTAACGTTAATTCACCCATGGAAATTAGCTGCTTGTTTACACAACTACAACTAAAGTTAAACACAACAATAAACGCTAATCTCAATACACACCAGGGTATCTGAAAACCCGTTAATTATGAGTTACTTATCACGAGGTGTAAAGATATTATTATAGCGATGCACTTAGGTAGAGACTGTATAAATTGTCTAATAAGAATGCCAATTAGAAATGGTATTTCGTTGAGTTTGATCTCAGGTCACTAACCGGACGACCTCCTTTAGACAGACATCGAGTGTCCCGTGTTGATCTGTCACTTCCTCCTTAACGCCCCAGCGCATGTCAACCGGCGCGAAATCGAGGCCGATAACACGACACAGACTTCGCAGGAACGGATACACATCTGTGACAGACGGCGACATCTGGCAATCAACTTAGTCATTACACAACAAATATATGGTTAACCTGGATGTGTGTTGGGGAATCTCTATCATGAAATGTGTGTGGGGGGTGGGTGTGGGTGTGTGTGTGTGTGTGTGTGTGTGTGTGTGTGTGTGTGTGTGTGTGTGTGTGTGTGTGTGTGTGTGTGTGTGTGTGTGTGTGTGTGTGTGTGTGTGTGTGTGTGTGTGTGTGTGTGTGTGTGTGTGTGTGTGTGTGTGTGTGTGTGTGTGTGTGTGTGTGTGTTGGTGGGTGTGGGTGTGGGTGTGGGTGTGGGTGTGGGTGTGGGTGTGGGTGTGGGTCTCTCTCTCTCTCTCTCTCTCTCTCTCTCTCTCTCTCTCTCTCTCTCTCTCTCTCTCTCTCTCTCTCTCTCTCTCTCTCTCTCTCTCTCTCTCTCTCTCTCTCTCTCTCTCTCTCTCTCTCTCTCTCTCTCTCTCTCTCTCTCTCTCTCTCTCTCTCTCTCTCTCTCTCTCTCACTCACACACACACGCACACACGCAATCTTTCGCACACACATACGCACACACACCATACACACGTGCGCATGCACACACACAAAACAAAAACAACAATATCCAACCTTTCATGAGCGTGTTCCTCTCGGCCATTGTGTCTGTGAAGGTGGAGCTAACAAACACGATGACCTTGGAGCGAAGTGAGTGCATCACTGTCACATCATCTCCCCCCATGTCCCCGCGAATCACCTTCAGCACGACGTCCTGTACAGTCACGTAGGCAACTGTTATTTCATTTTAAACGTAGGCCTCTGCTATTCAGTTTACGAATAAATGTATACATATATGTATATATTATGCATGTATACATGTATGTATGTTTGTATGTATGCTTCCTTGTCCACCTGCCATCTAGAGTAAATTTTCTGGATGGCAATTTTGTTAAATCTTGTATGTATGTATGTTTGTGTATGTTTATGCATGCATGTATGTATGTATGTATGTACGTATGTACGTACGTACGTACGCGTGCACGCATGGATGTATGTATGTATGTACGCGTGCACATTGAGGTAAGGTCTATATGTTTTTCATGTGTCATTTCTATCACGTATATACATACGAATGGGATTAAACAAAAATGTTTGCTGCAATCTCATCCTGTATTATCGCTACTTTGCTTGAGCTGCCATCTAGCGAATCAATCAGTATACGACGTTGCGTGTTGTTGTTTAATGTTGGGATTACAAGAGGCGATTCGTCACGACAAGTATTTCTTCATAAGTAATTATGAAATTATTTCACTGGGTGACTGAGTGAGTGAGTGAGTGAGTGAGTGAGTGAGTGAGTGAGTGAGTGAGTGAGTGAGTGAGTGAGTGAGTGAGTGAGTGAGTGAGTGAGTGAGTGAGTGAGTGAGTGAGTGAGTGAGTGAGTGAGTGAGTGAGTGAGTGAGTGAGTGAGTGAGTGAGTGAGTGAGTGAGGGACTGAGTGACTGAGTGACTGAGTGAGTGACTGATTGGGTGGGTGGGTGAGTGAGTGGGTGGTGAGTGAGTGAGTGAGTGAGTGAGTGAGTGAGTGAGTGAGTGAGTGAGTGAGTGAGTGAGTGAGTGAGTGAGTGAGTGAGTGAGTGAGTGAGTGAGTGAGTGAGTGAGTGAGTGAGTGAGTGAGTGAGTGAGTGAGTGAGTGAGTGAGTGAGTGAGTGAGTGAGTGAGTGAGTGAGTGAGTGAGTGAGTGAGTGAGTGAGTGAGTGAGTGAGTGAGTGAGTGAGTGAGTGAGTGAGTGAGTGAGTGAGTGAGTGAGTGAGTGAGCGATTGTTGATTTGTGCAGCCCATTAATCATGCATGTGACCTACAACCGTCGTATTAAGCCGTACCTGCTGCAACGGTTTCCTCGGCTGCCGTACAATCTCGGCCGCCTCGTCCAGGTAGCCTCTCCACTCCCTCCTCTCCTGCCGTCTCACTCCTCCCCACAAGTCCATGTCGGAGACGTGAGCGAGCATGTCGATCCACGCCCCGTCTCCCGCAGCCGTGTGTTTGTCTGCCTTCCGACCGGCGAGGAAAGCCTTCTTCGCTCGGGCTCTCGCGCAGTAGAACTCAGTAATGGCGACGAACTCAGCTCGGTATTGCTTGTACATTATCGCCCGCCAGTCACAATTCCTATTCGAGCTTGCGTCCGTTCACCCGCTGTTTTGCTAGCTGACTGTAAGTAGCATTGGTCAGTATAACATGGCTAGCTTTGGTCACGGTTGTGTGGTGACCAGGCAGAGCGATACGGCGTTGTTTATTGATCGATTGCTAAGCGACTGTAGTTGCGGGTCAAAGCCAGTGCGCGTGTGTTCACAATAAGTTTTCCGACTAGGCCGAACGTGAAAGGAGGAATCCCAGCTCAGAATTGTGGTCACGCTCTACATAGGGAATGCATACTAAAGCTCTTCTTAATTCAGGTTGTGCACTATCAAATCTACTGAAATAGTCGATTAGAAATACTTAGTTAACTAATATTGTTTACGTAATACATATTTTTTATATAATTGGAAGGTATTGCACATTGGGGAGGGTGGGAGCGAGCTGGAACAAAATTTAATTTTAGTTTAGCGTAGCTGTGTATGACAAGTACAATGCCGTTGCACTGCGGGTGATTGAAGTGGTTTGAGATGGAAATTCGGATGTTACAATAATTTTTTTCGCTGAGAGCATCCGTGCAAGACAGATGTAGTAGTCGACTACACTACCCCTGGCAGACATCCTCACAAGTCAGGGGGTAGTTAACTACACTACCCCTGGCAGATATCCTACGCAATGTATGGAAGTTCGCTGAATCAACTGTCCTTTGTCATAGTTCCTGTCGTCGCCGGTCGCAATTGTGACCATGGGAACCATGCAAACGCTCGCGCCCCATAATCAAAGGGCAATTCCAGGAAACCCCAATAAATGCCAGTCCTACCATTCTCACGAGCCAACGATGTTATAAAGATTGGCCAACGATAGTACATTGTCTACTAAGTTAATACAAGTTCTATAATTACTTCTCCTTCCCGAATAGTACATGTGACGTCAGCCAAATCGGCCAAATCATAAAAGGAGACCATCAAGGTGTCTTTTGTAAGCCGATAAAAACGTTCGCAATTTGGAAGATACACCCCCGGAGCACGTTCAAATGGTAAGCAAAACGCCCAGTTTCAAGACAACCTTTATTGGCGATAATGCAGAGGAGGCTGAGTTAATTGCAATACTCTTCGATGTTCAACAATGTCCCATTTTTCCATGTTCAACGCAGCAGACTTCCTGTTACAAATTACTACGCTGGATAATTTCGGGTAGAGGAACAGTATGTATCCCTTAAAGGCAATGAGATGACAAGAAGTGCCAGCAGCGTCTACACTGGCTAAGGAAGCTGCATTCGTTTAACATTGATAACACAATTCTGTCCATGTTTAAAACTCGTTCATCCAGAGTGTTTTAATCTTTTCTTTTATTTGTTGGTTTGCCAACGTCAGTCTAAAAGAAAAAACAAGCTGCAGCGTATTGCATGAAAAACCGTTCTGTATGAAAAACAGGTTTCACCGTAAGCCAGTCGCATTCTGGCTGACAACACACACACACACTTGTTATGATGAGTACGTCCTTCTGCCGTCATCCAGGAATAGCCGTTGTCATTTATTTCTACGTCTGTTCGGCTTTTAAATGATACATCTCTCTGACGCCTCTTTGTTGTGAGCAAGTAGTTGTAGCTATGCAGTTGATATGAGGGTGAATGTGTGCGAGTGGGCGCACATTATTTAGCAGTGTTGATGATGTTGACATTTATTTATTTTATACGTATTTACTACGTGCATATACATTATATATATTATTCGTAATGCGACGACCACAATTATGCGATTAGGTTATCACTATTATATTTTCGACACAGTTTAATTATGTATTTACTTGGTTTTTATGGACGCTGCACAAACATTTCCCTTCATGGGACAATAGAGAATTATTGCATTGTATTGTATTGTACTGTACTCTACTGTATTGCATTGCATTGTATTGCATTGTATTGCATTGTATTGCATTGTATTGTATTTTATGATTACACAACTGGCATAGACTACGAGCGACAAGACTACGAGCCGGGGTGTACTTATACAGACATAACCGGCAGTGCCCCTGACTCATGGGGATGGTTGATATTCAAACATATTGTTTTCTTTCACCGCGTTTTCACGCTTGTTGCATGATTTGTATCAAGGCCCAAACTTTGATTATTTTACTTTTAACACCCCATATGAATGGGATTGTAAGGGTGTTTCCTCCTGGTAGTAAATATGCAGAACAAACGTAGGTTACGCTACAATAACAAGATATTATCTAATTAGTACATCCTTGTTCATTACGGAATACAATACGTACGTTACGAGTGTAGTAACGGTGGCATTGACATACTCGTTCGCTAAGGATGTCAGCAACAAAATAATGTGTGCCATTCATCTTAAAGGTTTTCGTATAACTCATCTTAAAGGTTTTCGTATAACGTGTGTTCAAATGATAATCAGCTAGTATACCTATATTTTTTATAAATAAATATAACAACAAATTCAAATTCCCTGAAAGCCTGAGAAATGTATTGGTCAATATTTGTGAAACAAAATACCCGTAAGAAAACCTCTGTACAAAGATTGGATGGGTGAGGGATAAGATATAGATCGTTATGCTTGTTTCCGGCCTTTTTTATTTTACTCGTTCTCACCTTGACAAAATGTATTCGACAATGTACGCCGTTAAGGCAGCTCATTCTCTATCCCCTGCGTCTCATAACGTCATAGTCCTCTTGTGACGTCACATCCCCGTTGACAAAAATCTTGTTCAGCGTCAAACTTCCAATTTACAAATAAATCACATATAGCAAATATACAATGATATGTGCATCCACCTTACAAACGCGGCGTTCTCCATAGCTCCAATGTAGTTCTCGCTAGCGTATATTGATCCCGGCGTCTCCTTTCGCTTGCTCTATGCCGCGGCGTTCCTGAACCAGATCTTCCACATAGAGGGCCATAAACGATATGACGTCATCCGGCTGCGCACGCAGCACCTCACGGTAGAGCTTCTCGAGGACTTTGAGGAAGCCATCGGGCACTCGCAACTTGACTAGTTGGGCGAGTTTCACGTTGTGTGAGATACCGCCGGGGATAGTGAGCTTGTCGACCGGGAAGGCCATCGTTCTGTCGCAGCGTGGCTTACTCCGCTGACGTCACTGGGCACGCGGTACGAAATAGTCGGGGCGTTTGACCTCGTTGCTGGAAAGCGGAAGTGGCAAAAGGTATTGAATATGGTTAGACATTTGAGTGTACTAATAATTACAATTACAATATAGTAAAAATAGCAATACGAGTAAAAAGAAAATGTCAATACTAACTGTTACCACTTGCCTATTTTTAATATTTCAATATAACCTATAGGTACTAAAACGACTGGGTTTCATACCTACCTTGGAAAAACAAATCTTATACAGCTGCTATAAAATACCTGTTAAGTTAAATTACCGACCAGATTACAACAATTAAAATTAAAGTACAGGTTTACAATCACGCTAACATCATGATAATATTTCACCATGTTTAATCATTTTTATTTTTTTAGGATTGATGTTGCGATTCTGGGTGCGACATTAGTGGAACTGCAGGATACTGTGTGTTTGCGACAAGTGATTGGTAGTTGAGTAGAAATATTGCAAGTCACAGTTGCTCCTTTGGCGCACGGTTCATCTGGGTTTTCTCGGTGATGAGTTACGCCCGTGTACCGACTACTCCATTCTCCAAACTGATGAATGGCTCCAAATATAAAATGAATAATTTTGTCAACGGGCTTTACCAGTCCTCATACCTGGTCCGCGCTGTCTTGTACATTGAGGATCAAGGGATTGTTGCTTTCCTCTTGACCACACCAAGGTGTTGGGTTCTAATCCTTCGCTGTAGCTAGCATCACCCAGGCATAACTTCTCACCTCGCCTAGCACAAGATTGAATATAATTGTCCTCCAAGCCAAATCCATATGGCTGGCATTGGATAAGGACATAAATGCCTTGGTCACCTATTATTAATCTATTCGATGGGCTCTTTTGGAGGAAACACTAAACTCCCAAGATCCATTTTAATTGCAGTGTATTGTGTCAGAGAAAGGGCAAATACCCTAGCAGGGTATACATTTAATAGGCAAAACGTTAAAATGTGTTTCCAGACACGTAATACGCGTCCATGTACTGGCTTTGTCCAAATAAATATGTTAAATTACACTTTGTTATTATTGAATAAATCATTTCGTATGGTTAAAAGTTGTTAGTTGCTTGCAAAACCTTATTCATCGTCAGTGGACGAACATTAATATAATAAAACAATCAATATGGCTGTCATGGAAGACAGTTTAACCTAAAACTATTATTTAGTGATATCTACCCTGTTATGTCAAATTATTTGAAATTTAGTCATCAATGTTAACATAAACAGATACATTATCTACCGAAGCAACACGTGCAATATCCACAACACTTCACTTACCCTGAGAAAGTTATCTTCAATTCCGAGCAAAGAGGAATGAACCTTTGTTGGAACACTCCTTCAACGTGTATGACTTCAGTCTGACGTAAATGGATGACGCCAGTACGGACGCATATGTGACGTCACAGTACAGTACTGCTCGTTTCTAAGAGAGTTTTTTTTTATAAAACGTGGGACGTAAAAGGCATGGTTTACTGCATAGTTACGGAGCAGACAAAGTGTGTAATCTCTGTATTGCGCAGATTCTGCCGCTTCGCTTACAGCCAGGTTTCTTTACCCGATGACAGTAGCATCATCTGGACAGTTTATGGACCTCTCCATCATCTCAGGTATGCGAAAAGCTACTTAGAATGGCATATCGCAAACACGTACGTAAGCTCTTAAATAGGTAGACACTGCATATTCTCGAGAGAAGATGCCGGTGCGCCCCGTTGTCATCTTCTGGAAATTCGGCAGCGTCCGCTATGGCTGTGCAGGCCGATTTTGGAGTGATAGTCTCTGACGCAGCCAGAGCAAACGAAGCAGGATGACAGTGATTGTGCAGCTGGCTGTTTGTGTCGCATCCTCTTCTCAACCGCACGCTGGTCTCTTTCAATATGCCCTTCTAATGCCTCTGTGTACTGTCTGACGCCAAGAAATGCGATCTTCGGCCACTGCCTCCCAGTCTTTGGAGAAAGTTTTTAGTTGTTCCGAGCCCTTGGCAACGTTCGATTAACTGTCTAGTCTGTATATATTGTGGTTATAATGTAATGGTCTTATGACATCTTATTCAACTGGTCAGCCTTTTTCAGAACATTATCGCCAAACCGACCTTTCTATGCTGGCACTGGGGGTGGTCACTACCAGGGTGTTTGTTGTCCTCAGTGGTTCTGATTTCACAGGCCTTCATGTCGTGCTTGCAGACGTCCTTGAATCTGAGGGCAGAGCGTCCCACTGGCCTTAAATAAGTATCGTTGTGTTTTTAAATATGTCCCAAACTAATTTAATATGTCACAAGTTGGTAAATCAGTGGTTACTGGTCAAGGAAGTGAATGAACTTAGAAATAAACAAGATAGTGGTCTTCAGCGACTACGAGAGGAAATTGTAACAATATTCTAAAGTGAGTGCAATAATATATAGACGCTTGGAGCGTTGATGCGACACTAGGCCAAGTGTCGCCTGGAAACCTTTGATGCAGATGTGTGTTGGTGTGATTGTGAAGTCGTTGACTGTCCTGGGTGTATTTCTCTGTCCGGCACTACTCAATCGATGGTATTTCGGAGCAAATAGCTGTATACATGGAGAGGTCAGTAACAACAATTTTCCGAATACCCTGGACAAGTTAATTTATAATCTATACATCGCAAAAGAACCATTTTTCTTATTAGAAGTTCCCTTAAATTTAACCACGATAAGACGCGAAATATACCTTCACGTGGAACTAATATGACATGTGGTTTAATAAGGAAGAGATGCTCTGGCGTCAAACTTCTCGTCGCACAGTTGAGGAAAACCATCACAAAAGAAAATGAATGTAACATGTTTTATTTGGTACGAGATAAATCGGTGTACATAAAATAGCTACATACCAAACAAATCGTTTTTTTACGAAAAAGCAAATATTAGCTACACTTGTTTGACCGTGGTCGTTCCTCTGCTCTCGACTAGTTGTATTGTTGGCCCGACTTACGTGTGAGAAGTCGTGTTACACTGATTCATACTACTAAAAGGTGGTTTAGAGAATAGCTAAAACGGAGGCGACTCCAAAAAGTAAATTACGCCAGCTCCCTATCTATAAAGTGAAAAGAAGGCATAGCGTGTTGGGAGTATTTTGTTTTTCTCTGTATAATTTCGACCGCATCTCGAGCAGACTGAAATTACGGTCGTGTCACATGACGTACGTCATGTAAGCTGGAGCATGACTGGCGGGAGCTCCTGGCCGACGTCTCTGTTCAGTGCAGGCTTCCCTTGTAGATGTTAATCGCCTCCTTGATCTTTCTACTCTGCCAGTTCTCATCGGGATCTAAGATTTTTCACATCTCTCTTCCAACATTGGTGGCGGCCTGTGTTCAACTTGTGTTCGCTTATCGCTGATAGGAGTTGGCGACACGATAGATGTAGTTTAAATGGTGTGCCCAGTGCCCTCGCGCCCGCCAGTCATGCTTCAGCTCGTCACATGACGTAAATTCAGTCTGCTGAAGAAGGCTGTGAGATGAGGTCGAAATTATACAGAGAAAAAACAACAAAGTTTCTTGAGAGGTAAAAAGACTAGCACAATTCCATAGAGGAATCTAGTTTGAGGCGGTGGACATACCCATATTCTGTCGAATAATGCCCCGTTCTTAAACTGTCTGGTCTGCGAGACAATGGGCAGCACATGCACTGCCCAAGATATGACGACGGCCAATGACCTCACCATCAAATGCGCCAAACACTGGGACCTCAGTGTGTGTTATTCTTATGGATGGACACGAATGATGAAGGGTGACGTTACGTATGCGCATCCGCATTAACAACACTAACCATTTACCTGTTATTCAAGACATTTTAGTATAACTTTACGTTATGAAATTGCTAGTATATTGGTGTTAATGTTTGTGAAATAAGACGAAGCCGGTCAACAAAGGGTCAAATCCAATTAAACCAATTACTTTATGTGCATGTATCATTTGTAGTGCGTTGCTTTGGATAACAATCTATTTAAGTCTCTCTTTTATGCAAAACGAATACCACTTCTATGTCCTATGGAAAGCGAACGTCGATGTAGCATCCATATATTTCATGCACGAAAGCTGCAAAACACTCCTATTCACTTGGAGGCGCATTGTAGCACCAGGAGTGTATTAAACAGTGAAGGTGTTCTAAAGACGGCAGATGCACCTGTAGCGAATGCACCTATAACACGTATAAAACGTTAATTCTTGTTGGCTTTCCCCACCAAAAACTAGTACACATACAGCAGATAGCACTAATCGTGCCATAAATATAGCATTTCATGATCTGCTATAATCGTTTGGATCGTTCACAAATGTCAACATTTCACTAATTGTACAGAGGGTACTGATTCCCAGACGCGCCTCCCTCCCCTGAATTAATTTTGTTTAATGTCGATGATCTCTCCAGAGGAGAGTAATTGTCATGAACGCACTGTGCACTGTATGTGAGTAGTCACAGAAACAGCTAGGGTCTCTCAGAATGTGACTTTCTCTGGCGGAAAATGTCCTGCATCACCCAAATGGTTCAAGCTGACTGTGCCGTCCGGATTCAGGTGAATCACGGTGATGCTCGCATGCGCAATGAAGATTCGCATCCATGCTTCCGGCGGAAACTGTAAAGCACTGCAACATAGAGGAAATGTTTACTCACAGTGTGCTTCACCGCTGTGTCCATGGTACATGGTTAAGTGTTAAGTGTGAATATTTATGATTAAGATGTTTGCCTATCTTACATATATTGATAGTTCATCACCAAGTGCGGAACATTTTGTTGACATTTGTAATACGATCCGTCTTGCTGATGCCACAAGGTAATATTGTTTCAATCAAATGCAGGGCATGCATAGTCCATATTCTACAACTAAAAATCTTAACACGCAACTGAACGGGCACCTCTTGTCTACAAGGAAACGAAGGAATGAAGAAGAAGGCATCATGTTACTTCAACGTTTTAACTTTGATTGACATGTTAAAATGCATCTATCGATAACTGCATATGTAATGTTGTTGTCGTTATTGTTTTTGTTTTATGGTGAATGTGGTGATGGTGATAGTGATGGTGACGGTGATGGGGCGGTTAGTGGTAGTGACGGTGGTGGAGGTGGCAGTGATGGTGATGGGGGTGATAGTGGTTGGGGTGTTAGTGGTGGTGACGGTGGTGGAGGTGGCAGTGGTAGTGATGGTGGTGGGGTGATAGCGGTGGTGATAGTGGTTGTGATGGTGGTGGAGGTGATAGTGGAAGTGATGGTGGTGGGGTTGTTAGTGGAGGTGATAGTGGTTGGCATGATAGTGGTGGTGTTGGTGGTGGGGTGATAGCGATGGTGATGGTGGTGGGTGATGATAGTGGTGGTGATGGTGGTGGGGGATGATAGTGGTTGCGATGGTGGTGGAGGTGATAGTGGTAGTGATGGTGGTGGGGTTGTTAGTGGAGGTGATAGTGGTTGGCGTGATAGTGGTGGTGATGGTGGTGGGATGATAGCGGTGGTGATGGTGATGGGAGATGATAGTGGTGGTGATGGTGGT
Organism: Escarpia spicata; assembly: GCA_963995525.1. NCBI lineage: Eukaryota > Metazoa > Annelida > Polychaeta > Sabellida > Siboglinidae > Escarpia > Escarpia spicata. Next base: position 10,505,584 of record OZ023213.1, read on the forward strand.
GGGGTGACAGTGGTGGTGACGGTCTTCCAACAGAAAAAAAACAAGATTACTTAGGCTATTTATTTTGCATCTGTAATTACTCAAGAGTTTCCGCTCCTTTTCTTATGACGTACATATTTATTTTCATTTGTAAATCACCCTTCGCCGTACGTTATGTCCAGGAGAATCTATATAGCTTACATGCTTAATGTGGCCAGCTATAATATTAGGATGTCGAAATAATCGGTGGGAGCTTCGTGCTACCCGTCAATGTACAAAAACCTTTTTATTGTTGGTCTGATGTGCAAAAAAGGTTACGACTAGGTTGATGGTTAGGGATAGTTTTAAAGTACATTTGACAAGATTGACAACAGGAGGAGTATCAAATAGCCATCACCGAAATAATCTCACCGTAACGCGAAATATCGGAAGAGGTTCCCGTGTCCAACGAGAATCTCGTTCGACTGAAATTTCTGTGATTTGTCGGCTCGATGGAAATATTTCCTGAAGGCGCCTTCCATGCGTGGAGCGTCGACATGATAGGCCTGTTGACAAGAGGGAATACAGACACAAAGCGGAACAGACATCATTAGAGGAAGCAACTTAAGCAATACTAGTCTGCCTGGAGTATATGCAGTGCACAGTGGTATTTGACCAAGTTCGAGCTAGAGCTATGCGTAAGCGCACAACAGTACAGAGAAGGTAGAGAAGTAATGCAAAGATTTGCTGGACACTGCTATTAATGCACTGACGAAATGGTGTCATAGATCATCCATTGGCAGATAAAGTACGGTAGAGGAAGCAAGGTAAACCAGCTATTAAGTGTGTTTATTGTCTGTGGGAATTATGAGATCAGAAGCAGTATAGTTACAAACAGCAGCGAGTCGTAGCGGGCTATTGACACGGACGATTGCAGTCAAAAGAGTTCGTCCCCAGTGGGCAAACCGAGTGAATGAGTGGGTGGGTGAGTGGATGGATGGGTGGGTGAGTGAGTGAGTGAGTGAGTGAGTGAGTGAGTGAGTGAGTGAGTGAGTGAGTGAGTGAGTGAGTGAGTGAGTGAGTGAGTGAGTGAGCGAGCGAGCGAGCGAGCGGGAGGGCGGGCGGGCGGGCGGGCGGGCGGGCGGGCGGGCGGGTGATGTGCGTGTTGTACGTGTGGTGCGTGTAGCATACGTGGTACGTGTGCTGGTAGATGTGTACCTTGTGAGTTGAACGTGTGGTGTGTGTTGAACGTAATAGTGCGTGTGATGCGTGTGTACATATTGTGCGTGTGGTACGTGAGCTTCGATGTAATACATGTAGTATGTGTGGTACGTATGATGTTGTGTAATAAATGTGAAGTACGTGTGGTGAGCGTGGTACGCGTGGCACATGTGGTACATGGTACAAGTTATACGTGTGCCACGCCTGTATTGAGCCAAACAAGCATAGCACATCTCATTAAACATGTGTCACTGTGTTGTCTTTACATGAGCACAAAGTGAATCCGTGTGTGCAATAATTTGATTACCACAAGTGAATGTCAGTCAATGCCACTGTAGCCCTTCCCATAGAACATGTAATCTTATAATCTGGCAATTAATTAGTAACCTGAACTTATTATTACCACTGATCACGTTGCAGTCGCATGTGTCCCAGCTTCCTCGTAATCGATCGTTATATGTTTCGTACGGCGATAAGCATGCGCATGAGGTGAACAACATCAGTAGTGGTTGTGGAAAATGTATGGTTTGTTTTATATATAATTATATATATATATACAGTGCAACATGCTTATAACGAACTACTTTGTGGGTAGCTAAGTTCGTTATATCCGTGAATTCGTTATATGCGTGTTCATGTTTGCCCGCTAGGTGGCAGTGTTGTATGTGACAGTTTTTAAACTATTCGGCACGTGCCTATCAAACGCAGATATTTTGAGTGTAACATTTAGTTAGATGACACATAAAACGGTTTCAAATGTTACTATTAAGTGTAGTTATAGTATAACATCGCAGTCCAGCGTCTGTGAAAAAGTAACGAAATATGACACAAACACATGGAGAGCACGCTGTGTCCAAACACACTAAAGCACGAACTGTGGCGGGATGAAGTCGCGGTAACTACTTCTTCCTGCACAACACACACAGAATGACACCGGTTAATCTACTCTGAAGAGGTCCTCCAGTGACGTTTCTTTGCTGTTGGATAGGACACCAAACAAAAGGAAATCATCAAGCCAGTTGCACTGCGCTGCAGCATCATCTGACTGCCTTTGATGATTTCCCTCATTGATAGATGAGTCCTCCATTGAAGAAGTCCTCCATTGACGTTTGTTTTCTGTTGGCTAGGGCACCAGATAAAAGGAAATCTTCAAGCGAGTCTCAGTGCGCTGCAGTGTCATCTGACTGCCTTCGATGATTTCCCTTATTGACCTAATTACTTTGACACTGGCGCTCTGTGCGGCCACGGCATGGCTTCCAGGTCACGGGCAGGAAGTATTTGCAAACAACCGGGCGATTTTCAGTTGGACAGAAGTTCATAATCACGTAAACTCGACAACTTTCGAATATATTAGACTGACAACTATTTTGTGATTATGACATCCTCTCAACAATTTATGCAGCACGGTGTTGGATGCTGCTTCTAAACCATAGCCAATAGTTACTTCTTACGACGTAACCATTCAGATTCAGACGCTGGAAGCATAAAACGTATAAATGAAACTGTATAAGTTGTGGTTAAATAAATGTTCAATTATTAAACATATATAATCAATGCCACACCGGTTACTCACAGTGTCTGGAAGTCCCCAATACGTAATGGTTGGTTTCGGTACGACAGGTCCGCCTTCAATGAGCATATCATCGGCCTGCATGGAGATGTTTAGGTACTGACGCAGAATCGTGGCCGTCTCAACCGCTCGGGGCAGGGTCGAGTGAGTGATGCCGTCAAACTTCTTGTTCATCGCCTTTAAGCGTTTACCAGTTAAGTGCGCCTGCTCAATGCCTGTGGTAGAAAAAAAAACGTTTGAATGCATTGTGTATGTTTTAGTGGCATACTTATACAGCTTTATATTGAGTACAGAAGAATCAGAAATATAAGATAAGGTACAAATTACGTCATCTATCCGTGTGTGAAGTCCTGGGTGAATGGTCGCGGGCTGACTAGAAGTCCCGCTGTATAGCGGTCACCCTTCTTATGCGGCCAAAGTATATAGTCCGAAAGGGTGGCTGTTCAACAGGAGGACTACTATATAGAGTGTACTAATTAAATGCCACAAAATATCGCCTTCTTTGTTGAATTACGGGAGCTACAGGGAGTATCGTGTATAATAACGAAAAAGCGATCACCATAGCTCGGTAGTATGTGTGTATTTGCATTGCCTCATTACTCAATATTGCTTATTCATCAAAGAGAGCTTTGTATCACAATGAAATTTAATAAATTTAAACACCAATAATTTGATAACCAAACCACAGATTGCATCTGACCAATGATTCACTTTCGACGGGAAAATAACATTAACTGACGGACACAAACGAGAACAAAACATGGTTCGAATTTAACAAACAGGCACCCAAATACTTTGCCCGATGCACCAGGTTATAAACAGAACGGCTAATAAAAACAACTAAGATCAAAACAGATATGGTATTGTAACAGCCGGCCCGTAGCGTCGATCATTGTGTACGAGTACGTTTTCGGGGAAAGCTGACCCTATTGGGAACTCAGCTAGAGCCTCAGCTCGGACATGACATCGGAAAACGGTGTAATGCTGTTGAAGATGTTTCGCGGTGACATTCCGGAATTTTACCGGAGTCGCACGGAACTCTTCGATGCTGTCAAACATGGCATAGGAAGACGCTTTTTAATCGAGCAGAACTCGTTTCCCTCAGTCATTGGAGCGTACGCACCATCCAATCCACAAGCTATGGGCCTGAACAGGGATGTGAAAAAGAAAGGCGCACTTACCGAGGTCGTCAAGGTGACCTGTATTGTAGTTGTATTTTCCATGTCGTACTAGGAACAGCGTCCTCGTTGGAACGCCCTTCGCTTCGTCCGCCGAATTCCAGGCGCGTCTACAAGCAGAGCACAACGCATCACACACCACGTTAAAGGGAGGCTGTCTGTTCATTGTTATTGTAAAATCGTGTTATATAGAGAGACTACATGTATTCCTTACGTTATGTTCATGTAACTCGACAGGGTTGTGCTGATGTACCAGGTGATTCAAATATGCGTATCATTATTAATTGGACCTGAGACAAATATCGGAACCCCGAAACCGCTGTCCAGCTATTGACAATAGGGCGCCGAGGTATGCTAAATGTTTTGTTTTACATTTACCCAAGAACAACCAAAGACTGTTTCAGCACACCTAAGACACTACGAAAAAAACATGCATTGCGGTGTACAATTTGTTCTAATACACTGTAAATTTTGGCCAAACACATACGCTAATATGCAGTTTGCACCCAAACAATTATTATAATAGTGAAGGAAGAAAAAGAAACCAACTTGTCCCAGTTGTAGTCCCAAGACGTCTTGTTGCGAGCGACGTTAAAGTGACGATGCTCCACTACGACTTTTACCGTCTGTGTTCCTGATGTCGACGCTAGGGGAATATTGGGCGCTGGTGTCGCTATTGGTCCCTCTTTCAGTATAACAACCAGAATGACCAACGCCACTGAAAACGCAAATTGTATTCACCGTAGTCAAATTGAATGCCATTACGAAGTACAATTGATGAATTATTCGGTAATGAATTGTACAACTTAATAAAGACATATATAAAACATTGAATATAAAGTGACTTACTGTTAACTAAAACACACATTTAATTATATTTTGTAGGCACTGTAACAGGTAACTAATAATATGTACGCATAAAGTATGCTATTAAATATTGTGCTATCGACTTCCATGTTTGTTCTTCTTTATCAGAAATAATTAATCATATCATACGCACACGGACCAAATCGGAAACCAATAGAAATGCTTGTCACAAACCTGCTCCAATGAGCGACGTGCATGCAGTGCGCATGCTCGACATACTCCACGTTCTTGTGTTGCATCTGTCCGCTTGGCTGACACCGTCTCCTTGGAGCGTCATAGTGTCTACATAGTCACCACCACTCTCAAGTTTCAGACACTGGTAGAGAAATCATTCTCTCGCAAACTTCGTTGTGATGTTTCCAAAACCTGTTAAAAATTATAACGGAAAAATAATAAGAGCAACAGAGTAATAGGGCTCGAACATTACCCGGGCAAAGGACTGGTTTATCATATGTGCCTTGCAAGAATATAACGTGTAAGATCTAATGTTATTCGACAAACGTTTACAATTTGTCTTGGTATTTTGTCTACATCATACCACGGCCACCAGTGGTGCATGTTCTAGAAAATAAATGTATACATATACTATATTATTTGGATAATTTTAATGTATTGATGATGCGTTTGTATGAATCAAGATAATAAAATAACAGCATTATACAAGCGTCAAGTCTGCTTTCAGATCAAATATAAAAGCAACAAAAACTAAACATGAAGCGATGTTTAGTTACGATGACGTGAATGTTTACATAAACAGCCAACTACGTGACGTCACCGTGTAACTGCGAGAGCAGCAAAGATATCGCAGCGACGTGTCGCATCTTGTGAATGCTAATTTACCCGAGCAACAGTGTTTAAGACCATAAATCATTTGACATTTAAATACAATCTAATGTTCCTTATGCAACAAATAAAAACATTTACAGCGGATACGCGTTTAAAGTTGTGAGTAAGCGAGTGCAAATAAACCTTTAGTAACCCATGGCAGAATGGAATGTACACCTTGGTTTTAGTATGTCTGTAGAGGTGTCGAGTTAACATTAAACGTTTGTGTAGAGCTCTCGAATAGGAAGGTGTAGATTGATATCACCGTCTCCGAAATACTTGTATTCAGAGTGGCACGTAACGAAGACACTTGTAAACGTCAATTGGCCAATTACTCGTCTTTTAGGGCGGGTTAGCTTGAAAGGAACGTGTTTTTTATTTGCAAAGAAAGTGTGTTAATGTAGTTGTAAGAGTGTGTTTGGGTGTGTGTTGTGTGTGCGTGTATGCGTGCGTGCGTGTGTGTGCGTGTGTGTGCGTCAGTGTGTACAGGTATGTTTTGCATGCTTCCCATTCCGAAATGTTGACGTATTTTAGTTGTTCCTTGTCACTACTGGAAGAGGCCGAGCGGGTGGCCATTGACTGCCCCACCTGTGACCTCTACGCTAGAGACCCGCCAAGAGCAATAAGTAAGCCAAGTCTTATCACTTACCCCTTCCAAGCTATATTATGTAACATTCTGATTAGTTGTTCTAGCAAGGTAACACGCACCCTTTGCCAATACTTCTTTGTTTTTTTATGCTAATGTGCCTCTCTCTTCTTCTCGCATTTTGTTGCAGCCAATATGATCGTATTACATGACGGAACAAATCAGTGTTCTCTTAAATCTAAAATGTTTTGTAGATGTTGTCAAAATGCACAATTCATTTGTCAAGTCTCAGAACGCTGCGTGTACTGACAGCAATGTCTATGCGTGAAACAAATAACTCATTAAAAAGCATATCATACTTACACCTGCGATGTTTATCGTAAGTGAGTAATTAGGGTGTTGAGTTGCTTAGCAACAGTTGCTATATTGTTAGTTATTGTTATGGTAGCTGGAAAGTGTATTTACGTCATGCGATGTTGCTTAGAGGCACCATTGCGTTAATTAGGTGGCGGTGTTCAACAAATGGACAAGTAAATGCTAGGTTGTGGAGGGCAGATAATATCATGGCCACAGTTCCGCCTAGGCAGGCAATGGACCAAGCAATAGCTTCGATTGCGTCTGCGCGTTAACATACATTTCGCGTTCTCTCGTTCGTACACTACATGTATCTGCCAACACTCGCTTTGTCGTGTGGCTTTCTTATTGCATGCATTGTATTCAGAAAACATTCATACAATAGCATGCTTTACATTAATTTCCAGTGTACAGGTGTAATATTACTACTGCGATAATTATCACTGCAGTTCATAGAAACAACGCATTCACATCTGTCTGTTCACCATTCAGCCTATCCTCATGAGACTATACGGGTTTTAGTATATAACACGCAACCAATTGCTGCAATATAATTTTAAGAGTGTCATTACTATTCTCGCATTAATTGCGGCATGACTGAATGTTTCCCAAAACAATCGAGATGATGTTTGACTGAACAGGTCTGCCAGAGAGTGAAGTGTATGGCGCTTTGATCAGTCCTAAGGACAGGTTACTGCGCTATATAAGAACTTACCTTTTGCCTTCCCTATGCTACTACCCAAGCAGTATGTTACTACTCCGAAAGATTGCTAACATTTACAAGGAAGCAGAAACGCGAATCACAACTCTCCGCCCCAGTCACACAGTAATGAACTGAGACGGCCCCCGAAGCCAGACCACTTAGTATGTAACAACACCGCCAGAGGCACTGCGTGCATAGTAATCATAATACAACGTTACAAGGCTATGGTTCTATAACAACACTGCCGACTAAGTTAAGTTGGTAATGCTTGCATGGCGTCAAGCTTACCTTTACAAGGTGAAAGCCGTCCTCTTGTTTCAGCCTAGAAGACACAGAATGCTTCGATATTTAGACGTAGCGGGTACGACACAGCGTGACAGACGAACACGGCCACGCTACCAACCGGTCGTTTTGTCAGAGCGACCGCCGTTTCTAAATTTGGCTGTTCACTCGAGCGGAACGCCACTCCAGACTGCCTTTGTATTTAAATAGCCGTTATACCGGTACTGCAGATTGCACTGAACTGCTGCTAACTTTACTGTTGCTCCATGCTTGCGGAACTCATTGTAAATTCCCATCGAGTGCAGCAGGGCATTATTGGTATCAAGAACACTGAGGATACACCTGTTCTTCAGAAAATGTTCGACACATTTTATTGGTCGATGTTTTTATCTGTACGTAGTTTCATCAATCATTTCCGTAGTTTTATCAATCATTTTAATTTAACGATTTTGGTCCAATTTGAATGCGAGACTGCTGCGAGCGTGTGCGTATGTGCGGATGTTTGTGGGTGCTCGATCATGTGTGTAGTTGTCTTCATACAAAATATGTGCCGCTTTTATCAATGTGCTCTTTTGGAATATTACCCCTCACTTGAAATAATTCATTATTTCAAACGCTTTGAGGTTTAAAGGATATTGCGCTGTATATATTCTGTTCATAAACATATCACAGTATTATTATACTAACATACACAGAGGCATCTGCTTTCACGGTGATGGAATAAACAATATCTTTATCGAATGCAGAAAGACATATTATGAAGACAACAATGTTCAGGCATGTTTACTATGTATAACATAAAGAACACTACAGGACGTGTATATTGTCCTGTATGTCCTAACTGTGTTCTTAAAAAAACTAGGATTTATTGCACGGGTAGATGTTCGCGGAACGTTTACCATATACACTATAATAATACAGGCATATACAAGAACTTGTCCAGAAAGACCAAAGTTGTGGGGTGGTTTGAAAATCGACGTGAAAGTGTTCACAGAAAGGACTTTCTCGGGGACTCGTCTGTTGTTGTGAATTCGGTTGGAAGTGCAGGAATGTAGTTGTTTTCTACAAATTAATGTATCATTATGACAAAGAATATAACATTATGTCTATTGTTGCGGGGATGTCAATGATCGACACAATGGCGTCGTGATATTATAAATATAATACGTTATCGTTGGACTAAGGCAAACAAGTTTAAACAGATTTGGCTAGAGTCAATGTATAGCATAGACGGCTCTGTATATAGGTATTTTACTACTGGTTTTTCATATTTTGTTTTGCAACACGTTTGTTATGCACCGAAAATAAGACGTGCAAGTATATGTTTGAACCGAAAACACTAATGCATTCCTTTAAACTATATAGAGACAGACAATGTATTATGTAATAACAACACTTGTTATATAAACATACCGTATTTATAGCAGAGCAGACTGGAGAGTTGCCCAGGGGCCCTGGCGTAATCTATTATATCATGGCTTCCACAAAACGTGCATTGGACCATGGCGTTGGGGTCGAATAAATGCAAGTGATGGAAAATATATTGGCCTCTACTTGTCAGCCTAACAATTGACATACTAGTGGGTGACTAAACTAGGTGATACGGTGCTCGAAGGTAGCCAACATTTTACATATTTCTTGCACTGATTTACTTACACAGATGACCTGGATCAATGATTTCGTATTTAGTTGAATGTTCGATGGTATGAATTTCCATGTTGTATTAGATAGGACGGGGTGAGAACTATTGTGATAGGATAACTAATAAACCAGGGACTTCCACAGTTCTAAATGCGGCGCATATTATGTTATATATATATATATATGCATATATTTATATAATTATGATGAGAGTAATACATTCCTGTTTTATTGTTTTGCTAACATTCACTAGGTTAAAGTCTGAACATCACCCATGGACATACCAGAAGTTCAAGCCGTAGCTAACCAGTGTTTTTTAATATTATTCCAAATTAAAATAATTCCTAGATTTGCTAACTATGATGTGAGTAAAGGTTAGGAAGAAACTAGCACACCTCCTATTGAATAAGTAAGTGGTAACCTATGGTGAATAGTTGATGTCAAGGTTTTATAGAACATCACATTTGAGCCTATGAGAAACTTTTTTTTGTTATGACATATTTTATGTTTAATCACATCATAAATACGTATGGAAATATATTTTATACAGTTTATGATCATGAGTTAGGTTTACAGAATATATATTACAAGGGGAACAATTACAGTTCCAAACATGTCCGGGCTCGAGAATAAAACGACAGAAGTCGGAAATTCACACCATCAATCATATCACAGCAACACATGTTTAAAAATCATTTTCTAACGAATCTAACTCTGAATGATTAATGCCGTCTCGATTGGTGTGACAGTTGTGCTTTGATATGAAATATAACACTGGTTTCAATTCACCATACACATTATAATTATACAATGCGCTGCTGTAATATCTCTTTTGATTAGATGGCATTTGTGTCTGCATAATATGTTACAAAACACAGAGGGATAAATGGCTGATGGAGTCGTAGCGAATACCAGGGTACGACAGACGGTGACGCCACTGGATGTGGATATGAGGCCATGCTCGGACAAGATATACTTGATCGAATAGATATTGCTGTTTGATAGTTTATGCTAGTTCGCGTGCGGATTAGCAGTGCGTATTAAATATTAGTGAGGTCTGTAATTAGCACATTGGATGATCTTGTCTCCACTGGTTTAGTCTTTACATAAGTCGTCGATGTCTACGTGATCTGACATATCATTGTTTGTGCGAACTTGGCTGGCCCTATGCGACGGATCCGCAACGTTCAAGAATCAATGATCCTAACGAATAATGACCTCCTCTTCTGCTAGCAGTCCGATGCCTGATAATTTGTAGTGTGGTATGTCGAGACAACATGGCTACCAAACGGTGGTAAACGGTTGAAAACAAAGCAGAAGCGTTTAATCAAATCACTGCGGCTTATTGGCGTCATAAGGTGTGACACTACCCCTCCGCCGAATGAGTACCGTGCGATAAATACGCCGCTCTAGTTATCACAGCGCATGGACACAATGCGTCGAGCATCACAGTTCTGTAGCTGTACCGCGGCAACTAGGGTAAGTTCAGCTCGTCGATCTGTCGGATTATCACATCAACTTGCAAAGGTAAAAAAAACGTATAGCTTTACGTATTTTAGTAGTGTGTTCGTTGTCGCGATTCCAGAAAAACAATTAGTCGCCCCAGAGAGCAATCCTACAAGCCCTCGACCGCTGTCTCTGTTCTGCCCGGTGGTCCGGCGTCACCTCTGGGGTGAGCGTACTGCGAGAACAGATGCGGCTTGCCGTTGAGCGTCTTCCTGACTCCGCGTGCGGCGATCATCATTGCCTGGTGCACCTGCGTCAGCCACGGCTTCTCCCGGAACCGGTTCGCCTGCAAGGGAACCAGAGGGAAAAGATCATAAGTCTACTTCCGATTTCGTGACATAGCAATATCGCATCGACGCTCTTGACACGGTGCTGCTATTGTTTGCACGCTGATCAGGGAAAAACACATTTACGGTTTACGACACTTGACTTGTATAATGGAAGACTCGTAGATTTGACCCTTCTTATTATTGATTACATATGAATGCATATCGCAAAGGTAGACCCCGTCATTTGGTATCGACTACTAGTGATTGAATTGAACCAATTCAAACCGAAATTGCTAATGAGGTGGACTATGTTTTATATTGTCGCAGTCGGAATTGACCTGTTCGTCTGCCATTGGCATTGTAAACGTGATGACGTAAACAGTATTGTCGTCATCGCTCGCGCCATTTTGAACGCTATGATAGCATCATGACGTGGTGAAATAATACAACCATAATGGAACATATGCAACTATGGAGCCATTTATAACTGAAAGACTTGTATTGGTCATGCGTATTGCACGTGTAATAACACGCATAACCCACCACGAGTAGACATTTCATAGCGTAGTCGCGTGACTTCAGTCCTCGATACTGCTCGTACGAGCGGAGTGTCATGGCACCGAGCGTGTCGCTGGCGAAAGGACGCGGTACGACCTCGAGGCACCCGACCGGAAGGTGGTTTGTGCCGTCGGTTGACTTCGTTTTGGCCAGCGCTACGGCAGACCTCGCCACTCGGCCTCGCTTTGGCAACTTCCGCGTCTTCAACTTGTCCTGATAAGATGAATGCATACGTTGACGTAAGGTAGATTGGATCACGGTATGTTTTCCCAATGATATATGTTGGCAACATTTAGTTTAATATATACTAATGTGTTGGCGTTGTTATGTAGTTGCCATACCGACAGCAGTTACCGACACTGTGTTACCAACATCACTGTCGATAACATTAATGTTAATACTTTTTATGCATCAACATCATAACGGTGTTATAACGCTGATGCTGTTGTTGTTTTGTGGCTGCTTGTATTGATGTGTTTTGTGCTTGCTGCTGTTGTTGTTTTGTGGCTGCTTGTATTGATGTGTTTTGTGCTTCCTGCTGTTGTTGCTTATTATAATGATTATGATGACGATTTTGATGATGACCATTACCACAACGACGGTGGTAATGAAAGAATAAATTAGTAGCAAATTTTCAATCTAACCGTATATAACTCTCTAGTAAAGGTTTAAACCAAACCAAAACTTATGTCCATTATTGAAACATGCATAATAATGTCCAGCGCTACGACCCTGGAATAACAAACCATGGACTATGCGCTACAAGAATATAACTATTTTGACATATCGCTATAAGGAACGCGTTGGGTCATTGTCAATATGTTCTTCTTATCCGAATATACCGAATTCCCACTGTGCAGACCAGACCATGGATTTGAACGTTTTTCCTTTTATGCAGACATTCTTTACAACAGGAGTAGCAAGATATCATCGTATTACCATTGCACTAGCTGGGTAACAAACCATAGTGCCACATGAGGAATGACTGACAACTCAATTTGTTAACTGTAAAAAAAACACTAGGTAACTACGTGTGTGGGTGTTTTTTCGAATACATCGCCAATTGGCTGATCAGAGCCCAATCATTCAACCCAGACAAAGGAAAGTGGACTTCGGCAACTCGGAGTAGATACACATACATTGATCCAAAGTCGGCGTATTAATATAGAGATTATTACATCACGCAACGACCAATACCTTGATTGACTTCTTGACAGATGGAGTGCTGTCGGGCAGTGAGGGCGACGACGTCGAATTTTTGATGGGTGAGGGGGTGGACGTGTGACGGACGGCGGCGGGAGCCTCTCGTTGTCCTGTCCGCATGAAGAACTGTCGAGTCCGTTCAAACTCTGGTTCGGTCTTGTTTCCAGTCGTCAGGTTCTACCGCAAAAGGAACAACATGTTTATGTCACTGTCATTTGTTGGGATCAAGAGTGTAAGACTTATCTGCGGCATTGGGAGGCATCGAGTAGATGGAATAGTTAATGGCGGGTGTAGACATGACATTCTTAGGATGAGACGCTTTTTCAAACAACCTGGCGTGGACTACGTCATAGACACTGTTTCTTGCCAAACACAGTCCGATACACTGTCTTGGTTTATACATACGACGGACCCATTGAAAAATGTACAACTATTATTGTATAACAAAATATCGTTTTTGTTATACCTCTATAGGGATAACAATAACGTGTGACAGTATTCGTTAAATCTTTCTTGCGCTTGAAGATTTCTTTCGATAGGGGCGATTGTATTCGCAAGAGGGCGCACCTGGTGCGAGACGCTGGCATTGCGAGACGATTGCCGCAGTTTCTCCCGTATTGGCGGCAGCCGAAACTGGAACTGGCTGTCGGTGACACTGTTGGCGGCCATGCGTGACCGTCGTCTCATGTCCGGACTGCTGCTCTTGCTGCTGGTGCCGTCGTTCTCGTTGTCCGAGCTTCCCGCTTCCGACGGCTCCATACGTTCCTGTTAAACCAGACAGGCGGTGAAACTGTGAAACTCTTACTGACTTCAGGGCCCTTAGCCAAGATTGTGAAATTTTCCAATTTACCGGTTTTCATTATTTATTCGCACGTTATGCTCATGAAAAACCACGTTACACATGCATTGGTCATGGGCGTCGGAACGTGGTGAATAGTCAGGGAGCTGAGGCTCTCCGAAATCCTTCAACTGCAATTCTTCGAGGCTCGCAGACTATTCAAATTTCAAATCACACTCCTGCACTCGCTTTCATACTTTAACAAGGGATGGTTTTATGACAACGCAAACACTGTTTTTGTTTTGTTATTGGGAAAAAACACGTTAAGATCTAACACCAATCTCATGGGTGACTTCAATATAAATCTGCTAAATGTGGACAAACATGTACCTAGCTCCGAATTTATTGAATGTATGTATACCATGTCATTAGCAAACCAATTAGAGTAACCGCTACTTCTGCTACACTTAGTGACAACATTTTTACTAATAACCTATATATTAACAGCACAGAAACCTGTTCTGGTATACTATATACAGATATATCATATCATGTTCCTGTCTTCTACGTCGATAACAATTGTTGTTCAACTTATGTAAACACAAAATGCATAACTAAAAGGCTTTATACCGATCAGAACATAGCACAGTTTACAATAAGTCTAACTAATGCTGACTGATCTCAGCTAGATGACCCAAATAATGCATATGCTGCTTTCTATTCATAGTTTGGTAGCACTATTTTAACTGCTTTGTTGAAGTAATTGGAAACCATGGCTATCACACGGACTAAAGACCTCCATAAAATAAAATTAATACATTATTTGTCTACTTACTAATGAAACTAACTATGAAGTATACCGCAATAAGCTTAATTCAATTTTAAGAATAGCAGAAAGAAATCATTATCAACAGTTATTAAAGCAAAATAAATCGAATCTTCTCAAATCATTTAAATTTATTAAGCAAATAATCAATACAAATTAAAAACTTCCCCAGTATCCGAAGATAACTATTAATAATCAGCTAATAACCTATGAAAAAGGACTTGCCGATTACTTCAATAAATATTATGTTAACGTTGGTCCATCGTTGACCCATCAGTATATATTAAGCATCGAAATGTCCATACAATATTTATATTCACTGTTGAAGTGAATGAAGTAGAATCAGTAATCAAAGATCTAAAAATATCAGTCCTGGGTGGGACTTAATAACTCCACATATTGTTAAATTAACATATCACGTTTTCCTACTTCCCTTAACACATGTTATTAAATTATCGTTAACTAAAGGTATTTTTCCAGACGACATTAAATTCCAAAAGTGATCCCGATATACAAAGGCGGTGACAAAGCACCCGTAAACAGTTACCGTCCAAAATTGACTGTATTCTGCCAGTTTTATCTAAAGTTCTAGGGAAAACTAATGTACAACATATTAACATGCTTCATAAACAAACAAAGCATCTTATATCATTACCAGTTTGGATTTAGGAAGAAGCATAAACTAGTAAATAAAATTTCCACAGCTATAAATAATGGTGACTATGTACTAGGAGTTTTTCAAGACTTCTGTAAAGCTTTCGATGCAATTGATCATAAAATATTACTTAATAAACTAGAACATTGCGGTATTAGAGGAAGAGCGCTTGCCTGGCATGAAAGTTATTTGTCTAATGGTACGCAGTATGTTTTATTTGATTTGAGTAAAATCGAACATTCAGTATGTATGCTGTGGTGTCCCACAGGGATCAATAATAGGGTATATGTTATTCTTAATCTATATTAACGGCATTATTACCATATCAGATCTCTTTTTTCTTAATATATTTACAGACAATCAAATATTTTGTCAATGGTAACAGTCTTGGCAAGCTAGAAACTTCATGAATCAGGAACTGCAAAAATGAGTTTGTTAGTTAAGGAGTAATAAACTCTGTTTAAATGTCAGTAAAATACTTTTTTTAAATTTAAATCAGTAAATAAAAAGGTCTCCAATCCAATCGCCCACTTTTATTGATGGACTACAACTTACTCAAGTAGAAAACAAAAAACTTCTTAGGAATTTTAATCGATGCTAATTTGTCCTGGGGCAGGTTTCACGAAGCGTACTTAAAGTTACGCAATTACTTAGCGTCACGTGTTTTGCGTAACTCCTATATTTGCTCATATTAAAAAAATCGCGTAGTTTACTAAGGCAATCGTCTTAGCGTTAAGAACGTTCTTAGCCGCTTCATGAAACCGGCCCCTTGTCTCTTCATATACAATACAAAATAGCCAAAAGTTGTTGGTATTATATGTAAAGCTAGAAAACCCCTGAGTATACCATCCCTTATAACATTAAACTATACATTTTTATATCCATATCTAACTTATTATATCGAAGTGGGGAAGGAGCATACAATACACATTTTAGTTCCCTACTCAAATTGCAAAAGTATGCAATTCGGTTAATTATGTCAGCTCCATACAAAGCGCACACAAACCAACTCTTCAAGAAGCTGTCCATTTTACCAATAATAAAAATCTACGCATACACAGTTGTGCTGTATATGTATACAAATTTTAAGAATATGTTTCCGTCTGTTATGACAAGGATGTTCATTAGAAATAACGAACTCAACAAACATAGATAGAACACGCTATGCCGAGTTAGTGCATGTGCCGATTTCAAAAAGTCAAGTATTATATAAAACCATTAGATATCGAGGTGTTGAATTATGTAACTATACGACTACAACAGTGGATTGTAGTTATGCATTTGTAAGTCTAAACGTCAACTCAAGACATTTTTGCTAGTAAATTATATTAATGACTTATATTAATGGCATTCTTTGTTGCAATTTTAAATGAAGTATTTATGAAAATAGTACTGCTGTGATTTATGTTGCTGTTTTTCTTCTTTCTTCAATCACACAAACTGTTATCTTGCATCATGAAATTTACATATGTATTACACGTATTGTGAGGTCTAATCAGCCACTATTGGCTATTAATGTATTTAATTCTGATAAAAATTATTGTCTTGGTGGAAATGGAAATATACAGGATGATGTAATATAATATGAATTAAAAAACAGGGGTTTGTATTCCCATTAACATATAATTTATATCTTTCGCGATACGTGGTGATCAAAAAACGCCACCTTTTATTAATGTATGTGTCATATAAATCGTGCATTTACTGACGTAATCTGCCGCACAGTTTGTGAAGCTAGAAAGGATCGTTGCTTATACGATCAACTTTTGTTTCGTTTCCAAATAAATAAATGTTTTATTCAAAATAGTTTAATGACACTATAATAGAAATCCAGCTTCCCAGCGTACCTGTTGTATAATACTGCGCGAAGCGGCACGGCTGAAGCGAGATAGACGCGGCAACTTGAGTGAGCTGGCCAGCGATAGACCTCGGAAGTACGCCTCTGGTTCTGTCAAATCGTTCCTCGAGCTGCTCAACAGCGACATCTGGCCTCTCTTCAGACGCCGTTGCTCCGGTTCTTCCTCAGACCGCAGTACCGCCATCGGCTTCGACGTCAGCTTCGTCGGCGTGAAGCCATCGAGTTGAACGCCGTAGCTGAAAGAATCGAACACCGGTGGTACATTTTGTACAATCGAACCTGTTTTTACGATTACCTACCTCGATATTACACCCTTCTCGCAAAATAAAATTCACCCTAGGACAGTCCAGAATCATTTCTGTAACGGTGAAGTATCAGAAACTAGTCTCGTTAATATGGCGATGTCGCTATTGAGGTCATTTTTGCCCAGTCTTGAAAGTGATCTTAATAGTGACATTCTAATTTACAGCCTGTAATCGACCACGTCAACAACATACTAACTCTTCTCCTCTCCATCCGTTTCCTCTTTAACCGACTCTCCACCCCCCCCCCTCCGTCCCACATTCCCTCCCTCTTTCCCTTCGTCCCGCCTCCTCTTGATCATCTCTTTCTTGTATAAAATGGAGTCGTTAGCTAAGTGCTAGAAAGGTCCTGCCGGCCAGACGTCGAACATGACGAATGTAAATTATAGTATAGTCACTGCAAAATTAGCAGAAGAATTAACAGTACTTCGACGAAAGAGGCGACCCTATACTGTCGCTGTGCAATTCGTTGAAGGTAGGAATTTCCACCTGCAATACCCCTAATATCGACCACGATCACGCCTTGTAACAATGCTTCACAGACGTACACGTACAATCGCCGTCATGCTCCAAAGAAAAGACAGCAAATCGGATTTTGCGCCAGTCGCCAGTGGTGGCTCAGCCGACACTGACAGCAATTTGATTTCGCAAATGCTATCCTTATTGCAAGATGAGAGAATTGCCAAACAACTGAAAGAGCTTCTGTTTCCACATTATTTATTCCTGAAGAATGACACACTTAATAAACAAATTGTCATTCTCACCGAACAATTGTTTGACAAGTGCAACAAAATCGAACATCTCGAGAAAAGGGTAGTAACTCTGGAGGATGAACTGGTTTCGCTCCAGCAGTTCACCCGGCAACCTAAGCTCCGCATCAGTGGCATTTGCGAAGACTTGCTGGGTGAAAACTTGGAAGAAAAAGTCATCGATGCTATCAACAACAAAATGCATGTCACCTCTCTCATTGAGCTCAGTGGTCTGGAACGTTGCCATATAATTAGATTTGGCCGACCTGTCAGACAGGCAGACGATACCCAGAACTACCATTGTTCGCTTTCGCAGTGAGCACTGTAGATATGTTGTTTATCGCGCCAGGGGCGGTCTCAAAGATTACAGCAAAACCTGCCCTATTGAAAATCGCATCCTCACGACAAAGTGCTCCAAACTAGCATTTGAAACTCGAAAACTTAAAAAGGCAAAAAAGATCATGATTATTATCAAAAACAATCATAACATGATCCGCGAAATCACATGCTCAAAATACATTCTGACATACCAGTAGACTTTGCCAAATTACCTGTGTCTATCACATGTAGTTACGTGGCATGATGCCGTCGTTTCTGACTCTACTCATTAGCCAGACTTAACCTTTCATTCATCTTTTTTATTTGTTGTTTTCTTTTCTTTTCTTGAAAATACAGTGTTTAGTGTAACATTGAGTAACTGATTTTAGGGTACCTACTAATTAACTTGTCACGCTGTTAGTGTGTTATGAACAACTGTTATTACTTTATAAGTCAAAATCATGTAATATAATGTTATATATTTTTGTATTAATTCATACCAAAATGAACAGACGAGCACATTGTTTAATGTCGTTCGGACATTACTATTTTGTAATGTAATCTAATTGTGCAGTGTTACACAAACATTGTACACCTAGTTTTTAAATGGTTCATTAATTGCTTGCTAATGGTACGGTCTTTTCCTATGTGGTTTAAAAATGGATGGCATGCCTGTAATTTTGGTTTACTTAAGACGATACCTTTCACTTATTAATTTTAATGCGGTGTTTAAATAAGCCTAGCACACAGTGTTGTTCTAGGGCATATAATTATATAAAAAACACGGCCTCGAGTACGGTTCCACTTTGTTATGAGCAGTGTTATAAGTATTGTAACTACGTAGTGCTTATGTATATTTCGTAGGTAACTCCTTTGTTTACTTTGTAATCTCTCATCTAGTGTATTATTGTACAGTGGTTTAAACTATTATATCTCATTTCGTTGTTGTGGGCTATGGCATGGTAGTATCTTTTTATGCAGCCAGCAAAGCCATTTACGTTTTATTTGTTTCTGTTTCTTCTTGTTGACTATGTGTACTGTACTGATACATGTCCATCGTCGTATTATTTTGCTTTGTTTGTTGAATGTTGTCTAACAAAACATACAAACAAACACAATGATGCAACTACTCAAAATTATATTATTCGGTTAGCGATCACCAAAACAGTATTTATTGCTTCTTTGGTGCAAATACCCTCGTTACACACCGGACCTAGCACGTGTACATATTTGTTTTTCATACTCCTTAATCAGCCAATTAATGACAAAACAGTTTGATCGCATTTTTCTTTCACACTTGGGTGGTATTGACAACAACAATTTAATTATTACATTATATATTGATACTAATGAATTGCAAGTCATAAAACATTCATCGTATTACTACTTAACAAAGTTGACGAACTAATTGCACACAAAAACAACAGACACCCTTCCGTCTAAAAAATAGTACCTGGTCTGATTTCATTTCAACCAATTTTCTAAAACAAATCGCACCTAAGATAATAAAATCTTTAACGCAACTTATAAATCAAGTTTTTAATACAGGATATTCCCTGAAAAACTAAAGGTGGCCAAAGTCATTCCGTTATTTAAAAACGGTGACCCATCAATAATCAACAACGATAGACCAGTTGATTTCTTTTCTGCCAGCTATATCTAAAGTATTGGAAAAAATTATGGGAAATCTGCTATCTTCCTATTTTGAATGTAACAAACTTTTTTTTCGAAATCCCAGTATGGCTTCCGTTCTGGTCACTCAACAGAATATGCTGCAATAGACCTTGTAGACCGAATAACAACCTACATGGGTAATAATGAGGTATCTTTCAGCATATTTCTTGATCTCTCTAAAGCATTTGACACCTCAGACCACAATACATTACTTTGTAAATTAAAACATTACGGCATTGAAGGGGTGTCCCTGAAACTTTATGAAAGTTATCTATCAAATAGAACACAATATGTAGAAATTAATGATGTAAAATGTGATATCTTATCTATAGAAACTTTACATTATAATATTATAATTTGTCATATTATTATTGGATGTACAGTTTGGATAAATAAATCCACTTCTCTTCTCTTCTGTTCTGTTCTATCTCCAGTCATCTCTCCCTGTACCTCTCACTGGCCCTATCACTCTCTCCCTCGCCTTCCTCTCCCACTACCCTCCCTCAGTACCTCCCAGCATTATTATTTTATGAAAACCTTTACCTGACGAGTGCGCCGCTGGTGCCGCCCCGTTTCGTGGCCCGCAGCGATGACTTCCACTGTCCGTGGATGGTGAACACCTTCTCCCGGGCCGCGTCAGACCACCGCTTCATGCGCACGTACACACTCAGGGGGACAGACGCCTTGCGTGTGTATGGCACCTTGCTCCACTGTTTCGTCAACAAGAACGACGCGCACGGCTGCAAGAGTAAACAATGTGTGATATGTTTACGTATTTCGCAGTCAGATTATCTTTTTACCCGTCACGTTTCGGCTGCCACCAGCAGTTTTCCTCAGCCAAAACGTCACGGAATAAAGGTAAACTGACTGTGAAATAATAAATGTAGACAACGTTGTCATTATTATAGAAGACTATAAATATGGATAATGTCAACATTACTACACACGGCTGAATGTGTAGGTAATGTGGACATTATTATACATTATTGCGAGTGTAGGCAATGTCAATATTTTGGCGGAGGTTTACACAATTATCAAAAAAATAAGAAGAACTAATATTCAAAAGATATTGTTAGAAAGAGAAAGAAAAACTGTAATATTTCGATACAAATACTTGCAAATCACAATGTCTACGTCATTAAATAACAAACTGAATAATTATAAGATTATCGTTCCGGTTTCCGCTATGCCACATTACTGCGATTTTCGCCGAGTTTCCCCTACGGCCACCGTTCGATCATTAGATGTCGCTTGACTCACCGCGTGGCGCCACTGTCCTGGTTACATCCTTTGCTGGGCTATGTTCACAACATATTTCAACAATACCTTATGGGATTCGTAAATATCAATAAAATCCAATGATAAAACTTCATATGATTGAACCACCCACCTACGCTCGTATCCCAAAACAATCTGGAAAATTCTAGCACACACGATGCAGTGAATGGAAAGGTATGTAAAATGTTGAGCAATTCATCCAAGAAAAAACTAGGAAAAAAGTATATTTCCCAACTTTTTGTGATCAACAAAATGGTTTCCTTGACCCACCGACATCCCAATTTATCATCATTGGATAAGTTTCTATATCTACAAAACCCACTAGCGTTGGTTGTAATTTTGTAGAATATTCTATAGAATTTTATATCATGTTTATGGCTACATGCATTTTATTCTACATAAATTCAATAGAATTCTAAAGTACACAATTATCTATAGAAAATCTTCTGCTGTGTGTGTGTGCGTGCGTGCGTGCGTGCGTGCGTGCGTGCGTGCGTGCGTGCGTGCGTGCGTGCGTGCGTGTGTGTGCTATATAATTTTGGCTAAGTGCATAATAATTAAAAACTATTCCAAGCCGTTCTCGCGTTTTTCAGCCGATAAACAAAGACGGACTCATATATACCTTCTGACGTCGGCGCAAAGCGATATTGAGGGGCGTTAGTCCGTAGCCGTCCCGGGACATCACCGTCGCGATGTTGTTGTTGACGAAGGTCCGCAGCACGCCGAGCTGGCCCGCCTCAGCCGCCTCGTGAATCGGGGTCTTCGCGGCGTCAACATGTTGGACGGCGTCACGGCACCATAGACGTATTGGGTGGTAGCCCGTCGGCTCGTCGGCACGCACGCTGGATGGTGAATATTCGGCAAACATAACTATAGTCGAATCTCGCTTTATAGTCACTTCGGTAATACAGCCACCTCGCAATTAAGGTCACCATAGGATAGTCAAAATGTGTAATGAATGTGTAATGTACAGTAAAGTATAGGAAATTAGTCCCGGTCACCTTGTTAATTGGGTCACTTTTGTTTAGTCCGTGGGTGACCTTAATAGTGAGGTTCCACTGTATTAATTGTTTTGGAAAAACAGAATATTCTCTTACATTTAGTCAATCTTTAGACATGCTTATTACTATAACAACAGCTTGTTGTTATTACCATAATCATCCGCATCGTAATAGTCACCTTCTTCATATTGATCATTTTATCATCGTCATTGTCATCGTTACTTTCATCATCATCGTCGTCGTATATTATTGATATGACGTTAGCAATTGCGCATACTTCCGTAAAGCATAATGAACATCGATGATATATGCTTATGTAGCTAAAGAAAGTAAATCGAACGAACACAGTGTGATTTCACGGACCGGTAAGGGAACATTGATACGGGGAGAAAAGTAGGAGAGATTGAATGGGTGAAAGAATAAAGAATACCAACATTAAGACAGAAAGACAGTGTAACGCAGATCTATAAAAGGCAGGTAGGAAAACCCGAGAGTGGAAGACCATTGCAAAAAACGGGAAAGATGGAGAATACTAGTAGAGAGGGTAGAACGGATCATGTGATGTGGACCCACCACGCAGGGATCTAAATAATGGTAAAGGTAAGTTATTGTATACCACGTATCCAGTCCTTCAGACTGCTCAAAATGCTTAACACTTTACTCCCTGGCAGACCTATTCAATCGAACACCATCTCGACCTTTCTAGAAAGCATTCAGTCACGCTGCGATTACTGCGCGAAGACTATTCGTACACCAATATCCACCACTGTATATTGCCAGGTACTCATCAATACAACTGAGTATACTGGAGCAACGTACAGTGGACGAACGTGTTCTTAAGTTCGAAAAGGACCCGAAATATCTACATAGAGTCCGACGTCTTAATTACTGCGCCACCGTGCTCCACAGCATGAGAAGGGAAATAAGAGGAAAATGAAAGTGACTAACTTGCATCGTAGGAGCGAGACGGCGAGATCGACGTGCCCGAAGTGTGCCGCCATGTACATGGCCACCTTCATCTGGTACTTGGCTACGGCGTCGTCAGCCATGAGACTGGCCATGACGTGGGAGGAGAACCCCATGATGGCCAAGTTGAGGAAGTCGTTCCACCCGTCCCACGTGTCGAGACGGACGGTGCTGCCTAGGGTGACACCGTAGTCGTACAGGGTGTGGAAGTCAAACATTTCGGCCCCCGTCTCGCCCAGCAACCGGAAGACGCCGACCGGAAGTCCGATCTTGCGGCTGATCAGCGCCCGGAAGTCAGACACCGTCAGTGTCGCGAAGTTGATCTTATCAAGCAGCGGCACCATGTCGTCGTTGAAGGCGCTATGTAGACGCGTACAGGGAGAGTGAGACTTGCATGTATTAAAGGGAGCCAGTCAGATCCTCTACCCGGAATTAGCGGGCCTAGTAATTTGTAAGAGGAAGTCTGCTGTGTTGACGTCGGTGAACATCAAAGGGTATTGCAGTTAATTCAGCCCGACTCGCCCGTACTGCCGATAATGCTTGTTTTAAAATTGGGTGTTTTGTTTACCATTTGGCTATGCTCC
The DNA here is from genome assembly GCA_963995525.1 of Escarpia spicata. Taxonomy (NCBI): domain Eukaryota; kingdom Metazoa; phylum Annelida; class Polychaeta; order Sabellida; family Siboglinidae; genus Escarpia; species Escarpia spicata. The sequence continues at coordinate 10,529,294 of OZ023213.1, forward strand.
GGGGTCGTACTTTCCCAATTACTGCGAACATTGTTACGGGCTTACTAAACACAGTTTGGCGGGTGCTATAGCTTCAACATAGTTAGTATAGTCTTTAATAAAACATTATACTAATTAATTAATAAAAAAACAAGGAACACACTACCTCTTTTAAGATAAGCCAGGAGCATAATAGTGAAATTATAGTAGATTGTAAACACAAGTTGATTCATCCATAGAGACATGTCGTGTGTGTTGTGCGGTTTTTATTTATGCATTTGTAAGAAGTTTAAAGTCAATGTAGCAAGTACACTGCACACACGTCATACGTTACCATCATCCAGCTAAAGTGCACGTTATGCATATACCCCACAAAATTATCGTTTGATTCCAATATCCGGTAGTAGCTATTCGCAGTAAAATTATATACATTTAAATGAAGAATGTATACATTTGGTAGATTTATATGTTTATTAAGAACTCTAATGCAGATGCGGCTTTGTGACAGACGCACAACACCCATGCCATACTTTATGTTTTATTTAGTAATGCGGGCAATAGCATAATATCACACTTCTTTCCTTATTCAATATTGATTAAATATTTTCCAGTGTTATAATGCAGCAATAATATCATTATTTCAACTGCACAGTGTTGTGGTTGGAAATAAACATTCATTCATTCGTTCACTCATTCATTCATTCATTATTTATTGTATGCTACAAGTTACCAACACAAGCAATCAAATCATACTTCACAATAGATCATCTAATCATATATCGTCTTACATACCTGTAGATGTAGAGCGACGGCTTCACCTCCTCCCTCAGCACGGCTTTGATGGTCGACAGCGGCGTGATGCCGACGTCGGCGAACACCCAAGTGTTGTCGAGTTCCGAGCCGGCGTACATAAGAGTCAGGATCTTCTTCTCCTGAACCTCGACTCCCGTCGGTCCCTCGTCCGGACCCATGTTGAGAAGTTCCCGTACATTCTCTTTGACGTCGTGCACCGTCTGCGTGTCGTACACGTCAACACTGATACGTTCCTGTCCGTACACGACGAAGATGCGCATGACCGGGATCTGTTCGCTGGCCACTTCCGACAAGTCGTCGTCACTGTCGGCCATCTTGGATTTTTTGGTATGCGTGTGTGTTTGTTTGTGTGTGGTTAATAACTAGTCCTTCCACAATTTGAGTTCACTACTTCATATCATATGTTGATGATGGTAATCTTTTTTAACCGTTGCTTATGTCAGTACTGCTTTCAAAGGCACCCATTTACTGTAGATGATAGCAGTGTTGTATTGTCACGTAGGTTGCTCTTGATAATGTCACTAACGCTGTTCTCATTCTTTTGTTATTGCTGCTGACGTCAATAATACTGTTTGCTCGCATAACGATATCCAACTAGATGTTGTTTTCCTCAACGTTGTCCAGAGTGTGCCTACGAGGTCAAATCGGCTTGGTTGTCTACGTCACGAGTACTCGACGAATTCCGGTCCTGTTGTTTCTTATGTAATTCATTATGGTTTCTCGTGCCACAACCGAGAGCCACTGCGAACATGATTATAGGCAGCGCCCTGCACAATTCGTGTGTGTGAACAATGCAGTGACGGCAGTGATCACTCACCAATGCAGAACAGTAATGCTGTTTGACAACCAACAAGAATTACAGCGTTGTTCGCATAGCTGTTACACGCACAATCAAATCATGAAACAATGTACTTAATGTCGCTATCAAAGGCATCGTTATTTACCATCTATCACTGAAGTTCCGACCCAGCCTTCGTGTTTGATGAATTCACAAGTTGTGCTTTTTCGATTCCAGTAGCAACGTTAGGCTATCGCCGTTCTGGTGACTGCCTACAAAACATTGACATTGTTAGTTTATTGAAGGTTGAAGCAGATTGTCTTACATCATGTATATACTGTTGTGCCAGTTTGATTATATAGTTGATTTCGCTTAGCATAATCTAACAGAATAAGCCGTTTGGGATAATCAAATGGCTGTGAAGCGAAATCATTGCCTATTCCCGCTGTATCAAAACGGTCTGCAAAAATGAATCATCCGCTTTTCATAATCAAGTTCCAGTAGCATCCGCTGTGGTTAGCTTCGCGTTTTTTGTGTTCCGTGTGCTTTAATTCCGAAATTAAAATATCTGCCTATGAATTCCGACTCAAGGTTTCTAAATTACCAACACTAACATATTCATTGGCGGCTGTATTCACTTATGTCATAACACGATCTGTGTCATGTTACTGGAGTCATTCCGTCAAACTCTTCAAAGATCAAAGCTGACGACAGCAGACATTTCGCTGCCCAGAATGTGGTAGGTTTATGTAACTCACTGCACGATAATGTTACCACAACTAATTTCCATGTCGTCAGGAAAGAGGTTGGTCTCGATAGTGGCCTTTGATTAGTTGTTTTCACTCTTTGCCCTGCACTCCTATCTATGTGTACCACCCGCCACCACTTCCACTATCTTTCGCTCTCGTTTTCCACTCCACACCACCACTACTAAATTATTCAAAGAACAGTTCATATATAAACTCCACACACTAATCGTTCAAATACTCCCAATGACTGGTAGTATCATTAGGACCAAAGTTTCGTAAGTGTTGTTTTGCAGTTCTGGCTTCTATAGTGAACAATGGGACGAGTGTTTTGGGCCTGTTTCTTCAAACACACAAGTCACTGCTCGAGAAGTGAAACTTATTTCAGAGATCTCGGAAGCTATCTCGTCAGATTGTATCCTGCGCCATGAAAATGAAACTGGCAAGAATTACGAGAGCGGCATTGGCAAATAACTATAAGTAATTACGGTCGTGTTCCTAATATATATCGCCATTTGTACACAAGGGGTTAGTGGTACGAGGAAGCGAATAAAGAGGTGAGTGGATATTTATTACCTGGGAGACGATACGTGTACAACCATATATCTCCATAGTTATCTTAATATACGGCGCGCATGCGGACGAAACGGGATACGGGATTAGCAATTCAAACACTTCCAATACCCGTGTACGTAATGTAGTGCATTCTAAACCCGCCAACAAATATGATTTATTATTATTCCGTCGTATTGACAGACTCATATCACGCATAGCGAATGAGTTGAGCGCTCGATGTGGTTACTATACGCGTGTCACGCCGTTGTGTTGCAATGTCAAAAGCTTGGTTTACTCTTGAGAATAATGCAAGTTCTCATTATATGCAGATTCCTAAGGAAACAGTATTGTATAGGCGATATTTCCCTGGACTGATAGTTTGTCGCTCAATCGACTGTGCGTGTGTGTGTGTGTGTGTGTGTGTGTGTGTGTGTGTGTGTGTGTGTGTGTGTGTGTGTGTGTGTGTGTGTGTGTGTGTGTGTGTGTGTGTGTGTGTGTGTGTGTGTGTGTGTGTGTGTGTGATTGTGTGTGCGTGCGTGCGTGCGTGCGTGCGTGCGTGCGTGCGTGCGTGTGTGTGTGTGTGTGTGTGTGTGTGTGTGTGTGTGTGTGTGTGTGTGTGTGTGTGTGTGTGTGTGTGTGTGTGTGTGTGTGTCTGTGCGTGTATGTATGTGTGTGTCTGTGTGCACGTGTGTGTGTCTGTGTATGTGATGTGTGCGATCGGCATAACACGCGTGCGGGCATACGTACCATGTGCGATAAACGTACGTTTAAATACGTAAAACGTACATGTGTACGTATACGTGTGTATATATGTTTCGTGTACTACTCTACTCGGTACCCCCCCCCCCCCTATTCCCGGTGTATCCGTGTTATGTTCATGCAGCCCTTTCTCTGTTTGTACTGAATTTACGCCAACTATTGGGTAGGTTGGTATTGGGCAATGAAATTTATTAACACAGGGATTGCCACTGTGCACATATAATATATACAATAGTCACATCTTGTGCACAGCCAGGTACATCCAGATTACAGATTGATGGACCACACATGTTATGTACGACACATTTGGACATTTAGAATAATCATACTAGACATTTACCAAAAAAACCTTGATTGCTGTTATATTAAATTACAGCATACCGACTGTAATATGCTTACAGTATATAAAACACAAGGGAAAAAGATACTTGGTGTGCAGACTGCACACCTTTCTATAGTACTAGCTACAGTAATTCAGCTTGATATATACAAAAGTGGGGGATAAAAAAAACCTGGCCTCCCATGTTCACATGTGGTGGCCCTCACCCCCACTAAAGGGTATATATGTATGTAGGCCTACTTATATACGTGTGTACCTATGTATTTACTTACGTAGGTATGTACATGTGTATATGCATGCTTACGTGTGTGTATGTATATATATATATGTTTCTATGAAACATTAAACGTTTAGACACGAATAGATAGTCATCTAACTTAAATAAATAATTGGCAGTTATTTCGTTTGTGTACACTATCTTCCATATTTATATATCACTTTAGCAAATGATTTGTGTTATTGTTAATATTAATTAACCTTAGTGACAAATATGTTTGCGAACCGGTTAACAGGCTAACATCCCAACTACCGAGTGGTGTGGCACGCTTAACGAATAAGGACACCCGCCAATCAATCGCGACACCCATATCAACTAGTACATTATAACAGCACATAAAACTCAGTAAAGTTAAAACTGGCCATAAAGACTTACCTGAACTTCTTTAGAGAACTATCCGTGAAATCCACGAGACACAGCGTGTTCTAATTTACTGCACCGTAACAGCCCATTTGTCGGCGGACTAGCACCGACTCAAAGGTTTGAACCGTTCATCGGCATATTTGTTTTGCCCGGCTACGAGAGTTAATCCAACATGAACTCAGCACCGTGTGATTGGTAGCCTCTCGGGGCAACGCCAATGTTAATCCCAAAGGACACGAATGCTATCAGTCGCGTTAAAGTGATATCCCTCTCCACGAATGTAGTTTACGTGGTGCTTAATATATCGAGCTGTGAACTTATCTAAACCACTGGGCGATAGCCATACGCACCCGCGACCAACTAACTACCTGAGCAAACACGAACGGATAGCTGATCTCCTGCCTGCGCGGCCAACCGTGACGGTATCCAGCCAACGGAACAAGCCGGTAATTGTATGATGGATACCGATTGGTTCTGCGGTACTCATACAATCCGTAGAAGCCGAATACACTGCGCAGTGACCAGCGATCTGCATTCATCGGTCAGACGGCAAACGGTGCGGGCAAACGACATACAGGCGGCGCGGTGTTTGTCTATGCACTTAAATATGCGTGGGTGATTGTTTCTGGCGATATCGCTGCGGTCTGAGCATGTACTGAGTGAGAAACAACCACAAATTGCCCACTATTGTTCACCGTTTACTAATGATTACATTTTAACACGTCACGCAGTATAGTATGTGTGTGTGCGTGTGTGCGTGTGCGTGTGCGTGTGTGTGTGCGTGCGTGTGTGTAATTGATTGATTCTCACAGCACAGAAACGCTGCGTTCTAAATGCACAATTAGTAACTCGTCACTGCCATGTAAATGAAATCATGAATATTTAAGTTGTAAACATAGCATAATAATTAGCATTACACACGCGGTGTTGTTGTCCGAGCCTAATTAAACCAACAGGTTGTTATTGTAGTTAATTAACTACAATAACGCTTTGACTTTGTTTTTATCTGTTTTGTATATGTTATGATTACTTTACCTTTTTATTTTATTTCATTACATTTTATTCTATTTATTTAATTTTATTATTTATCTAATTTAGTTATGTTAATCTCTTTTAACTGTTATCCTTTGTACAACTATCAACACGTGTTGTATGATTGATGTAAATGGTGTATGAATGGTTCGGCCATCGAAAATAGTGAAAACTATGCATGCACGAAAACGCACACACAGCACACATACACTTGCACGAACACATGCGCACGCAAAGAACGTACGCTCACACACACACACACACACACACACACACACACACACACACACACACACACACACACACACACACACACACACACACACACACTCATGTGCATACTACTTCACGCCGGTACACACACACACACACACACACACACACACACACACACACACACACACACACACACACACACACACACACACACACACACACACACACACACACACACACACACACACACAAACACACACACACACACACACACACACACACACACACACACACACACACCTTTTCATGCAATGTCTGCGGTTTGATCGATCTTTAGTGGAATTATATGAACCGCGGAGGAGCTAAGATAATGCAAGTCTATCGGGACGCGATAGGCAGACAGATAATCAGACACACGTACTATGCTTGCTACCAAGTTGCCGCTACTATAATATAATATGTACAATACGCTCTAGCATTCCATTGATGGCGTATCCACTGCTGAATGGTCGACAGGAATATAGCTGATAGCATCAAATGTGTCAATTCTGCTTATAACAAACTAATATACTTGATAGCATAAAATATTGATGTCTGGAGAACATAAAAGAATAAATGGGATAACATGAATTGTGTAACATTTGCGGACTATAAAAGCATGTTATATTTGAGAACAGTGTATTAATAAAGTTGATAAAGTAAAATGTTAACTTCACTCAACGCTCTCAATAATCAATATTTAGTTGGCTGAAGTCTCGTGTATCTCACTAATAAGTCAAGTAGTACGCAACTGCTTATTGGGAAAATGTACATTTACGCATGTTGATTAATCTGATATTACATTTAACTTATCCGGTAAACCTACCGTGCACTCATACACATACAAACTTCTGCTTGCGCGCGTAGCCTAATGCGTCTGTCAAAGCTTCAACGCAAGATAGCTTAGTGATCTCATACTGGACGCTGATGACTTAAATAATACCGAATTTGTTGCATCACCGTTGACAGTCAGTCGAATAATGCAGGATTTACCTATGAGTGAATAGGCATGTATACGTCTTGCAGCGATATGATCAACAGCAATTGTGGACGCCATGACCTATGCGCAGTATCGCCGCTACTTCCATATATACAATAAGATAACATAATGCTTTATTGTCTCAACTAAGGAGTTGAGAAATTTGTCTCGGGTGAGAACAGACATGACTGCAATATGTACATAAAACCATAAAACCATTCGATAAAAACAGCAGATAAATAATACATGCATACACATGACTTATTCTAAAACGACAAATGACACTGTGGCAGCAGGCATCGTGAATTAAGTTGTTCAATAGACAGTGGCACGAATGAGTGTTTGTATATATTAAACCTGCACGGGGGAGGTCTGTAACGTCTGCCAGATGACAGCAGCTGAAATTGATTATGCAGAACATGTTTAGTATCATAAAAAATCTTGACTGATTGTCTTCTTAATGTCTGTTCAAAAATCTCCTGAAGGGAGATCACGGGATATGTGGAACCTGTGATTTTCATGGCAGTTCTCATCAATCGAGAAAGTTGTGATTTTAACTGAACAGACAGATTGCCAAACCGAGCAGTAATCCCATAGCGCAGTATGCTTCCAATAATGGAGCGAAAAAAAAGAACAAGTATTTTCTCATCGACACCAAAAGGTCTCAGTCCGCGGAGAAAGTACAACCGCTGGTGGACTTTGGAGCACACACTCTGAACATGGACATTCCAACTAAGTTTGTTATCAAAATGGACACCTAGGTATTTGTATTGACTGAACTGGGCAATTTCTTCACTATGGATAACAACAGGCAAATGATCGGCAACAATACATTTAGCATCAAAAAACATATCTTGAGTCTTGTTGATATTGAGTTTGCGTTGTTGTCACACCAGTGTACAAAGCTTTCAATTTCAGATATGTATGTACTGTTAGAAAAGAATGATACCACTTGATGATGTATGGATTGACATACAATACGCACTGGGGTACAACAGTCTAGAATGAACAGTTTGCATGCAGTGACTGGAACGTTGCTGAATGCTTCCCAGACAGTAGGGTATTACCATAGGGGTAACTGGGGCTTGTGCCCCGGAGCGCCATTTCCCGGGGGAACGTTAGGTGAGAAAATATCCAGTCCAGAGCTCCCAAGGGCCGCACTTAAGAAAGAACAAAATTAATTCCAGGGCCCCGAGCTCCAGGAGCAAACTCGACATTCAAAAGATCATCAACTTTCCTCAGAACATCGTACTCTATTGACTTCAGTGAAACGAAGTGCATAATTTTCTGCCCCGTTGATACGTTCAACTTATTCTTGAGCCGCTGCGAAAATAGGCGTTCTCTACTACAGTTACCATAAGACAGAGGTAGAGTTGAACGATATGTCAACATTTGGATATGTTAGCGTCAGATCCGGTTTATATACGATATATACTGAGTGGTTTACCGGCTTTCTTGTCGGAGTGAAACGCTTGTTTCGTGACATAGCTACAAATTGTATGAACGAGTGAGTTCTACAAATCGTTCTGATATGTGTTTACCAATTATTCAGCAACTCGTCTTATTTCTTCGTTGTTGATATCTTCCAATCTCGCGAGGAAACCAAACAGTCGACACACTTCACCGTATGCTTTGATGTGATCTGACGTAGTAGGCCTACTCGTCAGTTTGTTGATGAGAAACTGCCGACTTTCAAAACGTCACGAGCATCTAAGTCAGTGTCGTCTGTACAACCGTCATCATGGTGAATTGTTGGTCTTCTCTTACTCAGGAAATCTTCAACGCTCTTGACCACGGCGTTCAAAGATGTCAAACTGCGGTCGCAGTGATGACATGAAGTCTTGTAGTGACGACAGCAGAACACAGCATTGTCGATGTCCAACATTGGACTCTTGAGCATTTTGCTGTTGTGTTGACATTCATTCGTTCTAGGATCCTGTGCTACAGTTCGGCCATCACACCGGTTTCGAGTTTCCTCGTCTTCTTCGCCTCTGATCTGGTCCCTGAATCATCGCAAATCATCTTATCGATCAGGGAGGAAATGGCTTTGTAACTTTTTACTAACGCAGAAACAGCATCAGCATATGCAGACCAGCTCGAATTTAGTCTAGGCCTAACTAAATTCACAAAATAAAATATAAACATTATTTAGTTTGACTTTTGCATTACCATTAGGTTCAACGCATAATCTCTTTAAAGTTTCACATGAAACATCGACACATATAATTTATTATTTTATTTGAAGAAACACGTTTTATGAGAAGAAGTTTCCCATTTTACCAAGTGTTAAGAAGATGTATGATATAAACGACGACGATATGTAACGACGCTTAATTCGCTCCATGTGTAATTGTTAACCGTGACCATCTTCAATAGTGATAGCCAGCGTCGTCAGATTCTGATTAATACATGTATCTCTGTCTGTCTGTCTGTCTGTCTGTCTGTCTGTCTGTCTGTCTGTCTGTCTTTCTGTATGTCTGTCTGTCTGTCTGTATGTCTGTCTGTCTGTCTGTATGTATGTCTGTCTGTCTGCTCTCTCTCTCTCTCTCTCTCTCTCTCTCTCTCTCTCTCTCTCTCTCTCTCTCTCTCTCTCTCTCTCTCTCTCTCTCTCTCTCTCTCTCTCTCTCTCTCTCTCTCTCTCTCTCTCTCTCTCTCTCTCTCTCTCTCTCTCTCTCTCTCTCTCTCTCTCTCTCTCTCTCTCTCTCTCTCAATTATCAACTATAAAAACAAGTCATATGCTATTCTGTTTTGTGTCATGTAATCAGATTTCATGAACAATCATATGTAACCTACTGTTATAATGCCAATTTGTTATGAACGTCACGCCTATAGTTCTAGGCCTACGTATCAAAACTGAACGAGATCAGGTCAAACGTCTCGATTAAATAACATAGACGTCTGATACTTTAAATTATAACTGTGAACATTGACACTTGCCATTAAAGGGTGACTTATAATCCTAATATTGTTCTTTGATGTTTTCCCAATTTCTTTCCGCCCTGCTCTGACAAAGACAGAGTCACGGATTACCTGTGTAGGAGAGACTCATTAAAGAACAAAGAGAGCTATTACATTTCAATTTATATAATGATAGCATTCTACGGCACGGGCCATAGGCGGCGGTAATGTCTATCGTGATAACGAGCACGCTTTGTAACGATTCGCGTCTTATCAATATGTGACGACATGTACGACTGAATTGCAACGCTTGTCATGCGCCGGTCACGCGTGAAATGTTCGGAACAACAGGTAGATTAGCGTGAACCCACTCTAAGAAGTACAGAGCACGCAAAATAAAAGAAACGTGTGCATAAGTCATTGAAAAGAACCTCACGCGCACGTGTTGGTGTCAATAAATCCACGCGTGTAATTCTTTATAACTGCATGCGTATTCTTTTAGAATGTGAGGCACCGTATTCGAGCGGTTAGAATGTGAGACGCCGTGGTCGAGCGGTTAGAATGTGAGACGCCGTGATCGAGCGGTTAGAATGCCGGGCTGTCGATCGAAGAAACCGGGTTTCAAATTCTGGTACACACCGCCGTTTCGAAATGTGGGCAATTTCGTTCACCTCACGTTGCCTGTGTCTTTCGGAAGAGACAAGTGTGTCACATCGTCGTTGGTCCTTTCTATCTGGTATATATGCAAGGGGAAGCAAACGATCTTATGCAGAGGGTAAATGGGTAACTTGTAATGGATTAACTAACTTTAGAGAAGGACAACTCTAGAAATAAACTACTCCTAAATTAACCCTAGGTAGGGCTGTTTGGAGTGAAACCGTAAGTTATCATAAATGTAAGAATACCTACGCAGTTTGTTTTGCAACTGCTTTACCCAATAGTGTTCCGGTGTCCTCTTTTGCTTCTCCCTCAAGGTTGTTGATGCTGCCCATGTAAGATAATTGTTGTCACATTCGAATCAAACGGGGTTATTGATCGTAGGGATTAATGCACTGTTTTTTGTTTTTTTCTTTACATTAATTGTGAGATCGTTAGTATATTTTGTAGGCTGCTTTGTTTTCTTTTGATACGACATTGGTGTGAGATGGAAAGACGGGATTATCTGCATATATTAAATCGTCGAGTGAAAAGAGCTCAGTCCACACCATGCATGTCTGATGTTGCTTGGTCATAATTTGCATTGCCCAGTCGATGGCTAGGGTGAAGAGAACATGCTCTTTTTGGAACGCGGTATTATTGGGAATTTTGTGGGGCTTTTGCCACAGCAGGTAAAATTATAGTATAACATTTGAATGAGCTTCACAACTTTTTCCAGATTTCCATAGTGCCTCAAACATGTACAAATACTATCTCTATCATTGGCGACAGTACCGGGGGCGGGGTTTGGGAGGTTGAGCACCCTAATTTGTTGTAGTGGCTGGATAGGAATAGCCCCCAATATCTAGGGAATTAGTGCATTTGTTGTGTCATTTTATGTTTTTGGTGAGCCTAAAGGTGTTTTGGCGAGACTAGGGGTGCATGCAATTAGAGATTTTCGAAGAACCTCAATGTGTTTTTTTCGCGAGCCTCGATGGGGTTGCAAATCGAAGTTTTTTTGAGAGCCTTAAAATGTGTTTTGAACGAGCCTCAACCCCCCCCCCCCCCCCCTGCATTCTTTCCCATGTCATGATCTCGATCCGACAGCGAAGTGGTGCTGAAACTCCGGCTCAATCCACCCAATATTAATTTCGTTCCGGCGCCTATGCCTATACACGCTGTCAAATACTTTCTCAACACCTACCAAATGTCCGCTGCCACGCATTGCGTTGCTCATTAATGTCCCGTATAGTGAATGCGTGTTCAGTCGTGTATGTAAAGTGCATTTGCCTGCGTTTGTAAATGAATAGTGTTTATTGACCTATTATACAACGAAATTGCCGTTTCAGTATTCGAATGTAACGAATAACTGTCGTAAGTGTCCATACCTTAGCTACGGCGTTGCCGTTATTTGACAGAACCACAACAGGTAGACATAACGGCAAGAACAAGGTCTTGTTTGCGAACTGCGCCAACAGTTTACACAGCTAAATGGTGCAATAACTTGGCAAACCAATACAAAGTATAAAATCCGACGAAAGTTCTGTCATCCATCCTTACCAATAAGCCATTAACAGAAAGGTTGTATCGCGGACGCTTCTACTGTGGCTGGTGTTTGGTGGGTTAGATATAGTTTAGATCATCGTTGTGTGAGGTCCATGTGTGTGTGTGTGTGTGTGTGTGTGTGTGTGTGTGTGTGTGTGTGTGTGTGTGTGTGTGTGTGTGTGTGTGTGTGTGTGTGCGGGTGCGTGTGCGTTAGTGTGTGTATGTGAGTGTGTGTGCGTGTGTGTGTGTGTGTGCGTGCGTGCGTGCGTACGTGCGTGCTACTTCCTAGCAAGCTATTAATACTTCGTGTTTTAACATATTTATACTGCTAAGTTTGCACAGCAGTCAAATTATTCCAGTCAGTTACCCCCAGTGCACATAAGTGCGTTCCTTCTATTATGTTCAATCATATAAAACACTTTCTGGTACTACTTTCACCTCAAGCCTAATTCGTGCGACAAGTTTGTATAACACAAACACGAGTATCACGAGCTATTGTGGCCGTTAATCGTTGGTAAATATGTCTTATAAAGTGGTTCATGCGAAAGACCCAAGGGCAAACGTCCAAGCATTAAATTGCATTAACTGGCCTGTTTGGAAGACTAAGAAGTTGAAGGCATGCAGGTTGAAACCACGAGATTGGCAGGTTGCGTTGGACGCGCAAGGCGTCCCCTCCCCAGCTGAAGCAAAACAGTTCCGCTTAAAGGAAACGAGTTCTGTTCAAGATATCAAGGTGGGACAAATGGAATTTCTTGGGAAGCCTCAAGGGGTTGCAGTTTTGGGGGAGCCTGCAATCGGAAGGCGAAGAAAGCACCCCACCCTCCCCAAATCAGCTATGCTACGAGATATGTAAATAGTTCTCGGGGTGTCATACACAATAATACGGACACTAACCGGAAAACATCTTCCATTTGACAAGTATATCGTTTACATCAAGTATGTAATGGTATGCATGGTGATTGCAATATGTGTGTATAGAATACGTCGATTTGTAACTGTAATTTATATTTTACAACGTAACCTATACAACATATACAACATCCAACAGGTCTTAGAACTGTCAATGATATATATTGCATGGATGTCATTTGGGTAAAAGATGTCTTCCAGTGACACCATTCAAAGGAAATTATCATTACTCTATGATTACTAAATCATAATCACAACAATCATCAAAAGCATATTAAGCGAATCACTAAAGTCATCACCAGCCCACCTCTGTACTATTACACCAAAGTATTACTTAAACTTGTCGTATGTCACTGTTGTTGGTGATATTCGATAACGAAATGAGAAGTATTAAAACATATGTAGGCCCTAAGTAAATAGATACGCGATCCAAACATAAGTTTACTCGGATTACAGAACATACTAAAAAAACGGTAATATATAAACGGGAGGTGGCTTTTCTTTTGAACAGTGTAATTGCATTCTTACATTTATATACATACTCACAGATAATCCACCATAACTGACCCTACTATAACGATAATATACCCGGCGCTACGCTGATTAAGTCATCACAATAATCCGCTTCCATGTACAATACGACTAATCTAATGCATTATTACTGCGTTCAAGCTTCCCACAGCTAGAATGCCTGTCGCCCAGGAACAGTAACACAGTATACCGACGCATATTGCCATATGGGTGTGAATCCTGGACAATAACAAAACGTTCACACGAACATAGAAGCCACAGAGATGTGATTCTTAAGAAGAATACTGCGAGTGTCAATGACTGAAAAGAACAGCAATGAAGTCATTATTAGGACAGCCAAATCAAAAGGAAAGTTCACTAACAACATTAGAACACAACAAGTACGATGTAGAGGCCATATAATGAAAAAGAGAAATTTTGAACGTATAGGAACAGCAGGAAAGATTGAAGGAAAAATATATAGATGACGCCAGAGAATAAAAATAATAGATTGTCTGTCAACATGGTGTGGAAGAAGCACAGCAAAACGGCTACAAACTACACACGACCGTGCAAGAAGAAGTCCCAATGGTGTGACAGGTTTTACACCAAACGTACCATGTTTGGTCTTGATCGTTGATTCAAAGCTTACAGCGAAAGGGTTGACCACTGCATCACCATTTACATACATCCAGCTGTCGACCTGTTTAACATTTGTAGAAATCCCAAACCGCAGACATGTTCAACCTTATGGATGTTTATGTATGCTAAAGTAAATGCAGGAAAAATGCATGCTAGTTGTGGCCTCAATCTTAAAAATAACTACTTGCAAAAAAAGTCCACGATTTCATTTGTACGATTCGTATACCATGACTCCAATTAATGAAATGGGAGTATACACGCTCGTGCATGTAGGAACGAACAATCGAACGAACGAATGAACAAAGGAATGATATAATAAAAACAAACGACCGAATGTCATTGCACACTAATGCATTATAATAATACATGGTTATCACAATTACGTAATAAATCCGTCGAACCAGAATGCACTGGAATGATTCAATAACTCGGTTGACTCTAATGACGGTAGAGTATTATTGATCTGTGTCGGTGGGTAAGTGAATAAACTGTTCTGAGTGCGACGATTGTCGACACGGACGATCGTGAAGTAGAACATTTATAACGCGCCGATATCCAACTTCATTGTATTATATTGAGAGCGACAACTATCGGTCTGGTTATTACCTTATAATGTAGAGTAGCGAATCTTCAAGATGAAATCTATTTATCTCTGGCAATTAGATAGTTATTCTCCGCGAAAGTAGCTATTTGTTTAGTAAACACCAAAGCATGTCGCGATTAATGTTTCAATCTAATCTCGTCAAAAAGAGGGTGCCTACGAATCTGCTTCACATGCAGGTACGTAGGCTGAAGTACGATGTGTGCGTACGTACCCCTCGCTGGGGCAAAAAATCCATTTGCTCATTTTAATAAACAAATTAAAGACGTCCGCGACCGGGCAATGTCCAACACTTCCCCCCTCGACACCACGAAGTGCTCCAGGCAAAAAAAGCCCCCACCTCAAACAGAGATATTAAAATTGTGATGATACGTTATACCAAGGGTTGAGGTGTAATGTATTTTCAGCGATCGAAAGTACTGGATACTCCGTTGTATACAAAAATACATCTTCGTATTATTATTATTGAATGAATGTTTATACACAGCATCCGTGTTGTTTGCAGGTTGTAACCCCTACTCAGAAAACCTACTGTAACGATCACCAGTTATTTGCTTCGTGCGCATTAAAATGACTATGATTCAGAAGGTGAAGAAAACAACATCGCAGTGCACTCGTACCCGTATTTGAAGGCTCTGGATATTAACTTTTATGTTTCCGTTTACAAGGTGGGCCACACACTGCCGACATGTTGTTGTACTTAGACCTCTGTTTGGAAAGGCCTAATAGCTCACACAACTGGGCGAAACGTTCCCACGCTGAAATAAATTTTCGAAACAATATTTCTTATCTCCATATACTGAGCAGTGCAAGCTTTCGGGAGTATTTCGTCTGTACACAATAATACGTCATACGACAATATGTTCGACTTCTCACCGTAGAATACTATAGTATATCATTAAGAGATTAACGTTTGATATTCGACTAAACAGCTTGACCTATAAGATGACCCTAGTCGCGGATCAAGTTATATCCGATTTTATATCAGCTCGCTTGGGTCCAATAGCCTAACAGCCCATGACAGAAACGACGTATAGTGCTCCGGTTAATTATCCCCTTCGTATGAGGACACGGGTGAACGAACAAATGTATGCATTCAATTTTACATACATGCATGTAAAATACATATTATAAAAAAGTATGTATATGAACATGTATGTGTACATTCATAAATGCATATACAGGTGTACACACATTCATACTGCGCATACTCACTCGCCAGTTTCACATATGCACGCGTGCGCGCACATCCACAACTCACACGAATGCACGCACACTTACACACACACATATATATACACACACGCACGCACGCACGCACGCACACTCACATACATACAAACACACAAACACACAAACACACAAACACACAAACAAATACACACACTAACACACACACGCATCCATACACACAAACAAACACACACAAACACATACATACGCACGCACGTGCACATATACACACGCACAATGTAGACTGATCTATTTACACACTTTTTTTTATCTTTATATCGATGTAGTATAACTGTATAACCAACTGCGCGAATCAACTTAATAAAGAACGCACAAAGTATGCATCAGTTTATTGATCAATTACAGGCATGCAGTATCAGGTTCGATTGGCCTGGTTTCTAACGTACACCGTCTAAATGCAGAAAGGTGGTGCATTGTGCTGGCAATAATTGCGTACTAAAGCACAGTTCATTTGGTAAACTGCTCACAATGTGAGCATAATTACAGGCCTACCTATATGCACTTATGTCAACAGAAACACAATGCTACGGTTTAAACCGGGACACTATTGTACAAGATTATCATACTAGCATGTACACACAAATGGCATGCGTACATCATACGCCCTACGCCTACCTAGTACGTGTACCTTAACTAAATCACATGGAATATTTGCGATCTGCAGTGCTCCATAATAATCCGAAACGGTGGCGGAGTAGAATAAATAATCGCCCAATGTCATACGCCACTTCCGATTATTTATGCTACACCACCATCCATCTAAGGCGATTGGGGAGGAGGGCGGTAACCAAATGTTCCATTTTATATCTACTACATACGCCTGATTTTACAAAAATTGTCATTTACAATGATTTCTACAATGATTTGTGGGAACTACACTACTTCGTTCATTTCGTATGTGACAAACGCGTTAAAATACAAACAATAGCTCAGTCGTCAATATGTCATAAAATATCATCCTAATTTTAGGAATGTATGCTGGGAAAGGCAAAGCCTTTACTGAAACGTATCATTTTTATACAAATATTAGTTATCATCGATACGAAATGGGCGGTGCGGATTGAAAAGCGCTAGTGCGTCATATTGGGGTCATAAGACAATATTATTCAGTAGTTCTTCTTGCGAAAAACTATCGCCTACTACACTAGCGCCTCAAAAACGACAGAGTGGTAAATAAATGTCCACGTATCACCGCACGATGTCACGTGGATAGCGATTGTTTAATTACGTAACATTCACATTCATTCGTCGGGTATACGGGGCGAGGTGGTAAAAGAGTTAAAGTTGTGTTCTTTTATAACGCTGTATCCAGTCATTGGAACTGTTCACAGTGCTTTATACTTTACCCCCTTGGTATACCTGTTCAATCGAACACCATATCAACTTCTCTGGGAAGCATTCAGCCACGCTGCAATAAACGCGCGACGACTAGGCATGTACTCATTTATACGGCTGATTGAATAATTGGAGCAAAGTGGAGAGAAGGAACCTGCCCAAGGCTCGAAACAGCAGCAGGGGATTTGATCCCGGAATCTCTTGACTGAGTGTTCGAATATCTAGCCACATTCACGCTCCTGATAGGCGGGTAGTGGTTGTAAGGATGCTGGACTCTCAATCCAGATGACCGTGGTTCTAAAAAAATCGAGCGAGTTGTCTTCAACTTCAGTTGATCGGGTGCTATATAAATATTTTTTATTATTTATTTAATTGCTTCGCTTACTGGAGCATGAAATATAAAGCGTGTTGAACATTCCTACAGACATGATGTCGCGTCCTCTTTCGTACGGTTGTCGTGGTGAAAAAGCGAAAGAAAACTGATTGAACAATTTATCCACTAATCGTAGGCGGCCTATTACAAATACAAAAGCACGGTCCGTGATCGAGCAATGAATGATATACTGCTTCGATGCGGAAACCGCATCGCTTAATCACGTGCAGCTTGTTATGTAATCGATTATTACGGCATCGCATGTCAATCTCAAAAGCAAACACATTGTGCGTAGCGCCGCGTCGCCACTTGACAAATGTGTCTACACAGCGCAAATTAGCAACATCACACTATTTTTTCCAAACTTTTTTGAGAGGCATAATAATAATAAAAATATTAAACGTCTATAGTGCCTATGTCCTCAGGAATCCGAGCTCAGAGGCGCTAAAATTCCACACATAACGTGCACGGATATTCAACATCAGTCGGGAATTGACAACTAGTCCAGTGGATATTAAAAACTGAGACTTTCATGATACAATCATCATAACTGGCACACAATAGGAGCATGTCCAAATGTTTTTATACTAAAACTGTGAAAACCAGCAGCAAAGAACTTCCTGATAGCCAATGTTGTATCGGAACCGTTGTGTGGTGTCGTTCTTACTGTCTTCAAGCAAATGTTCACCATCGGGCTGTAAGTAAAACAGCAAAGTAAAGGTAATTTCGTATATAGCGCAGTATCCAGTCCTTTAAACTGCTCAAAACGCTTTTCTCCCCAGCAGACCTGTTCAATCGAACCCCATCTTGAATTCTCTGGCATTCAACCGCGCTGCAATTAATGTGCAAAGACTATTCATACACAAATATCCACCTCTATCTATAGTCAGGTAGTCAACCATACAAGCGAGTTAACTGGAGCAGTGAACGAACGTGCCAAAGGTCCAATACGGTAGGACAGGATTTAAATCCGGGTTCTCTCGATCGAGAGGCAGATGTTCTAGCCCTGCGACACTGCGTTCATGCGAGTCTCGGTCTTAATTCCTCGACATATCTTGCCATTAACCTCATCCCCTATTATTTCCAGTTGTATTCCGTCATGCCTGGTGAATGCATGGATTATGTTATTATATTTGGACACATGTCCAAATATAATAACATAATCCATGCATTCGTTGCGACAGTGAACTGAAGTGAACGAAATTGTCCATGCTTCGTTCTAACAACAATATCACAGCGTCCCGCAGCAATGGTAGACTTCACAGAAGCATTCGATTGATCGATCTGCATTCTGGCATTTGCTGAAGCGCTTCGGTATTCAATCATCTTAGTTAGATAAGGTGCCCCACGAAGGCAGGCAGACCAACTACTCCTTGGTTGGCACAGAATCTGAAAGATTCGAAGTTAACGACGGTGACAATCTAGAATGTAGCGTAGTCTCCAAACTTCCTTACTTTATTCGAGACCGCAATGATAGAGTCAGCATCCTGCAATCTGACCGAATTAGTCTACCCCAAGCCTATATCCGACATCAAACTTTATCAGGCAAAGAAAAGAGCAGTTTCGCGCGCAAACTGCTGTTTGTTGGTGACGCTGCATTTTGTACCCAACTATTTAGCACGTTGCAATGGCAACACACCTTTTTGCCCTTGTAGAATCAACATAAATAAAACACAATCAATATATACACAATCCTTTGTACCCAGACAACCTCTCATGGAATTATGGTAAACGAAACATCTGAACTGCACTCGTTCATATATCTAAGCAACACAGTCGATTCTGAAATTATTAGGCAGATAAATAACAAGCCTTTTGTTGTCTGGGGAAACCGGTCTTGCCATAACATGGCACCAAATCTGCAACCAAATGCACCATATACTGCGCCATCGTTCTGTTTTTTGCTCCTCTGCAGAAACTAAACCGCACACCAGGGTTGGGTGGGGCAAGTACTTATTTACATTGTTCTATACTTATACTTGAATTGTTTGTGCATGTACCCGGCACTTGGTTAATTGTGCTTTCCAAAATATAACGTACATTTTAAATACATAATATTTATTTTTTGAAGTACTTGACATAACGAACTGTACTTGATCAAATATAATTAAACTCTACCCTGTCGTACCCTATCACCTATGCTTCAATTAGCTTATTAGCGTGAATATACAGAGCTTGCGTCAAATCTTGAGCATATCATAGGAGGACTTGCTACCCAATGTCAAAGTTCATGTAGAAACAATACCAACTGCTTCATAACTACACTGGTCGTGTGGTATGACTGGGTGATGATAGAGTGCCAACGAACGAAGTCTATTTGCGAATTACACGAGAGAAGGACACTAGATCATTGTATGGCCAAAGACTGTACCACACGGACGTTCTGAAACGCCATCTCTTTCCGCAAACATGACGTCGGTAAATTCTACTACAAAACGTGTTTTAAGTTAGCATAATATCTGAGAATTGGTAATAACAAAGAGATTGTTCGCCCATTCTGACAGTAATGATGCAAACAGTCATGTTATATACAGTTCAGTGGAAACTATGTATTCTGTCGGTATACTGTATATACACAAAAAGGATACATCAAACATGTACGTTGACAAAATATTTATTCTTAAATTGTCATTTATTCATGATTAGAACAATGCAGACCATAGCCGTCGCAGACATATAATTTATACATTTTCAGCAAGTTGTATTCTATTATGTATGAAAACACTTACACATTTCTACTTATTCACTAATATATCGTAGAATTTTTTCAACATTCATCGCATAACAACACCAAGTTTACATAAATTCCCCCTTTGAAAGACCAGCTTCTCAATTCCATTTCGCAAAACTGTTGCATTGTATGTGTTTACAGACAGATGTGTTTAGATATGCAGATAGATCTTTAAAAAGAAATATGGCATTGGTGCTCTTTCTTCGGTAAACCATGCCACATACCACAATGTAAAATTATCACCGGTATTACTGCACCAGAATCTCACACTCTAATGTTCCAATGTTTTATAACATCCGATGGGTTCTCCGTATTTTATCTTCTGGCCATCTTCCACATGAAACCTGAATGTCTTTGGTGCTTCAAACACAAGAACAACTGTTGATCCGAGATTGAATTCGCCAAACTCTTCGCCTCGTTTCATTGGTATACCACCCAACTCCTTATCCGCGTAATCGCTGTCAAAGAAAATGCCTTCGTTGAATGTTCCTCGCACGTTCGTCTCCAATGACTGCAAACAGATGGAACATACCTTGATTTATCTCAAATAATGATAACAAAATTCATACAAAAAACAGAAGCCACTGAAATGTGATTCTTAAGGAGTTGCAGTGAGTACCATGGACTGAAAAGAAAAGCAGTGAAGTCAAACTTAGGACAGCCTAATCAAAAGCAAGATCACTAACAGAACGAGAACACAATAAACAAGATTTATAGGCCATATAACAAGAAATATAATAACAGGAATGGTTGAAGGAACATGTTTTCTTTGATGATTTTTAATTAAATTCCGCATTGAAGACCCTGGAGATGATGTGAATTAAACAGGCATGCTCATAACAACTTTGTTTCCGTTACCAAATTGGCCACAAAATAAAGTGCACGCGCACTGCCCACATACTAATACAAACTAGTACTCAATTATATGATTTGTAGCATTATCAACAATACATACAAGAATGGGTTTTTAGTAATCATAAAAAAACACCATTTATGTTTCTGATCAACCAAACCAAATGTGTATCTTATATACAATACACACATTTTGATTTCATTTCAATTATTTATCCACTCAATAGAGTTACAATTTTAATAATAATGATAACCGATCAATGTATTAGATAAACAGGTTTATCTCATACTAAGGATTTCCCATAAAAAAAATTATTTTTTGAATTTTGTGAGGAACACAGCAATACCCTTTTTAATATGGATTTCTTTCAACAAACTTGTGATAAATTAAAATCTTGTTAAAGTATATATTTTCTTGTATTCATCACACAAATATAAATTTGAATAACTTACTTACAGCAGCCAAAGAACAAATATTTCTGATGTTATGCAGGTTTCTTATTTATTTCTTACAAAATGCAGTGGATTTTATATGACGTGGGTGTATTTAGTAACCTGGCATAATGTATGGTGACTCAAAACTGAAATTTTAACCAATAAAAACACAATACACATTTGTATGAGTTTGTACAGATTTTAAAGAAAAACGTATAGAATTGAACCAAGAAAATATGACATGTCTGGGTATAGTTTATCTTTGGCTACCACACCTACCCTATCGTGGTAGACTTTGATGGAGCCAACATTAGTCGCCCCCACCGCTGCCATGGCAAAGAACCCCTCCGGCCAATGACCAATGTACACCGCCCTCTCGTTGAGGTTGAAGAGACGACCCACTCGCCGAGCCACACGAGGGTTGACACTGAGGAGAGCACCTATACACAAAGCAGCATACACAGGTAATAAGTAGCCTACATCAACACATGAAGTAACAGAGCAGGGACAACTACTATCACTATTACAGCATTTTACCTTTCCACATGCAGCCAATAATAATTTCTTGGTAAATCGAACATAATTATATTTTCACTATTCCATTTGTCTTATAGCAACAAATGACATAACTTTAAATAACTCCATTCATGTTTTTAAAAATATATTGCTAATAGGTAGATAAGAAGCCAATGATCCAAGAATGCAAAGGAACATTGAAAGAGACAAACGGACGTAGATAAAACGCAACGTACTGGTGAAAAGTGAGACTGAATTCAGCGTTTTGAAAAACATAAACACTGATGAAAAGTAGACAAGTGCCAAGAAAGAACGACAATTTTACAATGTTGAAATTCAGTCAATAAACAGATTAAAATATGTTAGGTTCTTAGTGTTATTTTATATTTGAAATTTATTTCTTGGCAATATGTGTTACTTTCTTTCGGATCACCATGAATATTCTTGATTGCCTTAGCTGAGAAATGTATCATTGGTAGAAAAGACGAGACTGCATTATACAAAAACATTTAATAAAACAAAAGATAAAATGACTAAATAAACAAATAAAAGGAATAAACATTATATACATTGCGTGCACATCACATATTATGCTGACATGTGGCTAAAAACATAGCTAAAACATGGTAGAATACCTGAGTATATTATAATTACTTATTATGATTTTAAATTTTTTATATGCATACCTGGGAAGTGTCGCCTATATGAGACATCCCATTCTGCCGGGGAATGGAAGCCATGATAGTCCCCAGGCGCCAGATAGATCACACAATGATACAAATCATTGTCTGGGTTCACCTTGATGATGTTTTCAAAATCACCATCAAGCTTTGCGTCAACGGCAGTCAAGGCTGTTGATCGCCGGACTCTGCTATTGTTGGCGTTTGGGCCCAAGCTGTTGGCGCTTGGGCCAATGCTCTGGCCTAGCAGCCAAGTCGGTGGGCCAAGGAAGCCCTTCAGGGGGTAGGTGACCCCCTTCACTTGTTCCACGACCCCAGATGTGATCTTGCCAAAATGGAGAATCTTACCGTCTGAGGGACTGATCTATAAATGAAAACAACAAATGTAGTTCAACTAGGCTTCTTTTTCTACTCAATAAAAAATATAGCGCTGAATACTGTTTATCAACCATTATGTCTTATTCCTCTAAACAGTTGATTCTGTCATTTGTGATTATGTTAAGTACGATCCATTTTACATAATTTCTTTGAGGTTAGAAAATATTTAAAATCTAGTAAGTACCGCAATCACTAGATGACAGCACTGGAAATTGCAAGTTTCAACAATCTTTGTAGCTACTAGGTGGCAGCACCAGATATGGGTAAAGGCATATTTTTTTCTGGAAAATATATAATCCATCCATGTGCTGGTTTGGAAAAAAATTAACATTCAGGCACTGCATGCAAGTACATAACTTTAACTGGCTGCCATCACCCAAAATTGCGTCAAACTGGTAATGACAGGCATTCCCTTGAATGGTGAGCAGGTTTCTGGAATCACGGGACAATGTGGAACAAAGTACAAACAATTCAGCATTTACCCATATATTGCACGGGATAGATGCCAGGGGTAATGTAGTACTATCAGAGCTACCAAGTCTCATGCACTTCACATGAAACTCACTTATTTAGCATCCATCTCACGTTCTTAATACAGACAGGTTTATTTTCATGCATATATTGTTATAGTTATCCAGATACAAGGGTGGATAGAACAGAGCGAGGCTATTCTTATCGTCATCAGTGATGCTTATAAAATATTTGCCTTCTGGGCAATTGGAATGACTAAAAATGCTGCCATCTGGTGTCACTGTGGGAAAATGCAGTGCTGCCACATGGCATTATGTTGTGAAACCAAATATCATGTATATTTCATGGCGCAACCTGCCCCTGCATGAAGAAAACAATGCAGCATCTTACCAGAGAGTGACTGTAGTCGATTGGCCGTACTCCAGGGCGTAAGCGACGACGGAAGAACTCGCCAAGGTTGCGATAGTACTCAAGATCACGCACGGCCGCCTCATCCAAGTCACAGCCAAACGCCTTGATGTACGTCCGGTACACAGGCCCACGTAGCCACACTGGCAGCTCCAGGCTGTTGACGTACCCCCACAGACGAGACGCTCCCTTCAACGGCAACGCCTTGTACAGCTTTACCTGGGAAACAATAATGTTGATTCGTTCGGAAATGGCAAATTATTCCACAGTTTTTGTAGTATATTTATAACATCTGTGAAACAATAGTTGATTTTTTTTCGGAAAGGCATGTTATTCCACAGTTTCCGTACATAGTAAATGTATAACACAAGTGAAACAATATCACTGGTTTTATTTTGAAATAGTACATTATTCTAGAGTTTCCGTATGTAGTGTAGGCATAATAACATACCTGCACTGAACAATTATTTCATACTTCACAAGCGGGAAGATTTCCTCATTCAACACTAGCCCAACTTATATGGAAAGTATTCAGCAACAGTGCCCTAATTGCATAAAAGTTCAATATATGTAAACTCCTGCATACTTCATAAAATATTTCCTCACTTGGATTGAATTTGGTTTCACAAATGTACAGATGAATGTTCTTGAAAAAGCTATTTCAAATAAACATGTTAAAGTATACAGTGTATCTGCAATAGAGTATGATTAATTGTGACACTTTAATTTATTAGAGATAGAATGAGCAAGTCTACCCTCCCCCCAAGCACCAATAAGCAGACAATCAAGAAATTTAGGAATCCTTTATAAAAAGGTGTTTTTCTGGCAGAACAAACACACCTGCCATTCCTGTGCAAGTTTGATCTCTCCCTTTTGTGATGTTGTCCCCTTTTCATGTTCCTTCCGTTCCAATGTATGCCCCAGCTGTTGGTAGCCAATGTAGGCAAACCCGACAGAAAGTGGGATGGAGGTCCATTTAAGTGATTTCCAGAAGCGTCCAACTGGGTAGGTCTGACCTATGGAGGACAAAAGACATCACATGGGTCAACAATGAGAAAGACTCCTTACTTAGTGAAATCAAATTTAATATGCATGAAAGGGGTAGATGAGTAATCGTAAAAATTACATCAACGGTCAAGGATAGTCATAAATTATATCAAAGGGGTATTCACAATAATTATGAGTAATCATTAGTGTTTTGTAATCATATAAAATTATCTACGCTCATGCTAAAAGTACCACTTTCCAATTTAACTACAAATAAATAATTTGGTTAAGAAAAAAAATCACCTATCCAAACCAAAAACATGTTAGTGTGAGAATGAGCCCACATCATGCCTACACTACTTTATATTAATCAAAACATTTGTCTAGCACATGATACATAAATTACTTCTTATTAATCCTACAAAAAAAACACTGAAACTGCAATAAATTGAAAATAATTGACATAAGTTCAGTTATTTCACTGAAGATCTCTCTTTGAATACCACAAACATACTACAGATCAAGCATAACCAGATATCAACCTTTGGTGTAGAAGCGGCAGTGGGCAGGTGGTAGAATCAACCGTCGAACGAACAGATGACATTTCTGGACTGCAAGTGGTGCCATCTTGGGATGTGAGCTTAAAGGGAATGTGCAACTACAACAACTATTCACTGGTTAAGGAAACGTTGAAAAGGTTACTCAGTGTTGTTTTCCCATTATAAAATTTACAGGACAATAGAACACTGAATCAGTTTTGTAACATCTTGGTTGGTTAAAATAATATCCATAAATAATATAAAACTGTTTCTGCCCAGCAGAAATGGCAACAACCAGAGAATACATGCCATTGATAGGAAAATGCAACTTTTTTGGAAGACTTTGTCAATATCTTTATGTACATGCCTATGTGCAATCTAAGTAAAAGTACTTTCACATGAGTACAAGTACATTTGCATAATAATATTTTTTTGTCTCAGTCTTGCAGTGCTTGCATTTCCCTGGTGATTCCCTGGTTTTAAAATAGTGGATACGAGTACTGTGTATATGTATGCTTACTATCTTGTAATATAGTTAAGTCATTGACTTAGAGTGCACAGTAGCCAGACATAATTCTTAGAGGCAAATTCCCATCACAGCCTAGAAGTCAGCTGGTAATTAAAACTAACTGTCACCTGGTCATCTTGAGACTTGTGGTCAGGGGAAAGCTTCGTTTTGAAGCACCTAGCCACTATATCCAACTAACTAGGTTAGCTGCTAGATCTTGCTATTGTTTCAGTTGTTGGGGGAGCTGATAAGACTGTCTAGCTGTGTGTGTGTTTTAATAATTTGTTGGGGCTGTCACCACAAGATGAGACAGTAATGGTGTAAGAAGGAAATAGGATTGTTGATATTGATAGTAAAATAAATATGTATAACAAATATGACTATTTTGTGGGTTTCTGCATGAGGGCAGAAACATGCCAACCCTGGACCTGGTTAAGCACAGGAGGTTGATAACCAAAAATGTACCTGACAAAAAGGCTGACATGTCAGATAAATAACTGTTTAGTTGAAAATATGTTTTTAATATGTTAATTATATGTAAGAGATTCCCCCTCCCCAACCTAGGGAGGGGAAATCTCTGGGGCCTGTGCGTGTGGGCAGTGTGACCCGGGCATGGCATGGACAGGTTGATGGAAGTTGTTATCGATCTGCTAAACCAGCTACTAACTAACTAGGTCAGTACTACAGTACAGTAGGTGTAGTAAATGTTGGTAACCGAAATGTTTGCCGCACCGATACCTCTGGTTGAGTATCTGGAAACTCGACTACCAAATTTACCAGCAGTATTAAACCAATGGAGGCAACATGTTAAATCTACGTGTTATAAACTTATAAGTTATACTGTCTGCTCGCAGGTCATTGAACCAAAATCCCCCATTATCACTCACAGAAACACTGAACACGTAACTTGTTAATGTTTCAAGAATCATGGCACTGCTCTACTTATGTGAATCATTAAAGCGTCAACAAAATCATCTGCCGCATTTAACTATTAACACACGCGTCGTTTAATGTTAACAGTCCCTAAGGCTAAGCTTACCAAAAACGTATCAGCGCATGTTGATGTTGAATGACGTTTGACGAAATCCCCCGATAGCCTCGATTTGGTCGTAAGAAGTCGACCTACACTTTGTACCGACCGAACATGGCATCGGCTGTCAGGAAAACCTTTGGTTGTTTCAGGTTGTTTATTACGTCTTTTCCTCGATCGAAGCCGCTGCAATGTCGAAAATATTCAGCAAGGTTGGTGAACGATAATATTCACGGCCATTGTTTTATTAGTGTTGTTGATGGTGACGCAGTTGAACAGCTGTATATGCAAGACATGCGTGTAAATTACACTGTAATTTACAGTTGGATTATTGCCAAGCAATGCCAAAGCCAAAGCCTAGGCACTTGCCTGTGCTACACTCTCCCGGCCACAGTGCCACAGTGTCAGTGGCAATGCCAGTGGAATGGGGTATGCGGGGTGAGATAGAACGGGGGTCGTCAAGCAGAATCATCCTCACGTCGCAGATTACATTAGTCTCCAATACCCCCAGCAGGTGATAACGCATTGGATAATGAATTGTCTGAACACCAAGTTAAATGAAATAAAAACACCTATTGCTTGAAGTTGAGTTGAATTCATATTTAATACTTCCTGCTATATATTTCCATGTCCACCAAGCCAAAAAAATTCAATGGATTAGAAATTCCACATTTTATGCTGTGCATCCAGACATTTTCGAATATGCATATTTTTGACGCGCTTTTCAGGATGCTGAGATGTGACGTCACTTATGACATATACTCACATCAGGCCGACCCTTTCCATGCATTCAGAGCATGTTTACAAGAAGAGCTTTTGGGTCGAAACGAGCGTCAGAATGAGTTATTGTGCGATATTCCAATGTAATACAAACACTAATCATCATAGAGGAACAAGCAGTTATCTTACGGTTCCATGTGAATTCAATTTTATTCAAAACAATGAATGTGAATGAGCCTATAAGCCGGCAAGGTTTCGCTGACCTTCGGCTCGTTTTCAGAATAATAATATCGATTGCAACCCACGGGAGATAATCCACACCAATAAACAGAAAGTAATGTGTATAATATCACTAGAATATCGATGTTTGAAGGAGGAGTTGTACAATTTATCATAACTTAAATCGGTCTACGAAAATCCATTGACCTCGATAGCTCTAGCGGTAGACGCGTTGGTTTCGTATCATTTGTTTTGTAATCGGGCGACGCCGGTTCAAGCCTAACACCGAACCATTGATTTTCTCGACACTTTTTTTTTAAATGTTTTCACGGAGTAATATTTAAGCAAAATTATGTTATACTAGTGCTGCACTGCACAGTTTGTAAATATTTTTTTATTTCTGTACTAATTTATTCACCATAAAAAATATGGTTATATATAACGACGCATTTGTATATTTCTAAATGTTATTGATCCAGACAAATATAATGTCATCTATATATAGAATTGATTAATTAATTAATATTTATATTGTAATTATATACGTGAAAACAAATTGTGATTTGTCTATGATGACTAGTGTCTGTATTTTATAGAAATATCGCGCAATAACTCATTCTAACGCTCGTTTCGTCACAAAAGCTATCCTTGTAAACATGCTCTGAATGCATTGAAAGGGTCGGCCTGATGCGAGTATATGTCATGTGTGATGACATGATGCTGCCACGTGATCGCCTATCTCATTAGTTTTCCACAGGAATCGCTACACAGACGGGTTTAAAATCGAATATATGCTACGAATGTATTTTTCTGTATTTTTTATTGTTCTCGAATGTTACATACAATGTTAAACTTTTTGTACACATGGAAAATGGATTGTAACTAATGCCTTGTTTTTATTCCCTTTAAGATCCATGTTGAAGTTCCATCACCTTGTTACTTGTGTCTGATACTCGGTGATAGTCTTGTTGCTCTCGAAAAACAGCTATTTGCAATTAATTTTGGAACCTTTTGGATTTAGCCAATCGTGGCTAATGTTACACGGCAGGGCATTGTCCAGGACACTTGTCTTATGCCATGGGACAAGTTGATTGAGTCACAATATTAACAGGGCTTGAAGTTGCTACTACCTCATTGCATTTGAGAGTATAATCTTACGCCTACGACTGTTGTCCTGCCAGTGGGTGACTGACATTTGGGTCCTTTTGTTGAAATATAAAAATGTTATGGGCATTAGCTATCAAACAAACTGTGCGTGATGCCCATAGATATAAATAGAAGTTCGCTAGTCTATAGGGGAATGATGTTCTTAAGACTATACTAACTATGTTGAAGGTATGCTGTCCGTCAAATTGTGTTTAGTAAGCTTGTAACAACGTTCCTAATTTGGAAGGTACAACCCCAGAGCCAGTTATGGCAATAACACTGGCATTTTATGTTTAAAGCAATTTTTTGGTGGGACAAGTAAATTTCTGTTGGGACAAGTAAACATGAATTAGTACTTGTCCTACGATTATGTAATATTCGAGAAACAGAATTAACTAGTAGAAAGTACACTAGGATCTCTGGCTCGTGTGAACGGTCGGCTGGTAATTATAAGGGGATTCCCTTTGTTGCCCTTTGATGTGGGGTGCAGGTGTTTCCAGGTTCTCACGGTTACACTTACAGTTGCAACCAGTGGAGTCAGCTACTAGGACAAAGTACATTGATTTAGTGAACTTCCGTACATTGCATAGGATATCTGCAGGGTCAAGCCCTTAGCCAGAAAATAAGTTTTTGCCAGTCTCGGTTCAATCAAAAGTGTGCCTTTTAGCCTGTGAAAGGCATGAAAGCGATTCACATCAATCACAGCCATTATTGGCTGGCAGGTTTGGTTTTTTACTGACAAACCAATGTCATTTGAGCCATTTTTTAAATTAATACTGATCCATTCGATTTCTTTCACTACCATTTGTGCCTGTTATGTAGTCATTGATGTGGACCCTAGACATGGAACTATTAGTTAATCTAGTGGCCAGCTGACCCCCCTCTAAATTACCCATCTTGGCTAGTCATCTGCCAGTCTTAAAGATGGACAGATGGGTCTCTGGCTAGTAAGCCCTTGGCCAGAGGTGGTGAAATACAGTACATGAACGTATCCTTGCTTACTGCAACATTTATATACATATATTGTTAGTTGGACAGCTCCAGGTTCTATAATTAGATCTCCCTGTAGTAGTGTACAAAGTCCACGAGTCATCACTATACTGTTTATGTCCTTAGGTTGATGGAAGTCGGAGTCCTCGAATCACCAAGGTTACAGGGAAAGTATGACACTGGACAGGTAAGTGATATATAAGTAATTTAATTTATATATTTGTAATTGTTCTGTAAGATTGCTAAATTACAATAAGTTTAAAATAATTTTTTATTTATTTTATGAAATAAAGTGTTTTGTTTTCAGATTAAGAAAACAAATTAAAGAATATTTTGTGTCACAAATTATTAATAATAACAATAAATAATAATATACCAGTTTCATTTAGTGGTAGACTTAGAAACAGTAAAATAAGCTTAGAGTAGGTTTTTGTTATTCTAAATACTTTAATAGATAAAAAAAGATGGTCATAACTTCATATGTGTAATAAAAGTCACAAGATATAAATTTATGTATTACCACTGCTTACAGATATCAACAGATTCAATTATTTGTTTCAGCTGTTCCTCCACAAGGTGTTTGGTTATCGGGGGGTGGTGCTTTTCCCATGGGTAGGCA
Organism: Escarpia spicata; assembly: GCA_963995525.1. Classification (NCBI taxonomy): domain Eukaryota; kingdom Metazoa; phylum Annelida; class Polychaeta; order Sabellida; family Siboglinidae; genus Escarpia; species Escarpia spicata. The sequence goes on from OZ023213.1 coordinate 10,560,102, forward strand.
AAGTGTACGACAGAGACATTGCCATCAAGGAAGAAAGGTAGGTTGACATTGTCCAGTCAGCAGATACTCTACATGGTTGTTCTGTTAGACAATTGCATTATTTTACTTGCTTGACTTAAACAATGCAAGAGTTTGTGCATTCTTAAACAATGCAAGAGTGTGTGCATTCTTAAACAATGCATGATTTTGTGCATTCCATATTAATGAGATTAGGTGTAATTTTTAAAAGGAAACAATCACACAGCCATATCTAAAGAATTTTGTACATGTAGTAAGGCAACTAATTATTGTTTGTGGTTTTTGCACACTGCAAATATTCACATTGTTGCTATTTTAAATTTAATCAATGGTTTCCAACCAAGTTCGAGGGTCTTAATTAATATGTATTTTGAATATGTATATAGAGTGTGTTACTGGTATATTCCTACAACAAAATGTGTTATTTTTTAGTTCATTTCTTGATAGAATTAGTAAAGGAGCAGTGTAGATTAGATATAAGAAAGTTCTCATTCTCACAAAGGACTGTAAATTAATGGAACAGATTATCTCCGGATTGTGTGGGTGCTAGTAGCGTGAATATGTTTAAAAATAAAATCGACACATACCTTAAAAGGGTGGGATACTCGTAGATAAAAAGTATTGGACTCTCGATAATCAATCTTGTTAAAATGTTTTACTTTCTTTCTGTTACTTTCTTTTCTCTTACTTTTTCCTGGCAAGATCTGTGACTGTTTGTACTTTACCGTTTTCCTGTTTCTGTCTTTCCAATTACCCAACATCGGGAAATAACGGCGAATCTTTCAGATCAGAGGAGCAGGCATTGGCTGCCAGTAAGGAGGTCAAAGGTTGCACACATACCTACTACCAAGTGCTCATTGATGCACGAGACATACCACACATTGTGAGTATTTTAACTTATTTATTTGTTCCGTATGTGTGTTCGTGCTTGTATGTGACTGTAATACGGCACAGTCCCTAGAACAAGGATGTGAAATCTGAACATTTGTATAAATTACTATAATGTACATAAAGAAACAAATCTTTCCAGTTTCGTAACATTATTGAGTAACTTGTGGAGTCATTTCATAAATCTAATGTTCTGATGTCCATGTTTGTTGTACATAAGCGTTTTCTTTTGTTGACCAGAAATTTATATAGAAATTCCCAGGTTAAAAACAGGTCCTGTAATATTATTATAAAATTAATGGAAATGAACAAATTGTCGCCAATCTTTCAGCGAGTTGGCACAGAGTCAGTGACATTCTTGAGCAACCAAGAAAACAGTGGCACCTTGTACTCCATACCAGGTAAGATTGCACAGGTTGTGACAGCATAATACAGGTGAAAAAGTATTTATAGTTTTGTATACAGAAGTCCTCCTCTTGGGTAGGTACCCCTTCTGCAAAGGTACTTTGGCCATGTAAGAAGAGTGGCCACTCTACAGGAGAACGTAGTCAGCCTCCTTCTTTCCACACTGGTCATCATGCAAAAAATATATTAATTTATGTGGATGTATGGATACACAGGCCATACTGAACATGCACAAAGCCATTATAACGTAATATATATTATAACATAGCCCAAATATAATACGGCTGCTTCCAGCCAGGTTGCATGGCTCGCAAACACAGCTGGAAATAATGTGATTTATACAGCATTTTTCAACCACCATTGTAGAGGGATAAAATGGCCTGAAAAGCTGGCTGCTGGTCGCATTAGGCAGATGGCCACTCTAGAGGGGTTGAGTTAATAACAAAGTAGTTAATGAAACACAAATCTGGTTGCTCAATTGGAGGAGGCTTCTATACAAGATACAATCAATTTTGATGTTTCAAACATTACGAGTAATACACCAGATTGAGAAGGGTGTTTTAACAGCCAATGACAAAGTTGATCCATCTTAAACTTGCGCAATTAAATTAGCTCTATTGCTGAGAAGAACTATCTGTTCAAGGAGCTCCTAGGTTAGTGACTTCCAGATCTCCATCTCTGTGTGACCATTGCAGGCCTCGATTACGTGAGCCACGAGGATGTGCTCCCGTACAAGACAACAGAGAACCAACCTATACACAACCACCTCTTTGACAAATTCCTCGCTCATGACCCGGACCTTGGTAAGTCTGCATCATCAGAGTCACGGGAAAATAATGTGTTCCTTCAAGAATATGACAATATTTGTGGTTACAAGTGAGAAAAAAATGTTTGGTTTATGAATTGACGTTTTGGGATGTTAAATTCTATTATCAGTTTCAGGTATTTTGCATTCAATACATTTGTTTACATTCACTACAATATAAGTTATTGAAGTTAAATTGTAACTGAACTGATGATAGACATTTAATTTAAATGTCTATGGTACAATAAGTTTAAATTATTTAAAGTTACTGTACCAGTCAGTGCATTATGATTAGATGCTGTTAGTTTTGTTATTTTATATTAACAATACTCTTTGTTTTGTACAGAAGAATAAACTGTACACAATTTTGTAAACCTCACTAAGGCTTATTTAGCTAACATAATTACTTCTAGAGATATATTGTTTTCCAAATCTAGTAAGAACACGTTTTGAGAAAACAGCTATCCAAATTTCAACATGAATAAATTACATGCTGGAGGTATATTTTGTCGACTAATAAACTGACTACAACTAAAAAATCCTCGTGTAGCTAACATATTACCTCCAGGGATATTTGTTTTCCAAATCTGAAATTTTTTGGGAAAACTGCCATCAAAGTTTGAACGGCAAGATTGACTACATGTCAGAGGCATATATTGTCCAACAATAAAGGTGATTTAGATGTACGCTTAGTTGTCTAATAAGATCTTTATTGATAATAAACATGCACAGCTATAAAAATTTGATAGTAACTCATTTTTTTCAAAATACACCTTTTCACTGGCCATGTATCGCCTACCTTTACAGCTACATATGTTGCGCGTGACACCCTGCGAGAGTGGCAGGACAAGAACCACCCTTGGCTGGAGTTGACTGACGTCCATCGCGAGACAACGGAGAACATTAGAGTCACGGTCATGCCATTCTACATAGGGTCAAGGGTTAGTTCCATTTATAGATTTTATGCTAATGCTACGCTTCCTGTATTCAACCTCCTGTAGTGAGTTAACAATAAAACTAAGCAGTTGGTTTTATTTATATTATATTGGGGGCACTAATTGTGTGTCCAGTCGTTTGTTGCCATTTTAACAAAAACCTGAAAAAATTCTTCCATATGATATTTACAAGTATGTGCTAAATCTCTGACACACATTCCATCAAATTTCTGCAAACAAACTGTTAGAAAAGGTGTTTTGAGCGAATTACTTATGAAAATAGACTGAGCAAAATCCAAATCTCATAAGACACCTGTGTAAAAAACTGCATTTTATGTGTTATGTAAAGCGCTGTGTGGCCAGAGCATGTAACGTCAATCAGTATGAGATCAGGAAGTGTATTAAAATAGACCAAGAGTGTTAGAACACAAGATTTCACTGACACACATTTCCGTCAGACACGTTACGTTTTTTAATTTCGTTTAAACAAATATTTGGCGCATAACTCATTTCAGAGTTTCCTTTTTAATAGTATTTGGTTTGAAGAGATGTTTTGACAACACTAAAATGTGCACTATAATTGTGATGGATTGTATTTTATAGGAGGTTCAACAAGCACACGTTTATTGGGTAAGTAGAGACTAATTAAGATGCACTTATATTGCTAATAGAAACTTGGATGCTAGCTTTTTTGCTCTGCTCCTACATTTGAGATATGATTACAAACCACATGTGTGTTTTTATTACAAATTTAAACATCTCATCTCAAGCAGCACAGGTTACCAGAATATATGGCTAACACTAAAGACAGCCAACCCAAATGATACTCTACAGACAACAGTAGAGTAATTTATAAAACCTCAGAGAAATATTTCGGATTCCATGCATTGCTGCTAATCCACTTTATTTATAATCACTACCCTCATGGATCATTACTGATACAAGAAATAAAAAGGCCAGTATTGTCTGCATTTGCTGATATTATCCCCACTTTTATGTGGAGTGGGAGTTAGGAGTGTTCAAAGAAAGCAGTCAATGCTACTGGATTCAACTGATGTGACAGGGTTGTCAGTAACATACTTGTGCATTGCTGTAATGACTGTGTATTCAGACATTTACAAATAATTAAATCCTCGGCTGTCCAAAAACAGTAGAAAAACTGTTTGGTCCAAAAACACGATCATGTACTGCATGTATTTAAATACTTATAAATAATAGGTGTCCGAAAAAATACAGTACAGAAAATTACAATTTTTTTAGGGTATCCAAAAACATTCAGTGTCCGGATACATAATCATTACGGTAATATCTGTTACACTCGCTAGGTGGTGTAACTGTACCAATTTATTTCCCCCACGATAACTGGCAAGAACTAAACCATAACATGTGTATATGCAATTCTATACATTTTTACACTTTGTGAACGTACGCGACCACCCTTTAATGTTGTGACCTGCCACCGTATTGCAGTGGCGCTACTGTATTCGCCTGGAGAATCTGGGAGAGGAAGCGGTCCAGCTGCGAGAGAGGCATTGGCGCATCTTCAGTCTCTCTGGCACACTTGAGACTGTCAGAGGACGAGGCATCATTGGCAAGGTAACGTGATCTTACAACAACTTTCTGTGCTTTTTCTTGTTAGGAAATGTGTGCATGACGATGTCTTCCATGTCAGCTCATGGCTCTGGATTTGTTTCATATTAGGTGTTTGTTGATATGTGGGCATCGGAATCATTTATAGTTAGATATAGAGATCATAACTCTGTGGTTATCTAACTATTATCAAGTTTGGATATGTGGGTATTGTGTGTCTGTGTGTGGTGTGTGTGTGGGGGGGTATATCTGTTAATGTTTTCCTCCTAGATGGCTTACACCTCAGATACCAAACTTTCAGGGATTAATCTACCATCCCTCAGAAGAAACGTAACACCTTCATTTTTTAAAAATTCCATAAGGGTTTTTACCAGTTTAGGGGTTTGTACCTGATGATAAACAGACATAAATCAGTTGTTCAAAACGTTACGGATATTTTCTGTGATTGAACCGAGGACCCCTAATCAGTTGGGTTAATTTTGCATGATTTGCATTAACACAAACATTGTTTCAAATTTATGTTATAGCAAACACCGTTTATGAATGCTGCAGGAAACCTCTTCTGCATGTTTGTGTATGTAGCGCCACACAAAGTGTTGGCATTTTGATAGTAGTTATAAAAATACATGTATTTTTGAAGAACACATTTAGGAAGTGGGTGGAGGTCAGAACGAATACTAAACACTGTCTGATTCTTTGGAATTCAAGAACTTATAACGCACACCTTAGCAAACCTCAGTGTTTTTAAGATTCTATATAGATGGATACAATTTAAGTCAACACACTGGTACTGTCTTTTTCAGGAGCCGATCTTCTCTAAAGCGCAGCCTGCATTCCAGTATACGAGTCACGTATCACTGCAAGCGCCCTCTGGTCACATGTGGTATGACATTGCTTTCTTGTTAATGTCACACGATGAACCCGCCTGACATTTGACTGATTATGTCCACTGTTACGTATTGTGCTTTGTCCACACAACAGCCAAACTATTGGCTGGTATTCATGAAAATGTTCATCAAGTTGGAAGAATAATTAATCAACAAATTTTCATACTACACAATGTCGATGTGAGATGAATTTCTAAAGTTTTGTAGTAAGACATTTTATTTCGCTGCTTTTCTGTGTTGCATATATTCTCAGGCAGCTAAGAACATCTCGTTTTTTCCCAAAAATAAGGTTGTCATGGGCAAGCACACTTTCTGTGCAGTTGTGCCGAAATCTAGAATGAAATCCCAATTACCTTAAAAGCATCCATAGTTATCTTTTATTAAATTCTTATTTGTTTGAAATTGCATTTTCGTCTTAAATCTTCATCGGTTCCGACTCGTTATGTGGATAAATGTTTTGAAGTGACGTGGCTAATAAAGTGATGGTGATGCAGTAGTAGAAAAGCTTGACAACTTACAGCATAAGCAGTGAATTAATATATATATAAAATGTGTGTAATTTAAGCATATTTTCCTTAACAAAAATAAATCTTTACTTAATTAGTTAATAGACAAGTCTTTTTCATCAAAAACGCTGTTCTAAAACTGCACCCACCTGGTTTTGAAATAAGAAATTGCAACATACTAGTTGTCTATACAGCTGTATTTTGTAGGACACCAATTCAAATGATAATCTTAATAATGCGGTTTATTTTTCATATTTTGCAGGGGAACTTTCAAGATGGAACGTGAGGACGGAACTACTTTCGAGTGTCGTATTCCTCCATTCTCTCTGGAAAGTCGACAAGAGGAAGGAGCAACACCACGCGGCTTTGTCGTGTAACTTGGGTATCTACTCAAGTCATCTGCAGATGATGTTGAGACATGTACATAGGACTTGTTTGTGAGGACTGACTATTCTACTTGCACTATTCCCAGACAAGTGTCACTAGCATTTCTTTTTGTTGTTAATTAAACATACATGACCATGTATAGTCTTGAAAACCATCAATAGTAAACCCGTTTCATCATTATGAATGCTTTCATATTGTCCTGTATAATTATGTGAAATGACAGTGTGAATTTGTAAATCCCTGGCATGACAGTAAATGTATACATGCTACTGTGATGGGAAGTTGTATTTTAATGTGAGCTCATTTAAAAGTATAGATTGTTGAATGCATGTTTTTTAGTATTGTTTCCATGCATAACTGCATTATTTGAGAATCACAGTAAGTTTAGCTCAAGAGTAATAAGTCATATTGTAAAGTCATGTAATAAAATGTGTGTATTCATACTTATGTACTCTATCAGGCCTCAACATTAACACCTTTTTTAATGTGTTTGGCAAGTTCGGACCACCAGTTTTCATATTTTCTGGCCCAACGGTAACCCGACCCTGCTAGAAAACCGGGACGACCGTAAAGCCTAATTTTTTTATTTGCAATTTCAATAAATGTTCATTTGTTACGTTTTTGTTATAACTACAACAACAGCGTCTAATATTCAGCTCTGCGTATATGATGACGTGTGTGCACTGCACATTAGCAAATGACGTGGGTCATGAATTATTCATCCAATAACCGGTCTTGTTACACGTTGGCTAGGGATGGTAAGATGTATATGCATGATAAAACGCTAACTAGTGCATATTCCATAATGGAAAGACAAATGAAATAATTTGTTATGGGTCAAACGTTTGATAGCATTACGAAAGACAAAGTCTGCAGCAGTGGATCTTGTAATACAGCCTTGGCAGAACAAGAGCAAGGACTCTGGATAGCGTTCACATTATCGCAGACTGAAGCGTTGTTTACAGTTACATCACCCGTCGTAAACTGATATGTGGTATGGTGTTCAGATGCAATTTATCAAAGTATCATGTACGCCTGATCATGGCAATACTGACCTTAGCGGCCTCGGGCACAATCAAAACAAAAAAATGCTTTTGATGTGCTGATGACACCTAGATAATGTTTCAAGCCCCTCAATGTGCGAAGATTTTTATTGCAAATGACACCTTAATAGCAGAATGGCACCACGATTAAAAATCTTAATTTAACGTCACATTCTAACTTCTTATAGTTGCTATCTTAATATCGTAAATGAATTTGCACAAATAAGAGCTTTGGAAAAGTCTGCATGACGTTGCTCCCAGCGACCCTATGTGGTCTTCTTGTAAGCTAAGGACACCTTGGTATCAGCATTTTTTTTATACAAAATTTGGGCCAGTACCGTTTTGGACGGGCCAGTAACTACTCAAATCCTGGGCCCCCTGGGCCAGTGGATACAAAACCTTAATGTCAAGGCCTGTTTATTACACGCAAACACACAATTTCACAAAATAACAATATTTTTATAATACAAAAGTTGTCTACAGACCATGTACAAGATGACAAATACAATATTGTTTCACTACATCAATATCCACTTGTGTCCATGGCATGTTGCAATAATAATACATTGTAGAAGAGAGTTTCTTAAAACATAAGTTTTATGAAGAACATATCCAATCAATGTGCCTAACTCCCTGGCAGACCTGTTCAATGTAACACCATCTTTACTTCTCTGGGAAGCATTCAGCCACACTGCCTTTACTGCACAGTCTATTCATACATAAATATGCATTGGGAATTACTTTCTATAGCTAGGTACTCACTCGTACAGCTGAGTGAACTGGAGCAGCACGGAGTGATCGAACTTGTATCATTTATGTTCATATTGGATTGCGTTTTGATGACAAATCATCATTTCAGTTTTTTTAAGTTGAACTGCCAAGTTTCAATTACAGCATACTACTATGACATGCTCGTTTAATAAGTCATACGGAAGCACATGACTACAAATTGCTACATCAAAATACAGAAATTGGAAGTAATTAATTTACTACATTATATATGTAGTAATACCTATTTACAGAACCAATGTTCAAAATCCTGTGTGGATTACAGAAACGTTAACGTTAAACTCCCTTAAAATTGTCCGTTCTTGCAATCTGTGGGACTTGTCGCACTAAAATTAGCAGGCAGACATTCTCAAGAAGCACACTGCAGTTGTTTCGTGTGTAAGTGTAAAGACACTGTCTATGTGCACAGCAATTAGTGTCGTAGATAGTAATCTATGGCAGTGGAGAATGCAGCAAACCCAAGTGCTCCGAAAATCGCTGGCTTCATGCCCGCTGAAACATACAATACACCGCATTGCCAAGAGAGATGACACACATAATTCCAACACCACCCAGTCCTGAACAGTTGCTGATCAGCTCACGCAGCCACCAAACTTTAAGAATTTAGTTGCATTACGGTTCATCCTAGATTCAAACTGAGCGTCTGTTCACACTGTTATGCGATATTCAAACAAAACACTAGTCTACAAATAACTAACTGTCACTCGACAATACAGTAATACAGAAATGTTGCAGATCATCTCATCTTAGACCTAAATTACTGATCTTAAAGTCAAGCTGTTGAACAAATTCAACAAAGCCAAGTTCATTTAATAACAGTCCATAATATTCATGCCCAATGAGAACATTGCTACTCCTCATATACCACACTGCGCATGCGTTACATTAGTCTCATCACCACTGCCAAATTACTCCTCATATACCACACTGCGCATGCATTACATTAGTCTAGTCACCACTGCCATATTACTCCTCATATACCACACTGCGCATGCGTTACATTAGTCTTGTTACCACTGCCAAATTACTCCTCATATACCACACTGCGCATGCGTTACATTAGTTTACCACTGCCATATTACTCCTCATATACCACACTGCACATGCGTTACATTAGTCTCATCACCACTGCCATATTACTCCTCATATACTACACTGCGCATGCGTTACATTAGTCTCATCACCACTGCCATATTACTCCTCATATACCACACTGCGCATGCGTTACGTTAGTCTCGTTACCACTGCCATATTACTCCTCATATACCACACTGCACATGTGTTACATTAGTCTCATCACCACTGCCAAATTACTCCTCATATACCACACTACGCATGCGTTACATTAGTTTACCACTGCCATATTACTCCTCATATACCACACTGTGCATGCGTTACATTAGTCTCATCACCACTGCCATATTACTCCTCATATACCACACTACGCATGCATTACATTAGTTTACCACTGCCATATTACTCCTCATATACCACACTGTGCATGCGTTACATTAGTCTCATCACCACTGCCAAATTACTCCTCATATACCACACTACGCATGCATTACATTAGTTTACCACTGCCATATTACTCCTCATATACCACACTGCGCATGCGTTACATTAGTCTATCACTGCCATATTACTCCTCATATACCACACTGCGCATGCGTTACATTAGTCTAGTCACCACTGCCATATTACTCCTCATATACCACACTGCGCATGCATTACATTAGTCTCATTACCACTGCCATATTACTCCTTATATACCACACTGTGCATGCATTACATTAGTCTCATTACCACTGCCATATTACTCCTCATATACCACACTGCGCATGCATTACATTAGTCTTGTTACCACTGCCATATTACTCCTCATATACCACACTGCGCATGCGTTACATTAGTCTTGTTACCACTGCCAAATTACTCCTCATATACCACACTGCGCATGCATTACATTAGTCTTGTTACCAATGCCATATTACTCCTCATATACCACACTGCGCATGCGTTACATTAGTCTCGTTACCACTGCCAAATTACTCCTCATATACCACACTACACATGCGTTATGTTAGTCTCGTGACCACTGCCAAACTACTCCTCATATACCACACTGCGCATGTGTTACATTAGTCTCGTTACCACTGCCATATTACTCCTCATATACCACACTGTGCATGCGTTACATTAGTCTCATCACCACTGCCATATTACTCCTCATATACCACACTGTGCATGCGTTACATTAGTCTCATCACCACTGCCATATTACTCCTCATATACCACACTGTGCATGCGTTACATTAGTCTCATCACCACTGCCATATTACTCCTCATATACCACACTGCGCATGCGTTACGTTAGTCTCGTTACCACTGCCATATTACTCTCACCTATTACCATCTTATCTCGGAGAGACGCAACTGAAGTTGTGATAATTGAGACAACAGGTAATTTACTGAGACAAAGACCAAAGAGAATAACATGATTTTTGCGTATTGAGTGAAGATGCAATAATGTAATCTCCGACTGCGAGTAATTTGGCAATGCGAGTAATTTTCATGACATTAATAGTATAATAGTTCATCTGATGTGAGATAGTAGATGATTATTTTTTTTATTTGTGCAAACTGTTCATTTTTTCTGCCCAATGCACAAAATGGGTCTTACTGAGTAAAATATATATTGAACGTTATTCAGCCAGACCCCCCTTTCCATGGTAACAAACAAAATGGCTGCCATTTTGAGCAAATATTGGCAAATTTGGAAACACTGCCATTTTTTTATTGAACCCATATAGAGCATATATATATTGAACCCATATATAGCATATATATATTGAAGAATAAAAAAATATATTTGTTGCCAAAAACCAAGTTTTTTTTCACAAATTACAAACATATTATTTAACAAATAAAAACAAAACATGGAAAAATGCTCTGGTCATTCCACAATAGAATATGGATTTGCAAGAATTATAATTATACATGCTGAAAAAAAGAATGGCAGTGTTTCCAAATTTGCCAATATTGGCTCAACATGGTGGCCATTTTGTTTGTTACCAAGGAAACGGGTCTGGCCAAAAAGTTCAATATCTTTTTTACTCAGTCAATATGATCCATTCCATACCTTGGGCAGAGAAAAATTACATAATTTGCACAAATAAAAAAAATCCTATCTACCTGCCATGTCTGACCATAACATTTGTTGTACCGCAAAAGAATTACTTATTTACTTTTGAACAATTTTAAAATGCAAATGCTGACACTGATTATTTTCAAGATGGTCCGATAAAAGACGAGAGATTCTTAAATCTGAAATAAGTATGCTGGACGACTGCATACACCATCCTTGCCAAGAATACTGAATTGCTGTATCTGTCCACAGAATGTAGCAACGGCTTACCTCGTAGTCCTATCACTCCTCCAACTATACCTCCAGATAACGTGCCATTCAGCAACTCTGTCTTGCCTCGGTACTACACGAGAAAGAACAAAGAGTAAACAGAACAAGTGCTCTCCTGGAATATATATATATTATTTTCTTACATATGAGTCACCATTCTATATATTATTATCATAAAAACCACACCATAGGATTGGTTTGACAATTTTGTGTTCACGACAAGATACATACCAGTTAGTATATAGTAAATATTTTATTAGTAATTCATATAATTTAACAACGTTGCAGTGTAGATGTACAGTGTACTAAAATTAATGTTTTCGGAATATTGGAGTAAAATTCATTAAATTGCCAGTTAACTATAATAATTTTATTTATAAAGCGCTTTATATCCGGAATATAATTCTGCTCAGAGGTGCATAAAAATACAACATTGTTAAAATATAAATATACAATTGTTTGAGCTTACATGGTAAGTATATAATATTACATAAGATACGTAAAATATTATGTTAAAAAATGTAAGGCTTTTAAAACTCGTAATGTATAAGCCTAACTTATCCATAATAAATTAATAGTAAAGTAAAATAATAAATTAATAATTACAAAATATATAAAAACTACAGAGACACAACTGACCTATTTAGCTAAAAATAAACCAAGACTGCATAACTTTTACAAATACTCACAGATTCAATTAAGCATTCAGTTCCAGCAAACATGGCACCGATGAGAGCAAAGTTCTTGGAATATGATATCGTTCTCGCCTTCATCTCTTTCCAGACCAACTTAACTGTCGGCGTCTCAGTTCCAGTGATGTTTGGATCTATGCCAGCAGTGAATAGACCAAAGGCTCCCCCAAGAGCAAATCCTACAAGAAAATAAAGTTGAGGCATAGTGATCAGGTACCCAAAATAATTTAGTGGTCTCAGCATCACATTACTCTCTAACATGCTGTTGCTGGATCTGTGTCACTGGAATCTACACATTGTGTTGCGCGATCTTTGAATCTGAAGAATGCGCTATGTGATATCTGCAAACCGTATTAACGGTAGGCTGAATCTTTCATATTTTCTTGGCATTAATTTGTTAAATTGGTTGTGTTATTTAGATCCTACTGGTGTTTCATAATCATATTGTGTATCATGACTGGTGTGATCTCTTACTATGTATCTATATTAACTATTATGTATTACATGGTCATGGGCCTTTATTTCATGAAAAAGTTGTTTCAAGACAAAAGGTTTGGATAAAGTGACAGCATAGGCCAAAACAGGTATATCGATTGATCAAAAAACGATTTGCAAATCCGCAGATTGCTTGGCGCAATAGTAATCCGTAATCAGCGCAAATCCAGCAAATGCGCCCAATAATTACACGCCTGTGCGTCAATTAGCACGTATACGGTAATAGTAAATCGGTAGCGGTCATACGGGACACGGGCATCTGGATGTAATGATGACAGACACCGATTCGAATTGATGGTTAAATAGCAATACATCTAAGGCAGCATATAATCATAGGAAGACGTACCTAAAACGCAGCTCATTCCAGTTTTGAACGCGCAACTCTCGAAGAAAGATTGAATCCGTAATTCCTCGGGTGTTCTCTCTGGCGTTGGAATTCCCAATGGCGGTGGGAATACTTTCGACCTGCGTTTGTTTTCTCCCATGATTAGGTCTAGCTGGCGATACCAGTTGAATGTTGTAGTTGGCAGAATATTGGCGTTATCGGTGTTGACAGGGGGAAAGTCATGCTGCGCGCCGTCGTCCGTGGGCGCCGCCATCTTGAAAGACAGTGTCACACAATGTATCGATTGTCATTCGCCAGAGGTCAGCACCCAAACGGATGCCGTCCAAGAACTGAACCAGACATCCTTTCTTGTGGTTGTACCGTTGTGGGGGTTGTACGTGGATGTGGTGTTTTTGTGGGGGGGGGGGGGGTGCGAGTACGTGCGTTGATACATTTTAGTCAATGATGATGCAGTCCATGCAGGCTGGCAGCGTGGTTGATTTGAGTAAATGCGTTTATCCACCTGCTGATAGCTAGCTATATAGGCTCCAAAAAACACCTTACTTTTGAAACCTCCAACTGCACCATATGCCCTTGAGGCTCCCCAAAACAATCCCCCGTGAGACCCAATTGCACCCCCTTATTGATGCTCTCCGAATACATCAAATTAACTGCCCTCTCCCTCACACCTCCAACTATACACTTCACTTTTCAGACTTCTGACTGCATCCCGCCCCTTGAAAACCCTCCATGTACGTACTGCACTCCCAAAACTCCAACGTCCCCACCCTCCGTTGATATATCCATGCAACTACACCCCACCCCGTTAAGGCTCCCAAAACATCGTACTGCAGTGGCGTGTCCAGAGAGTGTAGTCTAGGGGGGGGGGACAAAACCTCCACTAGTGGCCGAACCAAAATTAGTGTAGACATTGTTTCGCTGCCGCGCCGCCGTAACTTCAGCTTCTCCGGCTCGACTGTGACATCGGAAGACGGGGTGGTGTGCTGTTAGCATTTTTTTTGTCGCTGCGCCGCCGTACTTTCAATCACAGGGCACATTCAAAAGGGTATAGGGGCACGGTCACGGGACCCATACAAAAATGCCTGCGGGCAAGCCAAATTCCAAAGGTGTAGAGGGGGCACGATCGAGTGACGGCAGCTTCCGGTAATTACATGGTATGCCGTGTCAGTTGTCCGACAGTTACAAAGGTAGCTCTGGACCAGAAGAAGATACGTGTCTTTGAATACAATAGCAAAACAATGGAATTGACTGTGGGGGAAATTACTATATATCTTGGATGCATGCAGCTGCAACAAGGGCTGCTGGTGACAGTCCACCTCAGCAGCATTTAATATTTTTGGCACGGTAATTATCCCCGAGCGAGCTAACAAAACCGTAATAACCCCTTCATTTTTAAATACCAAACTCAACAAAAGGATTTTTTTTAAGAACAAATAGTCGCATAATTTATATATTTATTAGTAAAATATAGCATTAGCAATATACATTGGCTTCTTAACACTTAAATAAAAACGTATGACAAACAATACTTTACAGATGAAAGTGTCTGTGTATGATTGAAGTTGGATCTTCTTGTTAAGCTTTGATGTGCGATGCTTTGTTACAGATGAAAGTGTCTGTGTATGTATCCAAGGATGGCATCTACCATGGAAGGTATTTGAGCTAGCATAATATCAGCAAACGGACACTGCTCTTTGTTTTCATCAAGCGGCGCTAACGATTTGGAGAACATGGCAATTAACCTCATTAGCCTGAACTTCATGTTGGCAAAAAATTGCTAAGGGAGCTGGCAACCCTGCTTTTGAGCTGTGAGACTATTAATCGTATTTCATGTTTGTGAGGGGTTCAGCTGAGTGATCTCACCGACACATATATGCACAAGACATATTGAGGTTTGCTAACATTTCAGCAATAAAAACGGCCTGAACCATAAACTAACGCTGCTTGTCTAAGATAATTCCACGGTTGTGTCCTAAAGAGTTATTTGCTACATATGTCCCGCGTGTTCGGCGCCTACGACAACTATCGGCGATTCAACTAACATTCATGGTTTGATGATATCTTCTCCAGTTGTAATTAACGACGTTCTTACTTTCAGTATGAGGCATTCTTAACTTCCGATACGTCATTCCATAATATATATTCAATGTAGCGTGCTACAAGAGGGCATCGTCGTGATGAATTAATTACTGAAATAGACGCACTTTAAAAAGCTTATCTTACCCCTGAACAAGTCAGAATTACCCCAAGGGGGTAATTACCCCCAGCCAGGTTAAATACCGCTGAAATACCTCAAGCGCATTGCACTGGTGGACCAGGCATGTTCTCGTGGTTTAGGGAGGTTCGACGTTTTAGGGAAAGCTATGTAGTGTCCCATTATTTTGAAAACCGTCAACTGCACCCCCTCTTTAGAACACCAACTGCACATTGAAGTTCACACAAAAACTCAAACTGCATCCTCCAGAGGCTCGTCACAAATAACAATTGAACAAAAAATAATGTGTGGGTTTGTTTTATTGTTTTTCACAAGCATTCTCTCAAAAAGGAATACTTTTTTTTGACAAATATTGTCTTTTAAACAGATATTCTCTTAAAAAGTGAGGTTCGTTCAAACCTTCTGAACCGTCCCCCATGTCGTACCTTATCATTTGACATTATCGTGTTCTTCTGTGATTCTTGACATTTGGATTCTGGAAATTAAACCGCACAGGTTGGTAATGTTGGATGACGGGTGTAAAAGGCTGGCAAGCACATCACGTGTTATATGGATCGTCTCCGAACAGGGCAGCTGTTTAATGTTTCACTGTAGGCCTACATGTATGTTGAAGGCGATACGTAGCGCTGAGCAAAGCAACAAAGTAACATATACGACATGTCAATAAAGACAGCAATGATGTGTCTAAAGACACACTGCATTAGTCATCATAGGCGTGTTGCACTCCACACGCATACACGGTAACACCACGGTTCCCATTGGTGTCTGATGACTCATTTACATGTTGCGACACTGTTTTTACTGTATTGAATAGTATACCGTTATATCGTTGTATTTTCACTGCACAGGTAACCATACTGCTTCCCTGGAGTGTACTTTATTTACTAACTGTGCTCCTCAATAGAACATACGACCGAAACAGCGCTTTCACCGCACTATGTTGTTCGCTACTTTTTTTTATTTCTTTCCAGGTGATTCACTGAGTTTTTTTGGCGCCTGAGCGAAATATTAATATTTGGTGGGTTAAGCAGGAGCTGCAGCGCCACTTCGCCGTCGGATCGTGACATAAAAAAACGGGATGGTGGGGAGTGCTGTTGTGCAGTCCCACGAGGATCGGCAAAACACCACCTTGAGGCTCTCCAAAAACATCGATTTGCACCTCCTATAGACTCGCCAAAACCCACCTTGAGGCTCTCCAAAAACCTCGATTTGCACCCCCTTTAGGCTCGCCAAAACCCACCTTGAGGCTTTCAAAAAACCTCCAATTGCACCCCTCGCGATGCTCGCCAATAAAACCTCCAGCTCACCAAAATATTGAGGGCTAATCCTATCTCCAGCCCCCCCACCAAAAATATTGGTGGCTTAGCCCCCACCCCCTAGTTCCGGCGCATATGTCTTTAGTTCCTCGGCTATGGATCTACTCCAGCTGTTTTCCTTTTTTCTTGTTCCTTGTGCTTCTCCCGTTGTGGGTTTTTTCTCCAGAGGATGTGTCCAATACATGCCCATTTTTGTTTTGAATCACATTCTTCTTGCTGGTTTGATGTGTCCTATTCACGTGTAAAAACAATTAATCCGTGGCATGTGGTGTAAATAAAAGAGGCCGAACATGTACTGTTTAATGCAAATTATATTATTAAATTACATTGGAATTGTCGTGTAGAATAACGATTGTTTTAATTTATCATATCCTGATGAATTGTGAATGTCCATGTTCAACAATATGATGTTATGTACGGTTTTGTCACTGGAACCATGAGAACAATACGAAGACAACACTACACGAAGAACGTATATGTGTGCGTGTGCGTGTGCGTGCGTGCGTGCGTGCGTGCGTGCGTGCGTGTGTGTGTGCGTGCATGGGTGTG
Organism: Escarpia spicata; assembly: GCA_963995525.1. Classification (NCBI taxonomy): domain Eukaryota; kingdom Metazoa; phylum Annelida; class Polychaeta; order Sabellida; family Siboglinidae; genus Escarpia; species Escarpia spicata. The sequence continues at coordinate 10,577,386 of OZ023213.1, forward strand.
GGTGTATGCGCATATGTGTATGCATGAATGTGTGCATGCATGCATATATGTAATAATATATATCGACTATATTAACGTACTTACGTACATACGTACGTATGGATGAATGTATGCATGCAGCCATACATACATGAATGCTGGCGTGTTCGTACATAAAGCACACATAGTTTCAAAGAAAACCTTTCCTACTGAAAACTTATTGTTCTTCTCTACCGTTGCCTGTGTGTGTCGTAAAAAAGACGACGCGGGGTCAAGCACATACTGCGTTTCCTTACTGTCTTCTCAGACAATCCATTGTTGTTTCCAACTCAGTTTTTACACAAACGTTTTTTATAACAACGTTGTCAACTGATATTCGTAATCACAACCGAGACACGACTTGGGCTCTATTTAGTAGGGTACTCTACATAGGAATTGCATGGAAACAAGTTACATTGCTAAAACGTTTGCTTGACAAACCACCTGGAGACAAAATATCCATTCATATTAGTTTTAAATAGTTACATGTGTAAAGTGCATTTCGACAATAATTCCACGTGTTAATTATTTAATGTGTGTTATAAATTCGTGCTTGTGATGGAAACTGATGGCACGATGATTTAATTGGTAATGCGAGTTCGACATTCTGGGACGTAGTGTAGAGGAGATCTGCGGCGCATCCCGATCATTTGTCACGTTAGCAGAACAGATATCGTCGACAATATGTCTGCACCCAATCGTTGTCAGAACATGTTTAGCAAATGACCGTGCCAACATATAATACATCATACTAACAACACCGCCGACTGTTATTTAATTAAAAAACAATACTATCAGCAAAGTACACATATAAGTCGATCTGACGTTTGGGTATTTTCTATCGCGATCGACCTCGAGTTGACAATTCAGTGCTTGACAAAAAATGGCTGTATTTCTTTTTACTGGCGGGAATAGTAGGTTTACTCTACTAAACATTCTACTGGCGGCCGAGTTTGATGTGCGGTGGGCGTTCCGGTTGGGCAACCAACCAGGTCCAGTCAAAATTCATTCAGAGTTAAGAAGGCAATTAGTATTCGCCAAGTCACCATTTGCCAGAATGTCCTCTGCCGACACATTCCGCTTTCTTCTCTTTTGTTTTGAATATGTTCACCCCCATCACGAAATGAGTCTTATTGCATCAAGGATCATGTTCCTTGTTATTATACAGTCGGAAAGAGAAGAAAACTAATTTATGTTGGCACCAACAATATTATGCCAAATAAAACGTGTGCAAAGTATTTTTAACATTGTACTGGCAAGGTAGTTCTGAAAGGTCACGTTTTGTACGCTTGACTATTCACGTGTTCGCCAGCAGGTATTTCAAAAACATATTTTGTTTACTAGCTTATTTGAGTTAATTATGTTTACTAAATCGATAGCTTATATTGTAATTTCTTAAAAGTAGCCTTTAAAATTCCCAATACATCCAGACCATCCACTGGCTTATTTTCTGACCTGTATCTAAACAAATTGTGTTAGTGCATTGCAACTCAACTCAGCAGTATTAACTTAGGTCGTATAGATGCAGGGCTAGATTTTATGTGAAGTACAAGGGAAACACCCAAAACAATAAGGACATTGATAATTGTCATTAGCTTATTTAACGATTTGTACATTACGATTGTAATAACGTGTGTTATGATCAATACACAAATCGTAAAATAAGTTAATAAAAATGATCAGTTATTGTTAGTATGACCATTAGTATAACATTGCTCGTACTTCTGATTTACAAATGGTACGGGTACTTGCATGTACTTTATTGTCTTTATCTCAAACACGATTGCATTTATAGATAATACAATTTCGTCTTGCATTGGTGGCTCTGGAAGATATCATACGTTCTTTGATCACGCGCTCTTTTGTTAAAGAACATTATTTACATTAACAACATATATTTCCCAAACAGAAAGGAATGCGTGCGCCCCTGCCTCGCGCTCCCCTTTTTCCTACCATTGCTATCCAAGTGCTGATACCAGCACTGATAAGTCAGTCCAATAATTGACGGATCCAAAAACTGATGTCACTCACAACCATCATTTGTTGTTCTGTGTGACCTTTCTTCGAGCTTTTCTTACCACCAATGTTTACATAATATTATAAAGGTAAGTTCTTATTTAACGCAATATCCAGTCTTCGGGACTGTTCAAAGCGCTTTACACTTTACTCCCTGGCAACTACACGGTACACAATCTCGACTTTTCTGGAAAGCATTCAGCCACGTTGCAATTAATGCGAAGACTGTTCGTACACAGATATCCACCACTCTTCATCGCCAGGTGCTCATTCATACACCTGGGTTAACTGGAGCAACGTAGAGTGAACGAACTTGGTACGACATGGCAGCACAAGATTCCAACCCGTGTTCTCTTGTTGCTTGATGTAAGAATCTCTTTACAGCTGTTCACAACTAAACTGGGATTTGTGCGGTGCGTAACGTCAGGGCAATCGAACAAAAAGGGAAACAATTGTGTAGAAGGATGTTCAAAATAAAGAAAGAAAAACAACGAAAACCAACGAAAAACAAACAAAAGCGCGGATAAAAACAAGTGGTTCACTATACACATAAGTTTATAGCTTTAGAGGATGTGGACGACATGCAAGGATTGCATTTCCCTGATGGCTGGCATGGCGACACACAGGAAGGCTGGCAATGATGGCGTGATGTGTAGAACAGCAGATTGTGGTAGTCTGTTCCATATGGTACTGCTCTGGAATGCATATTTATATGCATTTATGGTTGGAATTATTGTGTTGGTATATTTAAGTGGATGGTCGATTCTGTTGGAGATATGCGTGATTGCTGGAAAAGTGACGGAGGGCTGATGTTGACCATGCGGTAGTGGATTTTGTCAAACATTGATGCTTGTTGAATGAGGCGACGTGTGTGGAGCGAGTCCCAGTTGAGTTTGTTTATGAGTGGTTTAAAATGTGTTTCTTTTCGGTAGTCGGAGAAGAAGAATCTAAAGATTTGGTCTATGCGGTTAATTTCTGTTGCTGTGGTGGGATTCCACACTTCACTGGGATATTCAATGTGTGGTCGGACAAGGGTTTGCTAAGCTTTTTCTTTTAGATTTTGTGAGCAAGATTACAGTGTTCTTCTTAAGAGACCAAGTGTGCGCCTGGCTTTGGTAGTTATTTTGATGCAGTGGTCGTTCCATCTTAGGTCATGTGATATTGTGACTCCAATGTAGTCGTGCTTTTGAACATGGTTTAGTGATTTTCCCAGTAATGATTATTGATATAGTTTGCGGTTTCGTTTGCGTGTGATGGTGAAGACTGCACATTTCTTAACATTGAAGTTCATTGACCACTTCTTAGACCACGTTGTGGGGGTTTCTAAATCATTTTGTAATATATATTGATATTTTGTGGTATTTAATTTTCTGTATAGGATGCTGTCGTCTGCAAAGAATTTAATTGTTGAATTTATTTGTTCCTTGATGTTGTTTATGTCTAGAAGTAATAGGACCGGCCCCAAGACAGATCCTGAGGGATTCCGGAAGTGACATTAGCCCAGGAAGAACGTGTGCGAATGACTGAAACACGTTTTTTTTACGATGGGATAAGAAGCTATTGATCCAGCCAAGAGTGTTGTTTCGGATGCCGTAGTAGTTTCGTTTATCTGATAGGTGGTGATCAGCGACTTTATCAAACGCTTTACTGAAGTCTAGTAAGATTACATCTGTCTGACCTTTTTGATTTAGTGTTTCTGACCAGTCATTAATTGAGTTTATGAGTTGTGTTACAGTAGAGAGGCAGTTCCTGAATCCACGTTGTTCATCAATAAGGATGTTATGAGTGTTGAGATGTTTGGCGACATGACTTGGGGTTATGTATTCCATGATTTTACAGCACAAGCAGGTCAAGGATATGGGTCGGTAGTTGGAGGCGTCTGATTTTGGACCGCCCTTATGAATTGCTGTAACCAGTGCTTGGCGCCACTGTTTTGGGACTGTTGCTTGGTTATGAGATTGTTAAAATAGACATCTAAGTGCTGGAGCTAGCTCATTTGCAACAATCTTAAGGAAACGAGGTGACATTTCATCAAGACCCCATGCTTTTGATGGGCTTAAGTTAGATAATTGTTTGGCTATGCCGGCAGTTGAGATAATATGTAAATGAGGAATAGAGGCATATGGAGATGGACCTTTACTGTGCATTGGTGTATGTGTCTGCTTATTAAATACGCTTTGGAGGGGAATGTTCAATGTCTCCGCCTTATCGTGATCTGTGCTGCACATTTTATCAGAAGTTTTAAGTGTTGGGATTCCTAGGTTTTCTGTGCGAGTGAATTTTACGTATGACCAGAAAGATTTTGGGTTTTCAGTTGTATTCTTGCCCATTATGTTGTTGACATAATAGTGGTGTGCTGAGCGGATACATTTCGTAACATAGTTGCGATATTCACGATAGGCTTTCCAATCTGATGGGGTGTTTGTTTTATGGGATGTTGAGAACAAGCTGTCACGTTTTCTCATCTTATGCTTCATTTCAGATGTTTTCCAAGGAATATCGTATTCCTGTAGTGAGTTGAGAGTCCGACGCTCGATCCACTGCGTCACTGCGCTCTACACATATGTGCATTACACTATTAGGAAGGCATGGCATCTGCCAGTGCAATCTTCACCGCATACGAGTCTCGCTTAAACAACTTTTCCCTACGTTTTGTCGCAAAAAAGACTTTGGAGGCATCATTTCAAAACAAAACAAAATGTCCTACAAATTCACATTTGTACAGGCATTTTGAAAGTTTGACGGACATGGTTGTTGTGGCAATTAGTCACGTGGTGGTTCCATCTTTTGTAGGGTAGCACGTATATAAAACGGTTGTGCAGTCACGCTTACAACACTCATGTTAGTGTTTGCTACAGTGTCAAACCAGCGGCTGCTGTGTCATCGTTCGACAATTTACTGACTCTATCACACTTCTAAGTTTACATCGATGTCATTCGTTACTATTAAACCCCCCATAACTTTTAATGACGCTGATCGAATATCGCGATAACCGCGTCATTATCTTTGTTGTAAACACGTCCGATTCTGAATCAGTGTTCAGTGTTCCTATCTTGCTACAACATATGTGGCGACCTTTAATTTTAAGGAATACTTCTCCTCTCACTCAATCATCTTCGTGCCTCCTGAGAAACAAAAGGCGCTTCAACAGGAGCACGCCACTGCTGTCGGTCTGCTGCCTGCTTGTTGGTGATGTTTCAAGTCAAACTGCACACTGATGGTTCTTCTCCACGTTTCCTTTGAGCGGCCACGTCTTCTTTTCCCGTATGCTTTGCAGCCGTCTTGGGCAATGCTTCGGGGACAACCAGTAAACATGTTTCTGTCATCCCCATTTCCCTTCTCTACATGTGTTGGTATTGCTGTTCCGTTGGTTTTGTGGTGCTGATCTTCGTTGGTGTTGTTGCTAAGCCAGAATACACTTAGCATCTTCCGAAGTAAGGTATCAAGCTTAATACCATTCTTCCATGGATACATTTATGTTAAGCATACAGAGTCACATATTTAAACGGTGTCAGTCTATCATAATCAAACTTTATTACACCCATAGTATAAGTGCGAAACAATGGCAAAACAAAATAATAATAAAATACCAGACATGTAACTAAGCATTTTTGTATAGTCTATATATACAACGGCATTCTTCACAAGGCATTGCCGCAATTGATCTCCCACATGTATCTACTAGATGAAATTGACGAATACATTATTCTGCGTGTATGACTATGTCATGCAACGGTCGGATACATAATTCAATGTCATGAATTATAACTCAACGTGGCCCGGCATTTAGCATAGCAAATGTGCCTATTAACAATGCAGGAATGCACAACACACACCGGCAACAAACGCCGGGCCAGCACCATAAATAGACCGGTGTCGTTTCCTGTTCATGTTCCTCAGGTGACGAACGGAGTCACAGCGAGCGGAAAATTACACTTTAACGCGGCATTAGAGCATAATGGTGACGCCGGCCAGAGGCAATAGACAGTGACTCATCCGTCGTTCGTTTGTTTCACTGTAGCAACAGTCAGGTTCGTCGATGGATATATGACAATTGATTCTTTTTTCCTTAAAGTCGTTTTGTCCTGTAACAGTCGGTGTTGCCACAAGAAATATTGGAACGGAACAGAAGGCGCGACGAAATATGAGTACTGTCGACACACGTCAACAAAACCGCAGAGTTGCCGCAAATAATTCCATTGTATACGTGTGAAGCCGGGTACGGGTGAACCGTATTCATTTGGTGAATACTAATTCTGAGAATAATGTCGCCAATTGTGCAGTTGATTCGGCGTAGGCCGCATGTCCTCTTTGCAAATCTTGAAACGAGTCTAGGCGCATGCTATTCACACAATGTTATTATTTACACAGGAGAGGCGTATTTTTCAATACGTTACTGTATATCCAACATAATTGTTCAGTTCATTATGCATTAAATTCAAGTATCCTCGACACTGCATACTTCAGTAACACAACTGACAACATAGTCAAAGCTGCGGCGTTTATACATAGTTTACATACACAGGTAAATCATCGGATACAGGGATTAATAAAGTTGGTGTACCGCACTATCTGGCTCCCGTTCGGTAGCATCAAACCGTCCGTTTGGCTGTTCATTTGGTTGTTCCTTGTGCGTCCCCGCCTCTCCGTTCTGTCGTTCTTTAATCTGCCCCGCACTGCCGTTTGGTCTTTCCACTCCCTTCTCCAAGTCCTCTCTGGGGTGTTCGCTGCGCTGTTGCGATTGTCCGTTCGGATGTCCGTTATGTTGCGGCCTCTCTCCGATCGGTTGTCCGTTATTCTCGAGTTTCGTCCTGTCGCCGTGTCCATTGGTAGGCGTGTAGTCCTCCTCGTATGCTTCCTCCAACGATTGCGGACTCGGGCCGTCTGTAGCGGGTAAGGTCGTCTTGATGCAGCCGAAGAGGCTGGTTTTCCGTTGGAACGCAGCACACGCGTAGCAAGTGACGCAGACACTACATAAAGCCCCTGCCACCAGGACGCCGACGCCCGCCCAGTATCCAGAGTGTGGCCGCGCGAACACGCACACGAGTACGAACCCCACAATCAGCATCACGACCGTCAGCAGCAAGAAGAATATCCCGGTCGTGTGGAAACACACATTCCGAGACTTGGCAACTGCCATCTCGTTCGGTTTTCCGTGAACTGACGTTAGCGCAAGACAGCTGGACGTCGTAGTCCCAACAAGAACTGCAGCGAGTAACGCGAGTAGCCAAACTGGTACGCAACCAGCGTGGGAACACAGCGCGCGGTATTTGGTCACGCGTGGCTGAGCACGGGACACGCATGCCTGAACAACTACACTGTACAACCCGCGCAACACTTCGCCCTCTATTTGAGCAAGGTATTGTATATATTAACTTTGGGTGGGACACTTCGCCTTTCTATTGAGACACGTAATTATTTACTGACTAATTGATTGAATCGTCCATTTATAGATGCGCTAATTATGGCTGGGAAACAGTCACTGTTATAGGAAAATTGGGAGAGGGTGAAAATTGAGAAAGAAACGTTGGGATTTGCGTTGCGTAGTGTTCTTATGTAGATAACTATAGGTCGCTGCTGTCTCATATTGCAATCTACTGAGCCGTTTTGCCATTTAATGATTTACTTCGTCCACCATCTGTCCAACGTTTGACGTTGTCGATCCATACTAAATTCACTCTACCTATCTTTTGTTTTATGGTGTGGTATTTTTTCTGCTAACTGGCGTGATGTCTTTGTTTTATGAGTAATATCATTCCAGGTCTGTACGCCGTAGAGAATGTCAGCCACATCCATTATATCCTGCCAATTCTCCCGTGAAATCCGGGATTCTCCTGGATTTTTGGTGTACCTCCCGGTCTCCCGGAATACAGGAAAATCTCCTGGATTTTCTATGAAAATATGCACTTCGTGACACACAACACCAGGGGAGACGTGCTGAGACGTGTTGAACCGCTAAATTTCCGTTGAAAAATCCCCAACCGCACCCCCACGCCCCCCCCCCACCTGCCGTCTTCGAGACAACGAACCGGTGAAACGGGAAGCGAGCTGGACCGCTCATGAATCTCCCGGATTTCAACAAAAATAGTTGGCAGGTATGTACATCCATTATGGTCTGCTTAGACGTACTTGGGTCTGGAATGGGTGCTAGTAGTGGCATTATAGAGTGTGCGATGTTCGTGCTCTCTCTCTCTCTCTCTCTCTCTCTCTCTCTCTCTCTCTCTCTCTCTCTCTCTCTCTCTCTCTCTCTCTCTCTCTCTCTCTCTCTCTCTCTCTCTCTCTCTCTCTCTCTCTCTCTCTCTCTCTCTCTCTCTCTCTCTCTCTCTCTCTCTCTCTCTCTCTCTCTCTCTCTCTCTCTCTCTCTCTCTCTCTCTCTCTCTCTCTCTCTCTCTCTCTCTCTCTCTCTCTCTCTCTCTCTCTCTCTCTCTCTCTCTCTCTCTCTCTCTCTCTCTCTCTCTCTCTCTCTCCCTCACTCCCTCACTCCCTCCCCTAAAATTATGGTTTCATTTGACACAGTTATAAAGACATACGTACATTTGATTTGACGGATATTTTATAAAATGGCTGCCATTTCTTTAAAAGTTCTTTAAAAACAAGTAAACTTCCCACACTCGATTTCCTGTTGACTGAGACCTCATAGTGACATTAATTCGTAAAAAAAAACGGTTTTGGCAAGCAAATCTCATGATGTAAAACACGCCGTAACTAATTATTCAATTACTAATTGTTAGGGGAAGATTTTAAATGTTAACGGAAACTCCAGATTCACGATTATATAAATACAACAGATGTATACCATCATCTAAGCTCAGTTCGGGACAAAACGAAGTCGTACGAGATTGTTTAATGTTATTGTCTGGTGGCAGGGCCCTCGTATAGACATATATATTGACGTTGTGTTTGGCGGTCAGATTGACGTTGTGTTTGGCGGTCAGCGAATATTGTTTATTTCTAGAGCGGAAGTACAACCTGTAACCTGATCTTGGGACTCTGTCCTGGTTTTAATCAAGATCAAACCGGAGATATATGAAATAGGTGAACGAAAGAACGAACGAACTAAGAAGTTTATTGACCCCATGTATATAAAAGGTACAATTTGTTTTGCATCCTTCATTGTATAAATACAATGAAACATATATAAACACAAATATTCATATATACCCATGATACATCATTCGTAATTTGCGGAACAAAATAATTAATATATTTAAAACATAATATATACGAGACGGGGTCGATGACTCCTATTAATATAAAATGTCGTTATCACAGGAGCCACCCCATGTACGTTAATAATAACCTAGGTCCTTTTAATCAACAATAAAGTCCATCTCAAGTGTGTGTGTGCGTGTGTGCGTGTGTGCGTGTGTGCGTGTGTGCGTGTGTGCGTGTGTGCGTGTGTGCGTGCGGGTGTGTGCGGGTGTGCGGGTGTGCGGGTGTGCGGGTGTGCGGGTGTGTGTTCGTGCATGCAAATGCCTTATTTTTTGTTTTGCATGTACATGTACGCATGTACGCACTCTTACGCTAGCGTCATTGTAATCGATTACACATTCTCAATACTTCATTTATGTTATATGTTTTGCTGACATGTATAACAGTTTGATAGTGTTCACCTATAATCGTATTTTTGTAAGAAATAATTGTTCACATACATTGAAAAACCTCGCATACTGTAGGTGTATATCTTATATTAAATTAAATCGGGAGTGTTATTTATAGCGAGTGACAAGTTGTGGTTCAAGCATTTCGTTGCAAAGTCATGCTTAGTTCTGAACGTACCGTGTATATCTATTTTTTGTGCTTTCCGAGTGTTGTAGTTGTGTATGTTATCTTTTGGGACAATTTGCCATTTTATTAAATAATCCGGTAGATTTTTGAGAATACATATTAAGTAAAATTTTAATTCTTGTAGCTTTAAGATGTATTCTACGTTTAACAGGTTAAGTTTTTAAAAAAGTGGTTCAGTATGTGAGTTATATTTGCTGAGACGTTTGACGCTCTCTATAAGGAGCTATAACCATTTCCCCACATTTTAGAACTAACTTGCACAAATTATGTTATTATATAAGCCTACGCCATGGAAGTTTTATCATTTGTTTTGTGTTTACAAGTTTGAAAAGCATAGACCCTTTAAATGTAAAAGGGCCTTTATCCCAAAAAGTGTACAAATGGTTTTTGCAGGTCCAAAAATAATTATTTGATTCTAAACAATTAAGTTATATAAAACTTATTGTACATATAAAGACGCATATTTTCCATAAATAGTTCAATGTAATAGAAGTTACTTTTGTTATGACAGCTATTTGAAGCAACCTTGATTTATTAAGATTTATTAAGATGTATTAAGAATCAAGATATATAAGATATCATTTGACTTGGAAACATTTTGTTCCCGTCATGGATACTTTGGTGATAATTTTAGCATTGTGTTGCTTCATGGAAAGGCCTAATTTCAATTATTACAGCTTTTTCAGAAACGTGTTTGGGAGTATTACTGAAACATAACCAGTAACGTTGATCAGTTATCTTTGGCTATACTAACTGCCATATGTGTCCGCGGGTCGGAACTAGGCAAAGTGTGAGCTAAAAACAACTTTGACGACGCTGGACACGCAATATAGCTATTGTTAGGTAATACCATTATTCTTCATCCCAAACAAGTAAAATATTTAGGAAAACGTATGCTGTGGTATGCAACTATACACAGGTATGGAGGTTTTATTGGTTTTTATTATTTCACTTCCATAAATGGTTCTTAATTTCATAATTATTTGTGCATGTTGTTTAATTATCTGATCCATAACACGTTTGACGGTTAGTTAATGTACACCAATCTAATGTATCGATGCTGGTGTTTATAAAATATTTACTAATCATGATATTAACGACATAAAATCAACAAATAACACTCCAAAACAGGCTAACAACTGATGACGCTGGACACTTTGCGATGACGCTGGACACGGGTTGGGCAGAACTGACTCAAAGAACACTGGTTTCCTAACAACTGAATAAACAAATTTTATGTGAATGCATTTTTGAAGGGATCTATGCATGCTAGGGCGACTTTTCCAATGTTATCAGGAGCTAGGTTTATTACGTATCACCGGTAGAGTTGTAATTATATATGTATATACATGAGTGTGAATCTACAGTTTGTGGACCCGTTTACATTGAATTGTTACACGTGTCACATGCTCACGTAATATAGCCATATCCCCAGTAAAGGGTTTGTATATAGAACTACCTGTCAGAAGCACTTACTGTGTCCGCTTTATGTACTCGCCATCTGGCAGGACAGTGTCCGTTTGTCGCTACTCGGTAACATTACTGCGGTTGTTTCCAAACTGTGCAAATTATCATCTATTAAAGCTCTTCTTGATATGCATTTTTTACACAACACGTCCGGTCGTGTTAACATATCAGCCAGTCAGTTGAGTGTTAGTTTCAAAGGATTTTGTATATGTTATTTAAGCAGATGCTATTGCTTTTGAAGCGTGCACTAACATCAGGGTTCGGAATTGACTGACAAAAGAAGCAGGATATGATTTTTTTATTTGGATTTTCCTCACACAATTTAGCATGCATGTATTGAAGATCAAATGTATTTAGCTTTTTCAATTGCTTTTTCTTATCATTAGTCTCACTAAACTACTTCCTGACAGAACTCAGAATCAATTTATTTGATCTATAAATACGATACATAGACAACGAATAACGTAAGTAATAGATAAGGTCGGGAGACTCCCATTAAGATATATAATATCGCTAGCACAGGAGCCACCCCATGACAGGAAATGTATCCAGCTTGTTTCTTCAACTCAAACCATTCTAACTAGGTGAGCGGTAAGTCCCCCAAAACTGCTTTATTTTAGGAGTTTAAATGCCCCCCCCCCCCATACACACCCAAATGTTATATCTTTGGAAAGCCCTACATCTTCCCGTCACGATTAGGCCTGTCTTAGAGTTACCAAGTGGTACAGTAAGCGTAAATCCAATGTCAAACAGAGTCATCATCAAACGATCAATATTAGAAATTGGGCGCTTCCGAAAACTTCGTAATATTACAATGGCTATCTAGCTACTTTATTTAACTAGATTATGGCCGATTCATATATTGTTGGAAAGCGTATTGTCTCACCTTCAAGATCTTGTACAAACTGGTACTGTATCCAGGAAGGATAAGAGTGACGACAAGGTCAAATAAGGTCATCCATCAAATGACGAATATTTGAAAGTTTACAATGCCGCGAACATCATAAAGTTACACTGACTGTGTTTCTACTTCACGACTACGAACAAATCATATACTGTATGAAAGGACAATTTCTCCCCGTGAAAAATGGTATGACATGGCGCTGTGAGGTGAAGAATAGAGTTCAAACAGGGTCACCGTCAATTGATGAATGTTAGAAATTGCGCTTTTCCGCAAACGTTACACAATTTCATTGGTTGCGTATATCTACGTCACCTACATACTCATGGCCATGTTATATACCACTGGAAAGCATAATTTCTCCCCGTGAAAAGGAGGTGGTATAAAGTCGAACCATCAAGTCAGTACGCGTGTAGTGAAGATCAAACAAGGTCACCATCAACTTATTAATATTCAAAATTGCGCCATTCCATAAACATTATACAATTAAAATGTTTGCCTATATATTTGCCAATGTACACAAGGCTACATCATGTACTTATTGTATCCCCGTCAAAATTAGATATTACATGTGACTGTTTTAATAGAGCTACAATTATGTGATGCGGACGTTGAACAAGGTCACCATTGATGAAGTTACCATTTATGCTTTACAACACCTTGAAAATCGAGCAATTTTCTTTTCTTTTTGTATCAGCAAAATATTCAATCATCACAAAGGATTCCAAAGGATTGGTGAGTCAAGTTGCTGAGGTTACTAGAAACCTTCTACCAACCTTTACTTTCTATTCACTGTCGTCGTCACCGTCACGTAGAACGTCTTGGTCGCCAGTCGAATGTGGGTTTCCACAGTTTTCATTTCCATGACATGTGCACAGCTCTGTGCAACACAAACTGTTTTGACTGCATGAACAATTGATTGTGCAGCGACTTCTACTTGAGCAGGAACATATGAGTCCTCCCAGGAGCTCTGACGCCATTGGACCTTTGAAGAAAGCAGGTACAAGTTTGCTATTCTCTCTCTCCCATCCATGCGGCGTTCAACATTTTCACAGAGTTATCGTCGTCATATCTATCAAACATTTCCACAACTGTGTCAGCTCTTTGAAATACTGTCAGAAGTTGTCTGAAGTATACTACCGCTAATGCATTAAATGAATTGAATTGGTCCCCCGCCATCGTTTGAATGACAGCCATGGCATCCCTAATATACGCTGTGGTTCGGTGGTGCTTTGTGATAGATCAGATACTGTCTCGCCTTGATGGCCCAGTTCCGCTTTGTTAGTTTTCCGCATTGTACCATCAGCATTAAAAATGGCCATCGGCACTAGCCCTATCGGGTGGCCGAGAACGGTGGCCATAGAAGTATCATTTCTGCACCTCGTCAACGACAGGAATCTGCCGAATACAATCTCTGGACTAATAGCTGCTGTTACAACACTTCCCATGCCACACTTGAAATCGATCTTGTTCGCCATGTCTGCAAATGTTTTCAGACTTACTGATGGAGCTGTAGAAGTTGCATGTTTCACCTGATTCAAGTGCTCCAAGCACATATCTCTCCAGCTTCTCCTCCCCTGCACCTACGATGTTGAGGAGCGAATTTTGCACTTCCAGAGTTGCATGCACACCCGTAGAAAAGTTGATGAGTACATGGTGAGATACTGGGTGAGATTCAGGCTCGAACGGATTGGTCATGTTGTTAACAGCATGCTTGGTCAGAGCTCTCACATGCTCTTCATCCTTCTTCAGTGTGGATGCCAGTACTTCTTTGTGATCCTTGTCTTCAGTACTTATGGACAAACCACTCCTTTCTCGTATTGCTTTCGCATATTCACTCATGATGTGCCTTGTCAGTGTCCACCTGATGCGTGCTGGTTCTTTCTAGTAAGTCCGACTATACCACGTCTTCCCTTTGCATCTCTGATGACTGTTTTCTCTGTGCCCATGTCGCTCCAGATCCCATTGAAACTATCTCTTGAATCAAACTGTAGACTACAGTGTCACAAGGACACTGTGTTGGTTGTAACAGTTGACGACGGTGCCTTTGCTTTAAGATTTGTTTTACTCAGGTAGGATGAAAGACATGTTGAGTGGTACACGGCATTCTTAGCTATCAAGTCCTCCTCTGATATTCTCCTCTTTGACAAGCAGGCTTCTTCAGGTTTGTTGCCCGTTCAAATGTTTCAATTTTGTGCAACTTTTTGTCTTTTCTGTGTGATCTATACAGACAGACCAATATGTCGAACCAGTGCTCTTTCTCGTTGCTGCATTAGGTATACGTGATACTGATTGTTGAGAATCAGTGATATTTGGTGTTTCTTGTTTGGACAATAGCCTAGTGTGATTCAAATTTGACTTGCTCGTGTACGTTTTGAAGAACTCCTGCGGTATAATATCTATGGCATATCTTCAAGGCTAGGAAATGCATCTATTAGACGGTGATATAGGCCATCTATCCTTGTTTCCGCTGCACCCAACAATTATTTCTGCCCAGTACTCGTTGTTTTGACAGTTTTACATTGTTCAAAAATTCCTGACAAAGGACGCATTTTGAGAAATTAATTGAGAGACGTCTTCTCATTCTCGTTAGCTTTATGGGGCTTGATTCCATTGCAAATGTTCAGCCCTGTTGAAATAAAACTGGTAGTGTCAGGCACTCTGCCTCCTTTCAATGAATGAAGACCAACGTGACGTACAATGGGTTGAAAAGGAATCCGCACTACAATCAACTTAAATTAGATGATAATTTACCATTATTAAATGTGTCTGTACATTTATGATAGATTTATAGCAAGGATGCCACGTATTCAACAAAGATGCATTTGTCCCAATTCTTCACACTTAGCGGCATTCCTATTATTACTCACGGCTGTCAACAATAAAGGTTGATTTATTCAATAATTACGTTGTTGAAATAACCGTTTCTTTATAAGACTTGTTAATTAGATTAAGATTAGTCAAAATAAAAACATACCAACCCAAGACTAACTCGAGCACAAATAAGAGAAAACTATTCCCTGTTTGCGAGATTTTTTATAATATGTGAATCAGCTTGTATTTATTGTGCTTCGTAGAATGTGCAATTTTGAAGAAAAAAACATATCACGAACATATATATATATATATTGATATTCTAAAACTTAAATAATTATACTTTTCATCGTTTGACTTCAAAGCAATTGTTAGAACAATTTGTCTTAACATTTGCAGAATAGCACAATTTCGAAAATCATAATTTGACGGTGACCTTGTTTAACCTTCGCTCCACACTTACAGCACCAGTTGTTAGGTCCGTGTCATACCTCATTGTGACGAGGATACAATCAGGTTTACAATGGTATGTGAAAAGGCATTGTGCGTTTAGGCAAATAGATACGAAACCATTATAAACCTAGGCCTACAACGATTGTGGAAAGGTGCAATTTTGAACAGTCACCATTTGATAGTGACCTTTAAGTGTTTGACATTCATCACACAGATAATGCTCCATTTAATAGCTATGCGTTATACCTCATTGTAACGGGAAGACAGTGAGCCTCCCAACGGTATATGGAATGGCCAACAGTAAGTAGGTAACGTAGCTCCACAACAATTAAGATTTTGTAAAGCTTGCGGGATGTCGCAATTTCTAACATTCATCAATTGACGGTGACCCTGTTTGAAGCTGAACGCCGCTCCACACAAACTGCGTCATCTCACAGCGAAATGTCACACCGCATTTTGATGGGGAGAAGCTGTCCTTTCATACAGTGTATGATTTGTCCTGACTACCGTCCCAAGGGTTGTGTCTTAATTGTCCTGTGAGATGCTGCTTGTGGCAGTCCAGTTGCAACGTATTAACGATCATGCTCCGTTTCCTCTTACGTCCGAAGAACAGTGTCCGCTTTGTCTTGACGGGACTGGTTTACAATGCTAACAAAAGTGCTACATGCAAGCGCATGGTGGGCCTTTCTCAGTTCATACTTTTAAGAGTTCGGAATACGTCATTGTCAGAATAACGTCGGTACGGCGTAAGCAGACTAGCGTTTGGTGGAACGTTCATCGTGGAAGTGATATCATTTTTTTAAATCTCCTGCTCTTTCTACCAGATTGCAATAACTCAGAATTCAGAACTCAGAATCAATTTATTTGACCTATAAATACGATACATATACAATGAATAAAGTAAGTAATAGATAGGGTTAGCACAGGAGCTAGCGATATTATAGCAAGTATTGCAACATAACTGTTTATTTAAAGGCCTATGCATGTTGTCGCAGCTCCTCCATCGTCTTCCTGAAAGCAGCGACTTGCGTGTAGGTAGATGACTTCATTAATTGTTCCTGGAAATGTGTTTAGCAGATGGTGTAATAACACAATATGTCGCGCCGGCTCATAATCCTCGTGATACTTGTGGATGTATTTGTGGTACGTTTTCTTTATAATTGCACATTCTACGAAGCACATTTCATGTGACGATATAACTGATGGCAATGAATGCAACATGTAAGTACTTGTAGCATAAATTATGAATGATATGCCATATAACATAATGTCCTTGAAGTTACGGCCAATAAATGCACTGGTGTCGGAATGTGATGAATATTCGGGGGGGGGGGGGGGGTAAGGTTCACCAAAAAACTCCAATTGCACCCCGTTTTAACTTACGAATAACTTCAAATTACAGCCCCTTTGAGGCTCTCAAAAATCCTATGAGGTTCTCAAAAACTCTCTAATTGCACCCATCACGACTTTCCATAACACCGAACTGTACTCCTCAAGACTCTCCAAAAACCTCCAATTCCATCCCTCCCCTTGAATTGAACCTAACCAATTACTCAAACTGCAGTCGCACTGACACTCACCAAAACAACAAAATGTACCCCTTCCCCAAATATTGGGGCTAATCCTATATCCAGCCGCATACCAAAATGTCGGGGGTTCGCCCTCAACCCTCCCCCGGTTCAGACGCCTTCGAAATGGTATGTGGTAGACTGGTAGTTTTGTATTGTAAATATAATGACTATTCGTTAGAGTTATTAGTATTATTGCATGCAGGAAACACCTTCCCATAACTGCGTGTCCAACATCATCACGTGTCTAATGTCGTCACCAAGAGTAACGTCTATATTTCTCCAAACATATCTATAATTTTTGCCCTAATTATTTTCAACTGGTATGGTAGCTTTATTATCTTCTTTTGCAAATGTAAACTGCGAGCTCTATCTCGCAGGTAAGTTTATTTGCATATCAACTTAATTATGTTTGCTTATTGATCTGTCCACGTATCATTTATAAGAATAGTATTGCTGTAATCGCTATTGCGGTTTTTCACTTACCGTATTAAAGTTCGTTTTTTTTTACAATTTCATCTAAATTGAGTAGACATCGGTCCGTTACTTGAAAATATGTCGTCTAAGAGTCGGAAAAGCTTCTGTCTGCATGAAGATGTCACCCTGTGATGCATTGACCATTTTAATCCCTCTGGATCAAGGATTATATGCGTTCTGAGCAGTGTTCTTCAGCAATGACGCTGGGCACGGCACCATTTCGGTTTTTTCTCCTTTGACCAAGAAATATCGAGAATAATGGTAGTGCCATCGAGAGAGTTATAGCAGGGGTGTAGCTGGTAGGCATGACAAAGTTAAAAGGGTTTATGTCGTCCTAGGTTTTTGAGGGTAGCCTTTTCCGTTTATGACGTTGGACATTCACTTAAAATGTCACCCTACATTTTAAAACTTTAATGTGCTTTATTTTCCTCAAATTTCGATTTATTCCAATGATTTTTTCAGGTTTATTTCGGTAACTTTGTAAGAAAAAAATACATGTCGAAATACCGTGCAATGACAATGATGAATTAATGTACTGGACCAATCTAAACCGATGACGCTAGACACGCAAAAAATATACCCCATTTGCACTGTTAAATCAGAAATAAAAAAATATAGCACAGCTTTTGCATGGTAGTGCTTCCAAATTTGGAAAGGTCAATTGGACATGCTATTTTGGCCGTATTTTGCTCCTTACACCTACTTTTTGCCATTAAAAAAATAACCTTATGCGGACAAACTTATGTATGACCCGAAAGGTCCTACTGAAACCAATCTTTGGTGGACTATAATTCACGGTGTGAGGTACAAAAGACACGCTTTTTACCGTTTGTACATGTGTGTGTGTGTGTGTGTGTGTGTGCGTGCGTGTGTGTGTGTGTGTGTGTGTGTGTGTGTGTATGTGTGTGTGTGTGTGTGTGTGTGTGTGTGTGTGTGTGTGTGTGTGTGTGTGTGTGTGTGTGTGTGTGTGTGTGTGTGTGTGTGTGTGTGTGTGTGTGTGTGTGTGTGTGTGTGTGTGTGTGTGTGTGTGTGTGTGTGTGTGTGTGTGTGTGTGTGTGTGTGTATTGCCACTATTGGCGCACAATTCGGTATGTTACCTGAATATAATATATTGTTTTCCCCAAAATCTGAAGAATATGTATGGCTTCTACGTAAGAGATCGATACTCTAAATCACTGAAGTTCTCGGTTTTGCCATTATATTTATAACTGTATCTTCACTCTTCAATGCGTTAACTCAATCATTCCACATCATCCCAGGCGAATGCATGCTGTAACATAATGTGTCTAAGTGCATTTTGAGGCCCAAATAGCGTTCCGGTTTGTCCCTTTTGGGCTGCTGCGGAACTAGCAATAATGTCAATAAACAGCGCTTGTTGATAATCGCCAAACAGTCTTATTTATAGGCCGTAATAGTGCACTAAGACAGTTTTTAAACATAAATGTGCCTAGGATGATGTGGAATGATTCCATTAGCTTTTTGATTTATTACAATTATAAAAAAATACAATTATAACGACGAAATCGAGTTGCGTCGAATTCAACACAAATGCCGTTATTTTAAGTAACCGAGTGCAAACAAGTTGCTAAATAACGGTTTGATAACGTTATTGTGGTGATTATTAATTATCATCATTTACCAACCCGGTGCACTGGTCACGTGGTTACAAGATATGTATTTTCCTCTAAAACGTGCTTGTGCTTTAATTTACTTTCTCCAAGGACTGCCTTATCAACGTAGACGTGCCGTCTAATTGATTATGCAGCTATATATAAAATGACAACGTGTCATTGGGCATATTAACATCTACGGAAGTTGAATATGTTGACACATCCAGATTCCTGCGTCCTGGCTACACGCCTGCTCTCACGTTGACAAGTATATATATATATATATATATATATATATATATATATATATATATATATATATATACATACATATATAGATATATGTATATACATATATATTATGTTGATATAATAATATATAATTTATGTTCTTATATATATATATATATATATAAGAACATAAATGCTTATAAAGAGTAGTAATGTAATTACTTACTATTCATGTGCCATGTCAGTTTGCTTTAGCCGTAATAATTACTGCTAATGATCCCCACTTTACGACTTTCAGAGATCAACATAACAGACGGTGATTTATACGCGTGTGAATGCCTGTACCCACATTCGTCAAGATAGCTTCAACATTGACATGTTTGACTTAATGCTCATCATCAGTCAATCTGCCATATCACATATTCGTAATGAGCAATGGTTTAAATAAGCATACTATTCAAACCAATAGCAAGTCCCGAATTAATTTTAATTGTCATGACTAGAGAAAGAGATTAGTCTTTCTTGCGGTGATTATTACGATATTATGTTCCTATGTGTATTGATACAGTGGTTTTCTTGCAATTAGGCCCATTATTGTAATAAGTAACATTCATGCATGTATTTCTTTGGAACACAGTTACTTCATGTGATTTACTTAATCATTTAGTTCTACTTTAACGTATTTTTTGTCACACAGATAAGTAACACCCATCTCTGTGCCCCATCACTGTACTGCTTAATCACCAGGTGAAAGGTGAGTGATGAAATTAGCATTATATACTTAGATAAGAACAAATTGACTCCACAATGACATTTGTTATCTTACATTCACATGCTTTATGTTATGATCTTTATCAAACTGAATTCAGTTGCTATCAACCTAACAGCATGTTTTTTTTATAGATGTAACCAGTTACGTTGTCAAATTTACATTTGTCAAAAAAACAGTTGTGTAATTGTTACCATCCACCAGTTTGTATACAAGTCATAACGTGTCTTGTTTGCACACCGCAGCATCCAGGAACAGCTCACTGTCTGGTGACACGCCAGCTGCCAAAACAATCACTACATCGCATAAGCGTACTTCACCCGTAGTTGTTCCAAGATCATCAGATGATAACCCAGATGAGAATAGCAGAATTACTATAATTACTGATGACAGTAACGATTCTGATTACAGTGTATCTATAGCAACAGTATCTCTGTAGCAAATAATTTTTCAGATGACTCAGATATGTCAAATGAAATTCCTTTGATGAGCCCAGTTCAGGCCAAATGTGTCACTGCATCATATATGCATACTTCACCCGAAATTCCTGCGTTGTTGGCTCTGGTGAAAATGGTCTTGTCTTTCTCTTACATGGAATGAGGAGAGACACCATTGGCACTGTCGCTACGAAGGATAGCCTTATCTTGAAATTAGGCACGCACCTGACCAGAAAGCTTGGGAACAACACGGAACAGCATGGCTACATCAGAAGCCGCATGCGACACCTTGGTAAGCTACTGATCAAGCTACGTGCGAAAACGGGAAGATAAACGAGTGCATTGCACGATTTTATCCTTCCGACAAAATTCCGGATGGTTGTCGACGCAGCACGAGAGTGCACAGGATTCGACGACACAAACCACTCCTACTCGACACCATCAAGTGCCATTCGGTCTGGCCAACTACTGAAGAAGGTAGCTCAACTTAATATGGCTCATGCCTTAGAAACAGGGAATACTGTCACCATCGATGTATCAAGGCAATTCTTGAAATTGTGCGATCTGCAGTGGTCCGAAGTTACTGCATCGGCACACCATAATCTTTCTGAAAGGAACCGGAGTGGGGTTGAGTTCTTGCCATTTACTGCGGATGTCATGAAATCGAGTAATTGCTTAATGCAGGAAGGCTAGAAGAATGCTACATTTTTGGAGAATGAACAAGGTGGAAATAAGTCAGAAGCAGACACAGAACTTACGCAATTTACCCTGGCTAAACTGACACTCTTTAACAGAAAGCGACAGTTAACTGTTGCAGACTGGTCAAGAAAGAAGAAAGCAGTAGCAGATCATGAATTGGAACACAACCTCAACGAGTTTGAGAAACACCTGATCCTAGTCTTGGAACGCCTAGAGATCACAGGTAAACGAGGCCGAATAGTGGCCGAATGGGTGCAGATTCTGCTGAAGCATAGGTCCCAGGGCGGCACCAGAAAGTACGATCAGCACATCAGTTAACACTTCATTCAACTGTGGATGATACTTTTTCTCACTTCATATACGTGTTCCTGATGTGGTCTTTTCTGTTTCGTCAGGTTAACACATCATATGCACACGCATATAGCATTTCTAACAGCTGACGTTAATAAATATAGTGCTATCGTGATAATAAATGTCATAGTGTACATTTGATGACAGTCACAATATGGTTGGGCCTTTTATTGCTGATGATATGGGTTCGACTTTCTACTTACAGTTATTTACTACACATATGCCATTGCAATATGCATACATACTTGAACTAAGCACATCTCTCCAGATAGAAATATCAGCCACTCTACACGTTATTTTCGTGAAAACACATTTCCTTTCATATACACGTTATTTTTATGTGCTGATATATTGTGCATTAATCACGCTGAGGACTTGCTTGATAGAAACTTATCACTACATGAACATGGTCTTATCTCACTCACTCAATAATTCGATCCTACCAAATTATGAGGCTACTAACATTGAAGTATATTGTAATGTGATTGATTTGATTGATTTGTTTAGATTCGTAGAGCACGAATTTGAACAAATCTAGGATTAATATAAGTTGTTTACCTTTGTGTAATTTAATCTTGTCTGTATTGGTTCTATACATGACAGTTAATCACGCTTAGATGACATTTAGCAATCCACTGATGTGACTTGAGTTATCTCCATGACGAGTGACAACGATTGCAAATGTATCGTAATCAAATATTCAATTAGCTACGTTATTTATGTGTTTCAAATGATGTTAAAAAACATTTATTTACTAAGAATAGGTTTCCGTTTTACTTGTAAAGCGTATATGCTGCGCTAGATTTTAATAAATAATTTCTAAGTTTTTCTCAGTTGGCCAAATTATTATTATTGCGTTAATTGCTACAACCACTGCCAAAAGAACACATAAGTGTATTTTGTACCAAACTGCAGTTGCATCTTATATAAACAATAGTGTACGTTTCGATACTGTAAGCTGTGAGAATGTTATAATAAACATTGGAACATAGCCGGGTTGTTTCGTGTTTTCCTTCATCTTTATTATCCTGAGCACTAACGTCGGCACCGATATCATCCTGCCTCTAGCTTAAATGATTTCCTCGCTACCGACAAGTTTTACTGATATGGATAATAAATTATGTTGTAGTAGTAGTTGTGCAATTGCTGTGCAATTTTTCTATACGTTACACGGGATTTACATATCACATTCGCTAAATGTCCCCATTGGTAACTCAATTAAGGAACGCCGTCCCCGGTTGGAAGGAAAGAAGGAAGGACGGAAAGAAGGATGGAAGCAAGGAAAAAGGAAGGAATAATGGAAGGAAAGAAGGGAGGAAGGAAGGAAGGAAGGGGGAAGGGATTAAGGGAGCAAGGAAGGGAGGGAGTAAAGAAAAAAAGGGAGGAAGGAAAAAAGGGATCAAGGAAGGGAGGAAAGAAGGAAGGGAGTGAGAAAAGAATGGAGGAAGGAAGGGAAGAAGAGAGGGACCAAGGAAGGAAGGAAAGAAGGAAGGGAGGAAGGAAAGAAGGGAGAGAGGAAAGGATGGAGGTAGGAAGGAAGGCAGGAAGGAAGGACGGAAGGAAGGGAGGAATGAAGGAATGAAGGACGGGAGGAAGAAGGGAAAGCACGAAGGGGATGACTTTTATGACTGGATCCCATTTTAGGTACACATCGTAAATCAGACGGGACCTTACATTGGAAATGCAAGATGACCGGGCTTCCGATCGATGAGGTAACCATGAACGATCGACGACTCAACGTTGGTTAATGCATGTATTATAAGAAAGCTTCGATCCATCGATCACTATTGTTGTCCAAATTGTGAACGTAGGATATGTAAACAAATGAAACATAAGTTCCATTTATAATCTATGGAAAGATTAGACTAATAAAATTAACATGTGCGCGGGTGATGACAAGTCCGAGCCAATTTTTTGTTATACAAATTATTGTGAATACGACGTTTGTGGGTCTTTAGATTTGATAAATTAATTACAAAGTTCAACGTAATTGCAAAGGTCACCCAACCATATTATTATACAGATTCATTTGGAGAGCCCCTTTGAAACAGCTAATTGTGTATAGCGCGTGTATATAATAAAGTCTTAGAACACGTGCCTAGGCATATTGGTCGACGCGCATTGTTCTTAATTGTTGATATCCGCCTCCCCCGGTCAATCAAAGTGATCTATTCTGAACAAAATTGTGTGGGCGTGTTCTCTTATCTAGGACGGCCGTAAACTAGTCTTGACATATCGGTTTGTTTGGTAGGTCAAATAAACATGCAGGTTGTATATTTAATTATAATGTCAGCCTGTGATCATACCTATACAAGCCTAGCTAAACTAACTTCAATTATAAAACTTTTTAAATTTATAGTTTAGACACTACAGTACTTCATATATATACGTACACCGACCTAGAAGTTTCAATAGGTCTATACGTATATCTCACCATATATGCAGTTAACATGTTAACATAATTGATGCAGACAGTTGTTGTAGCCTAACAGCTAGGAATAGTCCGTACTGAACTTTTGGAAACAAAATATTGTTGACAGCTATTATAATAGATCTGACTATATATAGTACAGTACGTGCACGTACGTGTACGCATTAGTAAACTAATGTTATACTTATTTGGGATCGATTCCCCTATATATATATATATATATTATATATATATATATATATTATATATATATATATATATAACTCATATACATGGGTCATGGCTGTTACACCCAAATATAGTGGCACATATAAATATATAATATAATGTGGCATGTTGTGGCACGTGGTGCCATACTACATTATTCAGCGTTTGATATGCCCTTGTCCTCACCTTGTGAATGAAAGTCATAACGCGACAAACGTAAACAAGTTATTGTTTACATCGTCACCATATGCGAATATATACCAACAGCACGTGATAAATGTAGGCAATCGAGTGAAAGCTTCTGTCAACCAACCAATCAGCGGTTAGCATTTCGTCGAGCGACGCGAAGCGCGAATCAGTCTCTGATTAAGGATATGGCGATGCGGAAGAGGCAGATGTGTGCTATGTTCCTGCGTTTTAAACGCAGTTTACGTTACGGTTCACTCAAACAACGAGTTGCATTTATCAATACATATACGCACAGGCAAAAAACAGCAGCTGCTGTCGTCGCAGAGGATTTGAATCGCAGAGAAAGAACGTATTCGTCGGATAAATATTCGCTGGCATCTTTGGCGAAAGACCCCTCTTTCGCCGCGTTGGATTTGTCGTTCGAGAATGCAAAAGAAGCGTACAAGAGCAAGACAAATGGGGAGTTATTGCGGGCTCTGTTGGTGTTCAATTTCTGCGGTATCGACTTGATTGTTGACAACAACAAACAGGTAAACAGCGTATGCAAATGCAGCCCGGTTGTCTGCTGTTTTCTGAGGCCTGGAACTGGATTATTCCGGTCAGACCTCAGGCTAACGTGACGTCAAAACTGGATAGAACGAATCTTCAACCTGTACTGGCTGTAGTTATTTTAGTCTGCTCAGTTTAATTACAGTGGAAAATGTGCCATCTGATAAAAGTCATAACTCTGCACTATTTCTGTAACTACAAAATATTTTAGATTGTTTACATTTTCTTGTTTTCTGTTATTTACATTCGTCGCAGGCATAGACACAAGACCGTAGTCGTAGATTCCTGAGCACAGCGTTATGGAGAGGGTCATGCCCCAGGGCCAAGTTAGACTTCATGTTTCGATAAAAAGGGTAGTATGTTTTTGAGAAATGATTTTTTACAAAATTTATATGCTCTGACATAAGTGCATTTGAGGTGGCACATTTCCAGATGTGATTGTAAATGTAGAAGCTATTGTATTGTCTGTTGATAGTAGAATTGTGTCAACTCACGCCCGGAATATTTGGGCAGGTCAAAATTCGTGGTACTGAAATCTCGTGTTCTAACGCTCTTGGCCAATTTTAATACACTGCTTGGTCTCACACTGATTCACGTGACAAACGAACAATTTACACAGATAGGCCCCACACATTTTGACGCAGGCGTCTTCGACGAGATTTGGATTTTGCCGGTATATTTTCATATGTACTTCATTTTTGGTCAGGTTTTAGCAAAAATGGCAAAACACAATTGGACCCACGAATATTGCCCACGCCAGTATATTTTTTAGCTGATTTTACTAAGCGGAAGGATATTTGGCTATTTGACCCTTTAGTCGGAGTGTTGCCTACATCCATTCGTAAATATTGATACATACTAGCATTTTACGAGAGCTAGAAATATCAAATTTTCACTAAACTCGACCAGCGTGTCAATGAGATGATGATAACAGCAGGTAAGAAGTTTCAGAATTTTTGTAGGTCACATTTTCTTATAATCAATCATACAAAACGCTACACGGCAACCAGTGGGAAAACTAACTGTAGACTGACCCCTTATGCCCGTTGTGGTTGTGCTGAGAAGTAGGGCTAAGTTTATACTATTACTATACCCTAGCGCTACTCCAAGTAGCTAAGCCTAAGCTATAGAATGCAAGTACTCCTGTTGCTATTAGCCTTGGGTGGACAATACATAACAGACACACACAATACGCAACCTTTGGACGTTTTTATTATATATAAAGCAAGCATTATATTTACTTAAGGATATTATTTATATTGCTTTTTTCTGTAATTTGAAAATGTTATGTGCCTGATGACCCCATAAAAGTAAGCCATAATTAATAATATGAGGGAGAATAAGAGCATTGTACATAATATATAATGTATTAAGTGGTAAAAAGTGTTGAAGTTTATTTAATATATATGCTGTTGTTTTATATATTTTATTAGCTATTTTGTTTGTATGACTCTGGCAGTTTAAATGGTTATTTATTGTGATGCCTAAAAAATTTTGATTATTTACTTTTCAGAAATATATGAAAAATCATGAATTTATTCTTTTTGCCATATTTAGCCACCTTGAATATCCCAAAACAGCATCGATGTGGGGTTTAGCACCGTGTTCTCTTTGCAGCTGATCAAGCTATGTCGTCATGTGATGGGAAAGACGCTCTTTACTTGGTTCATGAAGACGACATTCTACGGTCAGTTTGTCGCTGGCGAAGACGAGAATGAAATCAGGCCATTGGTGGAACGCAACAGAATGTTTGGCGTGAAGTCAATTCTAGATTACAGCGTCGAGAAGGACTTGAGCCGTGAAGAGGCGCAACAAGCCGAGATGGCGTACGTAGTTTGACTTTATTGTAAAATATAAATATTTCCATGCCTTGTTTACAAATCAGTTGATTTATTATGCATGCTTTTTTAAAATAATTTTCTCCAAATTAAATATAACTGACCATTTCCCAAATTGGTCTAGATACATGCAATTGATAGTATGATACAAAACAGCCTGCAGGAATATTCCACATTAAGTGTACTTGGCAGTTTGGACTATTGTTTAAAGTTGGCTGTAGGTCGCTCTAAAAATTGGAGTGAGAAAGTTCTATAATCAAATTAAACTAGAATAGTTTGGACTTTTAATGCTTGTTATTGATTATGTGTTGTTATTGATGTTGGAATTTATTCACAGATCTGCAACACCAGAGGATTGGTATATGTTTTGATGATTAAGCTAACGAAATATGATGTATTTATGATGAAACCAAAAATACTGTATGTTACACTTACAGTGTTATGAACTGTTGTGTTCAAATGTGTTGTTATTCATGTTTTGTCTGCAGTTCCTGTGTGTCTGAAGCTGAACCAAAGAACACAACACAAGGTAAGCATTCACAGGTTCACAACTACCGGGGCATGTCGGCGTGGTTAGTAGAAGTATGGAAAAGGCAACTACATTCAGTCAAAGTATGTTGTGAACAGTAGACTCATCACAGGTTGTAAAAGGACGATTGTTGTACAGATGTGGATTTTGACATGAGACTGTTGGCAATACTCTTAGAACTCTGACCTTGACCATTCGCTAGATGTCCAGCGTAATTGATTGAATGACAGCACTGAATTTGTGTCTAGTTGTGTACAATAAACAGAGGTGACAGCCTCAATTTTATCTTCTTCCAAATACTGAACTAGGCGCCTTATGAAGCTTAGTGTCAGACCAAAGTTCGATCTCAAGATTTACGTTGGTGTCATCCCTATGGCATGGGGAATGTTGGTTATGATGCAGTGATGCACGATTTGTGTTGTTTTAATTATGTTGATTTGCTGTCCCATCATCCGGGTATACAAACTCTGCACTGTCTGGCCATAACTTATTCCTGCTGGTGTTTTGTCTGTTGCACTGAACTGTTAAGTACTTGCACTTGCTTTTTAGATTGTCTACACAGCATTGTGATGGTTTTATCTAGACATTAAAAGCATGCATCACTCGATGTAATGTCTGTCTGTTGTTATTGCTCACATCTCTGTTCATGAGTTCTTAGGTGTTTTCCCTCTTCCGTCACTGATCCCGTTTCGCTGAGCACTGTCTCTCTTTCCTCCATTCCCAATCCAGCCAAATCTCTTCACACCCACAATTTAATTTGATCCAGGAGAATCTGTATCCCACTCCTATATCACAGCGTGGAAATCATGCTTACCCTGGCACATTGCTTTGCTTGCTTGTAACGTCACACCAGCTTTATGCTTCCCCTCACAGTGTGTCCTCTAATAAAGGCTCTATGATTTTGTTAGACCAAGCTTGTGTTTTTTGTGTCCTCTGAATACACCAAGGCGAACCTACTCTACCTGGCTTTGTACCTAGGTACCACAGCCAACCTACGAGTAAAGCAGGAATTGTCTAGGGATGCACTGACGAGGTCCGCCAGCGTGGATGTAAACAGAAAGGTGATGTCTTCTGGCAGGATGTCTAGTCGCAGTTCCCCAGTGCTTTGTTCGTCATGGCCTCATGTCTCCAACAACAGTTCTCAGGTCGTCGTTCTAGTTAACCCTGACACCCACAAAGGTTTGTATACTCAATACTGGAGGGTACCCTTTTGTAATTGGCACCACTGAAAGTTAGATGCACCTGTGTGGAACATGAGATAACGGTATTAAAGTCTGACGTATTCATAGAACTGTAGTTGTCGATACCTTATGGTTGGGAAGTTGGTCCAGTTTTTGCTTTATTATAGTTATGCAGTTGGTATTACTTCTTTTCAGGGCTTCAGACTTTGGTCAGGCAGTTGGGTTTATTATAGTTTTGCAGTTGGGGTGATTTCGGGTCAGTGGTTTCGCATTTGGTCTGTGCATTGACAAGGAAAACAGAACGGTGATCATAAAGGGCAGATTAGACTTGTTGTAAGGTCTCGTTCGCAGGACTTTTGGGAATTACAAGCATGTCCCTTTAATTGTTGTTTACACCGACCACAACACTGAGTTTTCTGTTGTAGATGTAATTGTTTAGATAGGGTTCTCATGGTAGT
The DNA here is from genome assembly GCA_963995525.1 of Escarpia spicata. NCBI lineage: Eukaryota > Metazoa > Annelida > Polychaeta > Sabellida > Siboglinidae > Escarpia > Escarpia spicata. Next base: position 10,606,367 of record OZ023213.1, read on the forward strand.
TAGCTGCCTCAATGCTGGTGAATGGTTTCAGTGGGTTTGTAGATCCTTGCAATGTTCTTGTGTTCCTGACATGTGAGAAGATCTGTTACTCTTGTGGTGAACTAATTATGGCATCTGTGGAACTTGTTTATCATGTGTAAGTAGTGTTGGTTTATCGTAGTTCCTTCTTTCTGCAGTGGTCCATTTGGTCTACTATCTTTGTGAGAGGTTAATGTTCTGTAGAGACTGTAAACAGTTAATTACCATTTGTGTATGATAAGGAAACAGTTTCATCCTACATGGGACATTTTTTCAGTCTTTTCCATCTTCTTACCTGGTGCTCTTGCAATGTTTCTGTTGTTTGGTCTCCCAGAGAACCAGTGGCAACTGTTGTGATTTCTAACTTACTCCAGCTCATCAGCAGTGGGAGCATTTTTTTGCCAAAACATGAAAGTTGTAGCTTTTATACACGATAACACAGTTTGCTTTCATCATTTATATGCTGCAGGCTGCTGTAGTTATTGAGAGCTTTATTCTCGGTGCTATGTAACAGGAAGTATTCAGCCATGTTATTATGATGCAAAATCTGTATGTTCATAATTTCTGGTTCTACCTGTAGTCGGCAATTCGTTCACACAGAGAAAAAGTTTGTAAAACTAATCCCACTCTTTTACATACAATTATAACACAGACAAAGGCATACATGTTAAAGTGATGCACAACATAGAATCAGATTTAATAATGTTGGGTGTATGCTGAAATACCTGCGTGTCACAAACGTGACTTGAAAAGTGAGGTGAATGTATTAGGGGGATTAAGTTTGTATCCTTTACTGGTACAAAAGCAATTTGGGACTGCCATAGGGTGAACTTAATTGCCAGGTGGCTGTATTACCGAGGTGACTATAAAGCAGTTTCACTGTAATTTAAAGTGGGATGCAGTTTCATCTTGTGTTGAGATTGCATCTGTTTAGTGACATGAATGTTTGTATGATGCAGTAGGCTCTGATACAAGATTCCGGGCGCACCGAGAGTTTGGTGACCGACGCGAGAGTGTGGTAGCTGCACGCACATACTTCTATGAGGATGAAGAACAGTGCGAGAAGAATCTACTCAACATCCTCAATGCCATTGATGCTGTCTCTGGTGAGAGTCCTCCTGAATTGGTTGACTGCTTGTCTTGACACGAATAAATAGGGTTGTAACGATAACTCGATAGATCGCAATACTCAGCCCACAATATAATACATTGCAGAATTATTTTAAATTGATGGTGCACTTCAGTTTGGATGAATAAAAAAATTTGTTAAAGTACAAGATTTGGCCACATGCTAAAGTGTATGTTTCTATTTGTTTCTGCTGTCATCAAGGAACAGTTGAAACTCTTCCAAATGGACCACATGCTGAAACTAGCATTTAAAAAAAATACAACAGACCCCAGATGCACTTTGTCCAAGGAAACACTGTAACAGCCATAACAACCAACTCCATTGTATTTTTAGTAAATATCGTGTTACATATTGTGAGAGTATTTTATCGTTACAACCCTAGTAACAAACCATTTATCACATGGGCCTGTCTAACGTATATGATCTTGATTGTTACTACCTTGAAACGTGCATTGACTTCATAACAGAGTAATGCCAAACTTAAATTGGTTTGTTTAAAAAAACTTTGTTGACTTAACCTATCTATAGATGGGCCCAATCAGTAAATGGTTTGTTACAATACCACGCATACCCAGCTTCGGTTCCAGTGTCTGGCATAAATACTGTATTGTATCTAAACCATTTCCCCCAATTTGTGTAGTAAGCTAAGTTAACGTACTTTTGTGTAATTTGGTGTTTGCAAAAGCCTGCAGGGTTTACATTATGTCTTCATGAAGACAACTTGTAATCATGAAACTTAATTAAGTTAACATATTAAAAGTAAAAAGTGGAACTGCAGTTGGGTATAACCATTTTATGTAGTTTCAGGTACCCAAGTCTTGCTGTGTCAAATATGTGTGCCTTGAGATTAGTTAAATCATGATATATCCCATGGATAGTGAAACCTGAATGATGTACAGTATTAAAAAAAACTACAAATTTTGTTTCCCCATCTTGATGCAAGACAAAGACTTCATTGTGAAGTTTAAATGTATATTAACCCATAAGATCCTCATTTATATTACAAATTCGTAGATTCATTTTTGTAGTGTTCCAAATTGCAGTTTTTCTAGGATCAATAGGACAGAGTTGCAAAACAATTTAAGTGTTTTTGTTTAACGGTAAGAACGTGCAGTCAATTGATCATATATACAGTGTTTTATAATTTGAAAGGGTAACTTGGAGATCTGCAACACTTATAGGTAATGGCTAACAGGGATAAATGATTACTAGTGGGTATAAAGATTGTACTGTGACATGCATCTCACATGGTAGACACTACTTAGATATATTTAATTGTTTACCAATTTAAGTGCTTTTGTCCGTATGGTAAATTGCATGTCGCTGTTGTAAGTATACTTGTTTCATTTTGGAAATTGCCAAAATGCACAGGTATTTATAACCCAATTTATTATATTTCTTTTAAATTTTATTCTAAGTTCAAGTGAGTTCTTACAGTTTCAGTAATTATTAAGCAACTTTTTATTGGCATTAAGATAATCATTTTAATTTCTGTATTATTATTGCAGATTTTTTTTCAAAACCAAGTAAGTTTAAAATTAACGAAAATGAAGCTAGAATGAGAGTTGTAAATTAAATCGTATGTTATAGATATTACATTTGGACATTGTTAATGTCACATTAAAAAATGTGCATACACAGTTGTTTGGGCTGACACTGATTCGACATATCCCTTTTTATTATCGTTGTGGCAACAGGTACAACTAACGGGTCAGGGTTCACGGCTGTAAAGTTGACTGCCCTTGGCCGACCTCAACTTCTGGTATGTAAACAATACTTGTGCTGAGACTGGCTTTGTTATATTGCACCAGCTGGCTGATGTTTTTGTAGAGAAGTTAACTTTGTGGATTTTTTATATTTGAAATTGTTTCAGGAAGCAATGCGCGTGCTAACATGTTCATTTTTTAGATGTTTTGTAGAAATGTTTCTGCTGAAATTAGATTATTTGCTAGTTTCTGACGTGCACTTATAGAAAGACGTCATAGGTTCAACCCAGAATGTCGGACTTGGGGCCAGTCGTGTTCTACATTGATATATTCCTGATTGACGACCATCCAGACTATTAGGTCATCATTTACACACCAGATGGTGCCACTTCTGTGTGTCATGACAAATTTTCCACTGTCCACCTTAGAAGTTAGACCTTAGTATCACATAGTTTGTTATTCTGTAAAATATAGGCGACAAATAAACTAATTTGGAGCTTTTTACAGAATCCAATATTTAATTGTTGAAAATAAATGATTAATAACAAATTTCATCTTCGTGGTGATAAGAAATAAGTTATAACCAAATACTTGTCTCATTTTGGACATGATTGAGTTTCCTGTTTATGTTTGTGTCACTTTGACTAAACTTTAACAGGACTTCAAAATGTTCTGTGAACTTTGTGGTTCTGTTTCTCAACAAACACAGTAAATATAATGACAATGGAATTCTTTTGTAATCTGTGGTCTAATTTCTACATGTGTGATATGTCATTGTGCTGTGGTCATTGTGACCACAAGAAGTTGTGATTACCCTAGACAATCAAGCACCAAGACCATCATCCTGGAGTGAACCTTACACTAACCATACATGTATCCTTACAGAATATGGAAGTCTCATAAGCCTTGGTGAGACTGCGATTAGCTTCATACTCAGCTTCTTGTTTATTCCCTCTTCAGCAGGCAATGTGCCATCAGAGTACTGAACGATTCACCATTGTCGTCATTCTAAACAAAGCAATAAACATATTTTGGGACGGATTTAGTTAACATAATTTTGTGTGAATTACATTGTCTTTAATTACACTCTGAACAGTATCTTGGCTAAAACTGAAAAGTAGGCCTTTGGTATGTAGCTTGGTGTATATTCTGACTGGCTAATTGCTGACAGTCAGAACCTTGTTGCTTGTGTCTGCAAAATGAACCAAATGTTCACATGCAATTATATACTGTTGTAATTACCTCCAAAGTCCGGCCAGTCTCTCACATGGCTTTTTAAAACTATTTTCTTGAACATTTTACCTAGCGTTTTTCTTCAAAAACCCATGGACCAAACAAGGAAACAGGCCCTGTAGAAGCAGTATGAAGCTATGTCCCGGACTCTAGGAAGCAGCCTCGAGATTATGGTAGTTTGTATCGTACAACCACAGCAGATATTGTGGTTGGCTATATAATGTGTGCATAGTTCAAAGATAGTGTCATTACAGTTGCAACTGTCTGAAGTACTGAGTCGCGTACGACGTTACTTTGATGTCCTCGCTTCGACAACGAAAGATGGCATTATCCGACGGAAGGACTTTGAGCGCTACCTCAAGTTCATCCAGCTCGGCTCGGAGGAGCGAAGGAAGTGGTTCACGATTCTTGACATCACACGCGATGGGTACGTACAACACTTCCCTATAACTTTAACCGCACTTGGTTCCTTCTACTATTTTTATATGAAAAATACTATTTATTTTTTGCAATGGTGGCCTCACAATGGCAACTAATCTGGTCTCAGTGACAGTCTCCCTGACCAATGTATGTTGTTAAATTTATGACATGTTCTCCCGTTGTAAAAATACTTTAATTTTGTATCTGTATTCTATCTTTTGTACATATATGTTTTGGTAAAAATAAATGCATCTCTCTCTGCTGAGAAGTGCAGGTTTAATAAAAATGCTGTTGTTTAATACAAAGATTTAACTATAGATTGATGAATAATTTGCAGAACAATTACCAGGTGTAGTCACTGTATGTTAGGTTTAGTATAATATATACTTTAGGTGTTGTTTGCTTTTAACGTTTCAAAGTAGGCCAGATGTCAAGAGTAGATTTGTAGTATATAACATGATCAGGGTTCGCACAGGTCCCCGAAAGTCTTGAATGTTCTTGGATTTGATTTTTTCATTCGAGTACCCTCGAATGTTCTTGAATTTCACTGGATGTTCTTGAATCAGATTTTCATGAACATTCAAGCACGTTAGTGACGAGTTGTCGACGAAATAATTGTAATAATATTTTGTGGAATCCGTCAGTAATTTTTGTCGTAAAAATCGGTGGTTCTGACAATTTTGCAAAAACAACATGGCGGAAGATGAAAATGAGCGATAACACAATTCAGTAGATGGCGCCACATGAAATAGCAGTATGCATAATCGCTAGATGTCGCCGTGTGAATGCGTGAACCAATCAGATGCGCTCTTTCTCCATGTGTGCGGTCACTCGCCAACGTCCATATTGTTTATTTTAAATCTTGTTTCCATCATGTGTTCTTCAGTTTATGATTGCCATGCCTTGAGTTATGGATGGCAGTAGATTCAGAGATGAGGGGTTACTGGATGGTGATTAAAAAAAATTGGGTTGTGAACGATCGCTGTGACATTCTGAATGTCACAGCGATCGTTCACAACCCAATTTTTTTACTTACTTGAATGATTCAGAAGTAAGTGCGATGCACGGAACGATGTCAAAATAATGTGGACATCGCCTGTCAATTGTCCCCACACACGGCATTGCAAGCCTAAGTCAAATATAAAATGTAAGAAATCGAATGAAGGAAGGAAGCTCCAGAAAAAAATGTATTAGATAATATTTTACTCCCCGAAAGAGGAACTTTAGGCAGACACTGCTAATAATTTAAGCAAGTTAAGTTGCCAAAATAATAAAGCATATCATTAAACTTAAAGGCCAGGCCTAGCCCTAGGCTAGGCCCAGGGTAAGGCAGAGCAAAAGACAACATTTTGAAAAATAAATATCACATCTTGGACTTGCTAAGACTGACTTCCACAGGCAATATCTCAGACTCACTGAGAAATTATGTGCACAGTTAGCCTAATGAGAATCTTAGTGAAAACATGACGCACTAAGCGTCATTGCCATTGTTATGATTGTGAAAAGCAATTTAATTAGAGTTTAATAGTCTTCTGTGAGAATCGTCTAATCAAAATTTGTCCAAAAAATACCTACACACAATTACAAATTTCTAGTGGAAATGTATAAAACATTAAATAATGAAATTTTTTCTTTATAGCACTTCTAAAAATGTTAATGAAAAGTCCTCCTTTTTCCCCCGAAAATGTTCTTGAATGTTCTTGAATTTGACTTTGCTCATTCTGTATGAACCCTGAACATGATTTTATGATAAAATTTATTACACTTTGTGCCCTTAATGTTAAAAAAATACAATTAACTTCACTACCGGCAGTGTTTGTTACTTATGCAGTTGCGTAATTATCTTCATTAGTGTGTAATTGCAGTCTGTCTGTTGAGTAGAGCTAGCACATTTCAAACGAGAAAGAAATGTTCCATGTGAGATTACTGATTACACATGTCTACTCCTTGTGTAGGGAAATTGACTTGCTGGACTGGCACAACTTGCTTGAAGTCAACATCAGTCTTGGCAAGCTTCTCAAAGTACCAAACCTACAGGTACATTTGTGCATATTATTCATTTTGACCTGTTTACTTTACTGGCACTTTGCATACTAATGCACCATGCTACCTTGCTAACTGTATATCTGCCTATGTTCCCTGTTAGAGTTTTCATTCAACCGACCAGTCTCTGTGGTTCCTTGGGTAAACCTGGAACGGTCAACAAACATTCTCTTGTATATTTTTATATAATTTATATATAATGCCAATGTTGACTTTTTACTGTGTTTTCTTATACATGTAGTGTAATATTATATTCACTGATGTAATGTTTGTTTACTCTATTATGTATTATTTATAGACACACCTGATTCTATTATGTGAGATATGCTATGTCTAAATAAATTTGGTTTGATTCAGACCGGCAAATTTGAGCAACTTGCGGCAGCAATGTCACCTGAGGAGGAGGAACAGATGAAGAACATGTTACTGAGGATTGATGCCATCGCCAAGGTATGATTACCTATAGTACATTTTCTTTCCAGTTTACATTCCTCGATAAACAATCCAAGACTAATAAGATAGATGCATTTACAAACCCATAGATTAAAAAAACAATAGACAAACTGATTTGTTTCTCAAAATGTTGCTGTTTAATGTTTGCTTCAAACTGAGCAAGAAATAAAAACTACTGAAAATATTTCAACAAATGAGGTATAATTTTTTTTTCATGATCTGTGGAATCCAAAAAGGCACAAAACTCGATTTAACAATTTTGTGACCTGATATCAACTTTGCTGTGGCAGGTCACATTTGTGTGTTATTTTGTTAATACGTAACTTCTGTTGTACGTATTATGGTGGTTTATAATGCAATTCATTTCCACCAATATTTGCTTTAGATGTATGGGTAGCACTTATCGTGTTTTGAGACTATGTGAACGTATGCAACCACCCTTTATAGACCCATGTTTTATCTGTGTTGACTATGTGAACGTATGCGACCACCCCTTATAGAACCATGTTTTATCTGTGTTGACTATGTGAATGTATGCGACCACCCCTTATAGACCCATGTTTGATCTGTGTTGACTATGTGAACGTATGCGACCACCCCTTATAGACCCATGTTTTATCTATGTTAACTATGTGAATGTATGCGACCACCCCTTATAGACTCATGTTTTATCTGTGTTAACTATGTGAACGTATGCGACCACCCCTTATAGACCCATTTTTTATCTGTGTTAACTATGTGAACGTATGCGACCACCCCTTATAGACCCATGTTTTATCTGTGTTAACTATGTGAACGTATGCGACCACCCCTTATAGACCCATTTTTTATCTGTGTTAACTATGTGAACGTATGCGACCACCCCTTATAGACCCATGTTTTATCTGTGTTAACTATGTGAACGTATGCGACCACCCCTTATAGACCCATGTTTTATCTGTGTTAACTATGTGAACGTATGCGACCACTCCTTATAGACCCATGTTTTATCTGTGTTAACTATGTGATCGTATGCGATCACCCCTTATAGACCCATGTTTTATCTGTGTTGACTATGTGAACTTATGCGACCACCCCCTATAGACCCATGTTTTATTTGTGTTGACTATGTGAACTTATGCGACCACCCCTTATAGACCCATGTTTTATCTGTGTTGACTATGTGAACTTATGCGACCACCCCTTATAGACCCATGTTTTATCTGTGTTGACTATGTGAACGTATGCGACCACCCTTTATAGACCAATGTTTTATGTGTGTTGACTATGTGAACTTATGCGACCACCCCTTACAGACCCATGTTTTATCTGTGTTAACTATGTGAACTTATGCGACCACCCCTTACAGACCCATGTTTTATCTGTATTAACTATTTGAATGTATGCGACAGGGATGAGAGTGACATTCAGAGAAAAAACCAGAAATTTTGCTGTGGCCCACATTTCAGCCCGAGATTACTGTCTCATCTAATCGGGGGAAGGGGGGACTCATCAGAGATATGTTTTAATTGTAGACGACATATGGCGTATTTTGAGCAATATTAAATAGAAAATCTTAACATTTCCAACAGCAAAAAAAGCACACGGACTCACGCACACATATCATAGTACTAACTCACTTGTTAATTATATTTTCTGGGCTGAACCCCAGTTGGCTGACGGGCAGCTTTCTCCTTGGCCAGTTTGTCAAAACAGCCCGTTGATGGGCCGTTATAGCTTTCTTCGTTGCCAGCTCAACTGCTTCCTTAGCTTTGTACTTGGTGGCTGCCTTCGTCTTTGACATGTTCAGCTCAGTTTTCTTCTCCTCCTTCATCTTTCCTTCCTCGGCAAGAAGGATGGAGTACATTTTGTATGCACACCTCGTGTTGTGAACGAGGCGACCAGTCCTGTTTGTGGAAGTCCTGTATAACAGTCTTGTTGCTTGCCATGAGTGAGTACGTCACTGTTTGGATAGTGTTGAATGTACTAACATTCTTTCTGGTAGTGGCAGTATTCATGATGCTAGACATGTGACTAAAACTCCCTTCCACTTGAGGACCATGAAAGCAGCTCATCATTGCAGCCACCAGCTTTGACAAGGTTGGGAACTTGCCAGTAGAGAATACGGTAGCCCACCACGAGTCCAATCTGGAACTTGTGGGTGCTTGTGGAAGTGTGTTGTCTACATGGAATCGGCGAACTTCTATGTGATACGCCTTCTGTTCAGGTTCTAATAGAACATTGGTGACCAGTGTGGGCAGTGCCAGCGTGTACTTCAATGCCTTCGGTTCCCATCTGACTGTAGCCTGTAGGATCCAATCCGCATAGTTGACTTCGGCCTTGCACCACAAACAGTAGGCATTCCCTGGTGCTGATAATTTACTGATGAATATATCCAACATAGTGTCTCCAGCCGATCTCCCCAGCCACGCCCAATTCCACTTATTCTTGACACTTTTGTCAGTGTCCTTCACGCAACATTTGTCTTACCGTACAACAAATCGTCGATTAGCCATTGTGTTCGAAAATGATCAACATCTCCAGAAAATACATTGTCGTTTCCTATTGGGCCACTGCTTTTGTGCGAGCACTTCGAAAGCGCTGAAGCGAACAGCCGACAGAACTAAGGGTTTTACTTCGCAGATTCACGGGCTCGGTTGGGTCGGTTCTGTCTCTAATCGCCAGGCAGCGTCATTAACACGTGGCGACACCCGGTGGATAGATGGTTAACTCAATCCGCAGATAGATCGTAGGTGAATTGTCCAGGATTTTATATGCCCTACCCCCCTAACATTTATTTTTTTCTCCCCGGATTTACACGATTCACAAAAGTGATCTTTGGAGCAGTATAAAAACCGGAATTCCGGCAAAAAACGGAAATTTCTCATCCCTGATGCGACCACCCCTTATAGACTCATGTTTTATCTGTGTTGACTATGTGAACTTATGCAACCACTCCTTACAGACCCATGTTTTATCTGTGTTAACTATGTGAACTTATGCGACCACCCCTTATAGACCCATGTTTTATCTGTGTTGACTATGTGAACTTATGTGACCACCCATTATAGACCCATGTTTTATCTGTGGTGACTATGTGAACTTATGTAACCACCCCTTATAGACCCATGTTTTATCTGTGTTGACTATGTAAACTTATGCGACCACCCCTTATAGACCATGTTTTATTTGTGTTAACTATGTGAATTTATGCGACCACCCCTTACAGACCCATGTTTTATCTGTGTTGACTATGTGAATGTATGCGACCATCCCTTATAGACCCATGTTTTATCTGTGTTAACTATGTGAACTTATGCGACCACCCCTTATAGACTCATGTTTTATTTGTGTTCCAGCACGGCGCAGAGAAGAATGTTCGAGTGATGATTGATGCCGAGCAGACATACTTCCAGGCGGCCATCAACCGACTGTGTATGGAGATGATGAGGAAGTTCAACAAAGACAAAGCTCTCATCTTCAATACCTACCAGTGCTACCTGAAGGTAAATAATGGCTGTTGGCCCATGTCACAATCAAAATTATGTACCTGACCTCCCTCTGCAACAGTGTTACAAAAGTAATATATCTGCCCCGCCACAGCAAACCAGGTAGTAAGTCACACACCCCTATTCTGCAAACAAGCCAAAAGTTGCTGTCTAGGGCATGTTCCATATGTTTTGTGATTTTGGCATCTTTCAATGTCTGGTTTATATTTCTAGACAAATATTCAAAAAATTATAAAATATGTGCACTTACAAACTAACAAAAAGAAGCAATAGATAAAGAGTCAAAACTAACTCGTTTCTCAAAAAGTCGCCTTTAAAAGTGTTCTTCTATTTTAGAATTAAATCAGAGACCACCTAAGATATTTTTGTTGTGGCTTGGCAGACCTTGTTGCTAAGCAACAAGTCATGTGATGGATAGGTTGATGAATGTATCTCTTTGTGACATCTGCTGCAGGATGCCTATAACATGATGATGACGGACATTGCACTGGCCAAGCGTGAAGACTTCTACTTTGGCGCCAAGCTGGTGCGAGGGGCCTACATGGAACAGGTCAGTACTTGGGTATCATCGGTCAGTGCGTGATCGTTGTGTTTCCTGTAACAGTGCAATTGATATATGGAAGTTCACATGTTGCTTTTTATTGATTGCAAGTGTTGCTTTGTTTCCAGATAGCTTGGTAGAAGCAACTTTAACATTCTTTTCTGCTATGATTAAACATTTACAGTCACCTCTTGTTGATGTGTTTTAAGACTCTTCATACTGGTAGTTTGCCCATATGAAATCATGTTTGGAGCTCTGCCCGTGTGAAATTTATATGCAATATTTAAGAGAATTGACAAAACACTTTTTGCAACTGGCCTTGCCCTCAATGTTGCCAAATTCAAGATTTTAACAATGTTCACACAAGATCAACCTTAAAAACATAATAAATTAAAGTGGTATTACGTTTTCTAGGAACGCAAGAGAGCAGCAATGTTGGGCTATGAGGACCCTGTGAACCCATCGTTCGAAGCAACCACTGCGATGTTTGAGAAGGTTCTCACACAGATGATGGAAGAGATTCAACATCGACCACGCGGCAGGATTGCTGTCATGGTCGCCAGTCACAACGAGGACACGATGCGATTCACTGTCAACAAGTATGTCACCATTGTCACCGTCAGTTGTGTTTGGTCAGATGTCCAGTTTGCCAAAGTTGTGTCATGACAGCATAAAATTCCAGATTTTCACATCCCAAAAATCACCGTCAGCAAAAATAAAGCTATTTGCAAACATGCAGGTTTAACAAGATTTAACAAGATTGCCATCCAGAGAATTAACTCTAGATGGCAGGTGGACAAGGAAGCCCTTTGGCTTATCGAGAGTCCAACCCTTTTATTGTTAATCAGCTCTTGCTATAATAAAATTATATTGTTACATTGGTAGCAAAATCTTATTTGGTTTGATGTCGCTTAGGTAGAGAACATTGGACTTGCTGCCAGTTGTAAGTGTGGACAATTTAGTTTATTCCCCATTGCCTTAGTTCATTCATACCTGCCTATAAACACTGGTCGATATATGTAAATGAATAGTCATCATGCATTCATTGCAGCATGGTGAATGCTTCCCAGAGAAGTCAAGTTGTTGGAATGAATGGACAGGTCTGCCATGGGTGAAGTGTAAAATGTATCCTCCAATCCTACAGACTGGATAACGTGTTGTGTACTTTATAGAAATAATTTCTCATAATGGAAACTTTGCAGTTTGTACCTTAAGAAATTAGTTATCACAATAGTTACAGAAAACAAATCTGAGTGCTAGAGTTTATAGAGGCTGCACAATGTGTGTTTCAGAATGCAGGAGTATGACATCAAGGCCTCAGACAAACTCATCTGCTTTGGCCAGTTGTTTGGAATGTGTGACCAAGTCAGCTTTTCACTGGGTGAGTGTTGCTAGATGCCTGTAGTGAGACTCCATATAAGACTGGAAAAACGTGTTAAAAGATGGAACTTGACTAACATTGGGAAACACTCCTGTGTCTGTGTGTATGTGACACCACCCTTAGGATGGACATTTTTACTAGTGGCAATAGCCAACATCCGTAAGTATGTGACCGAAATATAGTGCTCCATGTGTCATATTGCATTATTTAGATATGTACAATTACCTATCAGGCTCTTTCATACAAACAACCCCAGTTAGAAAGCCCAGACAGCTTCAGTTGGCTGGTTCAAGCCTACTTCTTGTTCCCATAGTTAAGATGAATGCTGGAATCGAGCCTTCATACTTTGTGGAACACACTCCATATCAGCGTTAAGGGGTGGCATGGTGGCTAGATAGGACATTTTTTTAAAGCATAATTAATATAATTTTGTTGTGCTCAAGCGGTAGAGGCCTTACTAATTAATTAAATATTTTGACATTTGTTCTGCGCAACCCCCCCCCCCCCCCCGTTTCAATGGTAATAAACAAAATGGCCACCAAAGATAGAACATCTACAAATTGCAACACTGGAAGTAATGATGATATAGTAATATGGCTTGGATTGTTGTGTTCTGGGTATTCTCTACAATATGTATAAAAAACATTTAAATTTTGTTGAATATTTATATTCTACTTTATATTTTCAAACTATGTAATTATAAGTGCAAAAAATGTTGACACATTTTGGGACATTATTCCAAATATAAAACATAAAACCAAAATGTTGTTATACAGATTGTGGATAATACCCAGGAGTACACAACAATCCAAACCAGACTACCATATCATTTTTAGTTCTGGAGTGACGTATGTTTAAGTTGTCAAAAATGTGGTTTTGTGTAAATGCCCGTTAAAGATTGAATAATTGCATCGAGTGCTTGAAAGAGTTGCACCTCATCCATGAATAAGTGTTTTAGAGATATATAATTGTTATAAAAGGTACCTTTATTGATAGAAAACATACAGAACTACCGTAATATGGAAGAAACACATTTTAAGTATTTTTGTCATAAACCACTATTCTAGCTGCCATATTGCCCTTATGTCATTAGGAAATATACTTCCATTTTGTCATCCTCTAAAAACATATATTTTTAATAGTGCATATCCCCTTAGTTTTCTTAGCAATTTCTTAGGCATCCATCTTTTAATGACTTTGGCCTTGTAAATTATTATGAGACTGCTTAATCCTTTGGTTTTGTTGTGCCAATGAGCTCAGATTTTTGTGAGGATATTGGCACTAAAGAAGTCATTTTATTATTATTACTAACTAATGTGTTTGTGTGTGCAGGCCAGGCAGGTTACTCTGTGTATAAGTACGTCCCCTACGGTCCAGTGGAGGAGGTCCTTCCCTACCTGTCCAGGAGAGTTGTGGAGAACAAGGGCATCCTCAAGGTGGACAAGGAAAAGAAAATGATGGCTACAGAGTTGTGGAGACGACTGAAGACATTCGACTGGTTCTACAAGCCGCAGGTTGTGAATGGCGCCAACTGAACCGCTGGCTGGTTCGTTGCGTCGTCGCCGTGGGATTACCACAACACTTGCTGCCCCAGAATGTGAAACTAGCTGCAGTGCCATATTCTGTAATGCTGTGATTATTGCACAAAACATCAACACTGAAACATGGCAACAGCAGCCGGATCATGTTTAATAAATGTTGACAACGAAATTGTGAAAATAATGTCTGTGGTGATAGTGAATTACCTACCAACTAAAGGTCATGGCAGCACACTACGAATGATATTTGGCACTGATAAGTTGTGTTCTCACTTGCACTATTGTGATATTATTTTTGTTGCTCATCATAACACAGATGTTTTAGTTTGCTTATAGTATGTATACTCAAATGACGACGCAAGTTATGCTGTATTTTGTAGGTGTATGCTAGAAGTAACTTAACTATTACCTCAATGTTCAGTTGATTGTCATGATTTGATCTGGTTCACTTTGGAACTGTAATGAGTATTACTGGTATTACAGCTGATATAGAAACTTATTTTCTGTACAAAGAAGTTGTGACAAAAACAAATTGTATTAGTAAGTATTGAAAGCACCATGACAGCTTTATAACTACAAGTAACTATTACCTGGTAACCGAGTGATGCCCAGTGCTGTTTGATATACTAGTTAGGAATATAATTGTTTAAAGCTGATTGTATGCACTTGTTTGCACCAACGGTATCTTTGTTTTCCGCATTGATTACACATTTACATTCACCTCTTGTTAACATGTACAGTGCAGCAGTTATCATGTCAGTATCAGTGAGATAATCATTTATAAATATAAGTAACTAAGGGATTTGTTACTGGCCAGTATGTGAACAACCATTGGTAATCAAATGTGCTGGATAAGACAGACTACCAGGAGTTGACTGTAATATAGGTTTCTGTAATTAACAAAAGTTCAACATTCATAGTTTCTCAAATCATTGTAACATTTACATTGCAGAATTATTTACAAACACTTTAAAAGTTAAAAGGATTACTGATTTTGTTGCCTCCTGATCATTTATGTAGGTCTTTGGTTGAACTTTATGATTTTTTCAAACTTGTTCAGTTGAGTAATGCATTGAATTTATATTGTCAACATTATTGTTTCACAGGGAACAGTATTTACGGTTCCAGTAAGATATAACTACACTGCATTATAGTGAAAACATTGATAATGTTCAAATGCTAGGATACCATAAATTCCCATAATACAGACTAACCGTTAGTTAGTTAGCACTGGAAACAACTAGAAACAACTAGACAAGGAACTTGCATATTATAGTTGTGGTAATATTCATGTGATTAACACTGCCTAGAGTTATTTGTATATGCATGTTTATATTTCTGAGACACGCATTCATTATATGTATATAGATGTTTGTCAATGACTGTCTAAGAATGGACATGTTTTAGAATCTTGGTGAAAACATAATGGTTCACATTACATACTATGACTGGCAAGTGTGCATTACTATATTATATATGCGACAGCAACATTTGTTTTTATCACACGTAAGTTTGCTTAATACCTTTAATTTATATAAGATATGTTTCCTGCCGTGGGTTTGAACTTTCTTGCCAGGATAATGACCTTTTGTTTAGGGGCATATTTTATGTTGCTCATGTTTCCCTACATTTAGGCAAGAGTAACATTGGCTTTATTTGTGGCATGCACAGCATTCTTTGTGATTGTTCTTGTTGCAACATTTTATTGAACATGCTTTGTATTTTAACCTGATAGCTATTTTCTTAAAAAAATGTTGCCATAAATGCTGGCACTGAACTGCAGATTATGCTTAAATGGCACAAGTAGATTTATGACTGATGGGTGTACTTTATCTTGTCAGTGTTGGTTCAGAATAAAAGTATAAATGTATCTGTGCATCTTGGTGTTTGTTGTTACGATGCTGATCTGCCTAATTGACCTTCACCTTATCCTGGATATAAGTGTCCTTGCTGTTGAGGAAATATTGAACTGCGAAGCCACGTACAAACACAACAAATGAACCTAGTGTCCATGGCAAGATCATCCCACTTTGATGGACCACTGGTGATGGGGTTTGTTTCTGCACACGTTTATTTACATATTGCATTCGATCATTTTTATCAAAAAATAACTAACAATTTACTTGCACAAATAAAATGTTTACATGCAATTTACAATAAGGATATCTTATGGAAGGGTGTCCAGGATTTTATTAAAATTTTAATATCACGTACAGCTAAAATTAATTTATATGAAGCCACATGCCAATGGCTGTAACCACCATTAGGCAACATAAGGTATATTACGGCTAAGGTTTTTGAAGAGGTTGATACTGATTAGGATATGATCAGCATGATGTCTGACTAACTTCCCAACAAAGTTTTAAAAGATATTTGCTTCCTATATGCATAGGTTGTTTTATGTACAGAGTGTGGGTCTCGGGTGTCTTGTTTTTCTGAGTATCGGTGACATGTATGGGACTAGCTGAACTGTTGTAGACATGCTAACAAACACATTAATTAGGGTGGTTCATAGATTTTGAGGTTTTTAAATTCCACCAATGGGCTGGCATCTACTTTGGCCATCAGCACTGCCTGTGGGTGAATGCGTGTTAATATGTAGCTCGGCATTAATTATATAGTAACATTGTAGCTATATCCATGAGCATCAATAGCCATCATATAATGTTATAATCTCTTTGGTGTAGAAGCGGCTTCATCAGAAAATATTGATAGGTGTTTTCACGGTGTGATGTGCTGGAGTAAATCCGCTAGTACTCTGTGAAACTCATTAACCGAAAAGGGAGTGGGTGATTGACAACTAGGCTAACTAAGGCTAACTTAGCCTTTGGCTTTGCCTTTGCTTTAGGCTTAGCCTAGGTCTAGGACTAGGTTGTCGCAACACCCTCCCCTTGTCAACTGATCCTTGAGCCTGATATATGAATTTCTTATATAATTATTATTTATATACAGAACAGTTTGAACGAAGTCCCAATGTGTTCTTCATAGGCATTGTGAGTTTCTACTGTAGTTAGTAATAAAGCGACAGAATGTAATGGCAAAATATGTGAAAACCATAATAATTATAAATGAAACCTCCCTTGAAATGAATGCTCCCGCGATGACGGCCTTGACCATTGACTTCATAAGTATGGCGGAAGACGACGATGAGCGTGAGGAGGTGCTTACGCTGGTAAGTTTTAAAGCGAAGTTGTTTGTGATTAGCTGCAGCATATACCATTATTTCAGAGAAAATCATATTAATTTGTGTTGCTGAGCAGTTAACCAGAGCCTGCCACTGTGTTGTTTATTCTCTACGGAATGGTTTGTGCACCGAATGAGTGAAGTACGGAAGTGACAGACCGAATCAGTGAATGACTGTATGGGCTACGGCTACGGCCGTCGGCTTCTACGTGTAGCGCCAGCTTGGTGTAGCCCCCGCCGCGATGCCGCTCCCACTTTCTGTGCGGGGAGGGGCACTATTAGCGTCGTTTGAATCAGGTAATGTCACCAGTAATACGTTGACATGACACCAGTGATTGCAAAACATACTTTGACAACATTTGTAAACAACTTCAACTTCAACTTGAGTAACGTGAGTGTTGACATTGATATTTGTCATTGTAACATTGCCCCATTTTTATATGTCTGCATTCTGTTCTACACATTTCATACTTTAACTTAATTTATTATATATGTTATCTGAATTAAGATGATGATTTCCCCTATTGAGTTTACATAAATTAATACAACTTTGAAATTAATATTGTCACAGACACAGTGGGGCAATTTTGTTGTTTAATACCATAACTCAAGTTGACATAAATCAAGTTTACACCCTCAGTGTGTTTATAGACAAAAGGGTATTTATGACGTAAGAGACTGTCCAATTCCGTTTGTTTTTTGTCAGTATCTGGTTATCATGATTAAGTCAAGTGGCAGTCTTTCATTAACCAAGTTGAAGAGGTAGTATATATATATATATATATATAATTATATATATATACTACCTCTTCAACTTGGTTAATGATATATATATATATACATATGATATATAATGATCACATAACAGCGATAGAAATAAGCCAGAATATTTACTTGTCTGCCGGACAAGTTAGTTTTGAAATCTACTTGTCCGCCAAAATTTTAACTTGTCCGAGTGTTCGTGAAGGGGAATCGAAGCTTCGGTCTTATTTTTATGACAACAACACAATGTTCCTGCTGTTTCGTTGCATGTACATATGAATGACTTGTGATCAAGGACACAAATTGATTGAATCTTCAAATTTTAAAATTGCAAAATTATATTTGCAACTATTTTCCGGTCCATTATTATTCATCACAAATATTAAAAGTAGACACGTTACATGATGTATACCAATATTTCAGTGATGCTTATATGAACACTTTTATTAATAACAAATAATTATTACGATGATAGGAATGAGACAATTGTTTTCCTTGCTATTTTTTTTATAATGTTGCAAAAACTGTTTATGTTTAATATGGTGTATATATAATTATATATATATATATAAAACATATAACACTGCTGTAAAATGTTGGCATCAGTTTGTCATTTAAGACGCCACTGAACCAGGAACACGACCAATGCAAAGCCAGGAAATGTTGTCACAAAAATCATAATAAACTATAATATAATCTGATAATATTTTGTTAATTTTGTTATTTATTCTTAAATGTTATATTACCATTTCAGTGATGATAAAACAGTTTTAACGGTGCCTGTATTACATTTACCACGCGGAAAATAATTTATAGATTTAGTTACATCGTAACGTTGCTGCCACGCGCAGACCGCCGTAGTTGGCGGAAGTCAACATGTCAATGCGGGTAGGCGCCCCATCCCTGGCTGCGCGTCTTGCATAATTCGGTTTCGAAAACTAGCAATTTATGGTTAAAATAAATGTTACAAAGATACAACAACACTTCCAAAATTTAATTAATATTCCGTTTATCAACCAGCACCATAGATTTACCGGAGAGCCAGTTACAAGTTTTGAAAATTGTCATCGATCTGGATCGGCTAATGTTTGATGACTTGGAAGACTGCCGAGTCCGCGTGGGCTAGGCATAATAATGATTAAAACTATATTATAATTATTCAAATAACAGGTAGCGATACAAAGTCTACTATTTCCAAAGTTCATCAAATATGATCCGTCAGTTGGAGCAAGTTGTATGTCGGCCAAACTGAACGATTTACAATTGTGTGAAATACAGGCTCGATTAACAATGGCTGATGTGGAGTCTGTCCTACGCGTGTGACAGAGCTAGGTCGGTGCACTCAGCGGATGACCCTGTTAATGCAGGCACTAAACTCGGTCGAACACTGACGTACAACACACTGGCAGCGGAACGACAAGACGCCGACACACTAACAAAATTGGAACGCGCGCGATTGCTAGCGAACTTCATTTACGTTTGAATTTCATCAAATAAAAAGTTTGCAATGTTGCACGCGTCACTATTTAATGTAAATTTTCACTTGTCCACCGGATAACCATATAGAGTCATTTTACTTGTCCGGGCCAAAAATCACTTGTCCCGGACAAACGGACAAATGCTATTTCGAACGCTGCATAATATAAATCTGACTTTCAGCATGTAATTTGGTACCAGACTATCTAGTAATAATAAGAATGAAGCAAATTGTGGGTCTGCATGTATTCCATTTATTCGCATGTGAAAAAACTTGCAATATGGACTTTAATACTTGTTGATATCATCATAATGATAATAATCTTACCTACAAATATGCTGCTGGATGTACACAGTGATTTATTTAGATTTTTTGAGTGATGGCCATTTGAACTTCGTGAATGCTTTCCTGCAATATATATATGTGGCGCTCAAACTACCACAGATATAATGGAAGAATTTAAAAAGCATTCACTGTGTTCAAACAACAATAACTCAAAAAGTATAAAAAAATGAGCACTGGGTACACCAAGTGACATGTTTGTCTAGATAAGCTTATTATCTTAATGGTGACACATTAAATTCCATGATTGCCCTTAACATTTTAAGGTACAACCTGAAACACCAATTTACACAATGCTAAAGGCCTACAGGTGCTCAGAGGCATCTCCTTTGGTGACGTCACCAACATCTGACAAGCTAGGTGTTTTGTGACATGCAAATTACTGGTCATGTTTGAACGGGGTTATTGACACGAGTTCTCAATCAAAATACTAAATATCGGGCACAATACTTGACAAGTTTGTGTATATATACAAAGTTTCAAGGAAATTGACAAATTCGTGTCACTTAATCATTAAGTTCTTAGTCCACTGCCTATTCCTGATAACTGATAACCAGTATCGATGATATTTTTTCTTCTAAGATAATATCTTCAAATATCCATTTTTTCCCAGGACATCTTTTCCCATCTCATTGGTAGTGGAAGAACGGGCAGTGTCAGTACACAAGGATTAGACTTTTAGAGTGCAGTTGGAATGAAGCCATATATTTAAAGGTATTTTTAAATTCTTATATAAAAGCCCTGCCGGATAAAGACAGCGAAACTATGACTTCAATGCATGTTTTTCCTTGAAACGTGTAGGTCATCAGGCTGTAACATAATGTCAATTCTGGCAGCAATGGACGGGTGGCTTTCTAAGAATGATTGATAATAAAAAAGTCTACCTTTCGCAAATAGAAGCAAATTATATCCGTCTGGGCACATGAAATAAATGACACAATCATAGAGTGATACAAAATTGAAATGTTTTTCATGATGCAATCTCCTTTTCTAGATGAATTATTATCAACTTCTCCTATGACATTTATGTACATGTCCATGGCTACCTGGCTAGTGCATCAAGTTTATAAATTACACAATATTAAATAAGTTTTTTTATATATTTCAGTTGCACACGTTTCTAATTTGTTTAATCAATTACCATTACTCCATGGATTTTAATTTGAATTACCGGTGCATAATTTACATGGATCAACCATTTGTAAATTTTTTCAATAATTGTTATTTTATTGTAATTAATAATGTTTGTTTTAGAATCTAGATGTTTGATATGTGATTGAAAAAAATGTGCAATATGTAAGTTTTTATATTTTACGGAAATGTGCAATGAAAATTGAAAACAAATAATGGGTGTCGTTTTTACAGTTAGTTACAATTATAAATGGCAGATGTATGGCACTAATAACAGTATTACAGGTGTCAATGTTCTATAACACGGTGACCATGCAACTGTTTTAAATTTAATGAGCCACTCTTTTTGGAGTTCAAATGATTCAAGTTGAATCGCATGTTCACTTATTCCATGTTGAATGGGGGCTTTCTTATTGGACAATTGGGTTTGCCGTGTGTTTTTTATTGTGTTTATTTATTACTCCCAACTGTAGAAAAGCCTGTAGCTACATAGAGCTCTCCTGGGTGCTGTTTATATAAACTGGTTTACTCTGTGCCAGACATTGGTGGGTGCCTCCTGATTATAAGGTCAATCTCACTATAATTGAGCTAGTACAATGTACTGAGTGTGTGGCAGGTGTTAACATTTTCCTCCTAGATGGTTTGAATCTTGGGCGCCAAACTTTTCAGTGATGAATCTATGACCCTTCTGAAGAAAAACAGTGTCTTTATTTTTTCGAAATTCCATCTTCATTTTAAGGGTTCTTACCGGTTTTAGGATTTGTAACTTTATACTGTACATTAGATGGACATAAATTTATTGTTCATGGCATTACGCTTATTTTCTGTGATTCTTCCGAGGTCGCTAGAACTGCCGGACTATTGGGAACATTTTTCATAACTTTCGTAAGCTGTTCACATTTACATCATAACCGACGTCATTTACTAAAACTGTGTCAAGGATCCTTTTTTTCTGCTTATATACAGTGTGTATGTAGAGGATGGGCAGTTTTGTTAATACTTACCAATAAGCAAATTAATGGTTAAATTAAACAAAACTGGTATATTAAAACACGTTTGGGCAGCCAAGTTAAATTACACAATTTAACATGTATTTACAATAAAAAACAATGAGACTTTGTACTATTTAAAAATTAAAATGATTATTATCAGATTTTATAAAAATATTGAAAGCTAGCATTTCTGTAGATTTAACTTATATGATTCACCGTTTCTTTTGGTAACATAATTTAAACATGATCTGATCGACTCTGTGTTTTACTGACATATGTTATTTAATTTTGCAGCAGAGAGAGTATGAGTGGGTGTTGAGAGATGACGTCAACAAAGTGTTGAAGGAAGTGGAGGCATTACTTGTGGTAAGGAACCAGAACTACAAATAAATGGTTCTCGTCATGATAGATACAGTTTTTTTATTTAAGATCAATTATTTACATATAATAATAAAAAAATAGTAACTGAATTAATTGAAGTACAAAAAGAGTAGTAAACAAGTAATACCATAATTTACAAATATTGATATCAATAATTATCACTACTGTCTCTAAAGCCACTGACGTCATTATTGTCAGTTAATGTTTACTGAAACAAAACTAGCCTAACCTATATTTACAAACATAATCTAACACGTACTAGAGTATTACTAATAACAATGTTTTTATATGATAAATGTCTAGTGTAGATATGGTCCATGTACGTATGCTCAAGCACATCTCTGTCATTTTTTGCATGTATGGGACTTAAATTTTGTAGGTGTCCCATCTGGCACATTAGGATGGTTTGTGCGTCTTCTCTCCGTTACGGGGTGGAGTCCATGTCACACAGTTCACAGCGTCTTCTGCTTCTCTTGTTAATTCTCTTCTTCTCTGTCTGTTGTCTGTAATGACCTTCCATTCGTGGCTGTTCACACCTGCTCTGCTAGGCTCCTAAGGTCCTGTTTCATTCCATCTCGGCTTTGGTCTGCTCTTCATCGTTTGCCACCTTCTTTTGCCTTCCATGCACATTTTGAGAGTATGTCTTTGCACATGTCCTGGCCATCTCATTCTGTTTCTGACTAATTTCATCATTAGGCTTTTTCCATCCATCCACTTCTTTCAGTCCCTTCACCTTCCTCCTGTTTTCTCAGGTTATTCTACTTACTCTGCTGACCCATTTGAGCAGTTCGTAAGTTTAGAATTCAATTAGTGAAATTATGTAAATTTGAGTTGTTTTAATACACCGTTTTGGATCATTTAGTTATGGCAGTTTTAGTCCAATTTACTTCAGCAAATCATCAGTTCAAGTAATTTAAATAATGTCAATTTCAGTATATTTTCAGTATTTTCCTTCAACTAAGTTTGAGTTATTTAAATATGTAAGTTTGAGTCAATTAAATATATAAATTTGCAAGATAAACACACCATTTTGAGTTGGCTAAAATAATTAAAATGTCAGTTTGAGACTGCTAAGCATTTAGGTTTCCCATCACAGATATGGTTGAATTATTGAAACTTAACCTGCATGAATTGGCAAGCGTGTCAACTTTGAGTCGCTGACATTTTGCCGGAGCCTAACCCGCGACTTTCTAAATTCATTGACCATCACTTGTAGTTAGATAAACAGCAAATCTGTCACTTAATGTCGGGTGCCCGTGTTTCCTGTAAATGCCAGCGGTAGCGCCTACGATGTCTGATCAATAGAGTTGGTTGCAATCCAGTCTCTAATTACGTCCGGCCGTTGTACCATGTTCAACAAACGAACAGGAACATGAATGATGATCTGCAGCGCGAAGTTGTTCAGTCTCCTACTCCTAGCTACCTGCTTCGTAACAGTTTGGATGTGTGTTTGTGTTGTACATTAAGTACTCGGAACAGGAAGGAAGAAGGTGACATGCTGGTTATAACTGATCTCTGACGTGAAGTCGGTCAGCAGAGTTCAGGACAAATACATACAGCTGTATATTTGTATTTAAACTTTTATTTTAAACTTTTTAATTTAAATTTATTTTTACTTAGGCTGATTTTGCATAATTTTATTTATATCTGAGCTTTTCCAGAAGTGTGTTATTGCACTATTTTGTATTTGTATTTAACTTGTTCATAGTGGACAGTACAGTTCCAGGTCATATATACTTATAGGACTGTACGCATCACATGCAGCAACTTAAACAGGTCTGTTACTTGAATAGGTCTATTTTTCATGCTTGAATAGGCACTATTTACTATCTTAAATCCACGTCTTCCCCTTAATACAATATATAAAAATTTGTTGTGCATTGTTAAAGCCCAGGGGCCAATTACACTGCAATGTAATCTATTGCTGTAACTTTGTTTCCTTCCTATTTCTATTACTATTACATGCTGAATTCTTCCTGTTACTATTACATTTGAAGCAATTACTATTACATTTTTTTATCGGAACATTTTATGGTAAATGCACTGTATGCCAAAATACAGTAAGTACAATTATTTGACTCATAGTCTCAAGAAGTTAAACAAAACAGGTGAATACAAAATCTAACTTGCCATTTATTGATACCCATAACCAAGTATTTGAAATAATATTTGAGAATGTCAAGTACTTTCATCATCATCATTAGGGAAGTATTATAAAGTGTAAAAAGTGTATAAAGTGTAAAAAATTCATAAATATTTACAAGAAAATATAACTATATATATGCTCCCTGGACTTGTTGACCATGATGCAACCTACATGGAGCTGCATATCCATCCTCCAAAGAAGCGCCAGCCAAAACGACTCATTCCCATCTACACAGTGGAATGTGAGGAGCCATTGATGGAGGCAGCGTGCCAACTGAACAATCACACCATGACCACCTGTGATGAAAATATCACAGTTGAAGAGATCTGGACAGAAATCAAAGGCGGCCTGAGTCAAGCCTTCTTAGAACATGTCCCTCACAAGCAAACCAAGTCCAAACAAAGCCACCCCTGGGTTAACTATGAGACCAAGATGCTGATTCAGAAGAGAGGCAGGACCCACAAGTGCTGGAAATAGTCTGGAGATGAAGACCTGTGACAGAAATTCAAATCACTGAAGCGACATGCCCAGAAAAGCCTGCGCCACCTCTACTGGAGACATGTAGAAGGTCTGATCTCTGATGATCCGGCGAACCCAACCACCTCAAAGAAGAAGTTCTGGAGCTTCATCAAAGCAAGAAGTACTGAGGGGTGAGAGTCTCTCCACTCAAAGATGCTGGGAAGCTCATTACAAACCCCAGCGAACAAGCCAAGCTACTCAACAACCAGTTTCGCTCTGTCTTCAGCCTCAAAGACACCAATGCTATATGTTGAGTGCCACCTGCAAGAGGAAGAAGATCACACCATTGTATGAGCTGCACGGACACACCTTGGAGAACGTTAACCTATAAGATGACCTGAAATGGGGGTCCCATATAAACATCACTACAAACAAAGCCAATAAGACTTCCTCCGGCACAGCCTGAAGATCGGAAACAAGACGACAAAAGAAACCGCATAAAAGGTCCTCGTTTGCCTGATGCTAGAATATGCAGCCACCGTGTCGGACCCCTACACTGCAAGTGACACCCAGGCCATAGAGAAAGTGCAGTGCAAAGCAGCAAGATGGGTCTCAAACCGACACCACCAAACATCCTGTGTTGACTCCATCTGACTGGTACACACTGCAACAGAGATGCAAAAGAGCTCGGCTGGAGATATTTTATAAATTCCACCTACCTGCCAGAACCAACAGACAGCAGGCTGAGCTCCAGGAAGAACAACACCTGCAGCTACAATATCTCCTACCACAGGATACAGTTCGGGCAGATGTCGTTCTTTCCGAGGACAATTCCGGAATGGAACAGTCTGCCCCAGGAGGTAGTGATGGCCGAGCCCCTGGACTGCTTCAAGTCCAGGTTTGCCACCTACCTATAAATACCTCACCCCTACCCCCCTTTCTTCTGCCTACCACCCTACCTGCACCACCTCTACTATACCACACCCTCTACTACCTTTCCCAGAGATCTTAAAACCGCGCTGGCCATCTTCGCAACCTCCATACGACATAATCATCAGTATATTGATGTTGGCCATAAAAAGGAGGACAAAGTATTACCCCAGGCCTGCATTGTTAACAAAAATACCAATGATACTTGATAAATTACACAGTGCCATCCATATATGTACATATTATTAAGATATTAGAAGAATATGTGCAATCTGGAAATTTTTATTAACATATTTATAGTTGATATTGAAAGTATACATGTTTGCATTTGATCAAGTATCTATTTGTATGCAATGCTTTTTAAAATAAGAGTAAACATTATTTTTTATTTGAATTTTAAAGCTGTGCAGTGTGTTGATTTTCGTTATCCTAAATAACTTGCTTTTAATCCCAACTCTATCAGCCAGACTCCTGGTTACCTGGACTACAACAGTTTGGACATGTGTGCTTATATTATGCGTTCCACACAGCCAACGATGATTACAATATATGCTGGGTGTTTAGGAACCAGTCCATCTTGTGACATTGGCATTGCGAGAGCATCACCTAGTCGAGGTGAATCCTTGTCAAATGTCAGTGATATCAACGCAATCGATCCCAAACAATTTGTTGTTGCCAGCCCAGATTTTTTTAAAGGGAAATGAATTTCAATGATTTTAATCAACTGGTAAATGGCTCTTTTTGGGAGGTTTCATGTGGTTAATTAATTAAAATGTTCAAATTCTCTTCATTTTTTCTGTCTCGCTCTCAAAATACTTCAAAATTTACAATGTTATACCTTGTGCTTTGTTGCCCGGTAGTCACCGTAGTATATATATTATCAGAGATTAAGTTGAGGATCGATTAAATCATTTGGTCTGTTTTTAATTGAAGTATTTTGCATAAAGCAGTCTGTAGATGGACATTGTAAAACTAGCATATCTTAATTCTTCATCATGGAATAATAAACATTGTGCATTTTGGACCAAATTTAGAGGTGGAAGACCACAATTTAGGCTATAAATGATAGATGAAAATCATGATCTTTCACATGTTTATAATTTTCAATGCATAAATTTTTGAGTAATCACAATTATGTTAGTTATATGACATACAATATTCAGACCGCTTACATTATTTGTATAATACCATCATACAATGATGTACAGCAGGCATTTTGTTTCTTCTATAATAAAATAAATTCAATATATGCTTTACTCCGTAACATCCACTCTGCAATTTGGGTAAAAACAATGCAGTATCAAATGCAATAAAAAAATGCAATCCAGCCAAGATATCTCTTTTGAAGATATATTTCAAATAAGACATGTTTGTGTGCATGTTTGTACATGAAGAAACAGTTCTATCCGAAATGAACAAACCTTAAACTAGAGAAATTCATCCAAGTGATCGTTCTTGAATTCCGATAACTAGGCACCTGATGACCTTTGATACAATCAATGATATTGCTGGTCGCTATCTCAAGATCAGCCATCACTCTCAAGAGATTGATCATTGCTTACATACTTAGGTACATTTTATTTGAAGATGTAATGCCTTATAAATGTATGTTAGCCGATTTATGTTCTGAAAAGCTTTTAAAAGTGCATTTGTAACATGTTTAATAGAACTGGATGTGTGTGATTTTGACATAACTTTCTCAGCGCTGTTCTAACATATCACCTGTGGGTGTCATGAAGTTTTAGTATTTTCTCATGGACCGAAGGTCCAACGGACTTACACCATCACTCTGCGTCCGCTGTTAGCTGCCATATCTCAGAAACCATTCAGAAACTTTTTCTCAAATTTTGCATAGACATATCTCAGGGTACTGCCACTATGCACGAGAAATCTGTATTTGATTGAATCATTCTAAGGGCCCCCAAAAAAACTCTTCAGTACCTTTTTCTCTGATTTTGCATAGACATTTCATGTGGTGGTACCACTATACACAAGAAATCTGTATTTGATTGAATCATACTAAGGGCCAAAATGCTAAATTTTCCTACTATTTCCCTACTGCTGTAAGCCTGATCTCTATTTATAACTGCCACTGATCTCACTTGGGTGGCTGACTGGAGAGATTATGCTGAAATCCTGTGTATTGGACTAGCCTAGGCTCACTGCCTGCCATTGTTCCAGTGTCAAACCCATTGTCCCAGTGTCAAACAGAATGCCTCCATGTGGGCTGTAACTAATGTGTAATGGGAATCCTTACTGCACTCCCAGAACCTGAGAAACTTTAAAACAGCAATAAACATAATTATCAATGCAATATAAAGATATGATCTAGGATTAAAATAAAATAACTTATGTATATTCGAAAAGGTTAAAGCATATTTTTCCAAAATTTTAAGGAATATTATTCAGATGTTTTACTATACATGTTGCAGCTATTACTTCACTCTAATTCAATCAGTATTATGTCATTAATTGGTACTGTTTTTAAGTCAAAATGCATGCTTTGTATATGTACCTTGTGAACAAATAAATTTGTAGTCCTTTGGCCGAAGGTCCAAGGGACTATTGCCATCACTCTGCGTCTGCTGTCTGCCGTTAGCTGCCGTATCTCAGAAACTGTTCAGCAACTTTTTCTGTAATTTTGCATAGACATATCTTAGGGCACTGCCACTATGCACAAGAAATTTGTATTTGATTGAGTAATTTTAAGGGCTCCCTAGGGCTTCCAAGGAACCCAAAACTGGTAAAAAATTTACATTTTGCCTATTTTTTCAAAAACTGTTCAACTTTTTTTCGAATTTTGCATAGATGTATCGTAGGGTGCTGCCACTATATACACAAAATCTGTATTTGACTTAATAATTCTAAGGGCACCTAATGGGCCCCAAAAATGCAAAAGTGTTACATTATCTAGTGATGTGGTTTTGAGAAGGGCCCTTGAGACCACCCCCAACAGTAGATTATGTTTATTGTGCCAGAAAGCCAGCAGCATGACTAAACTCTGCAGCCTAGTGCCATCATCCATCTGTCCATTGAGACCTTGACTAATCTTTAATTGGTCACAGGGCCCAGGCAGAGTAGACGCACTTGACCCTGGTTAGACTGAACAGTTGCTTAAAACTTTTAAACTGTATCTTCAAAACTATTGATTTTCTATAATTGCAAGTTGTCTTTATTTTGATGTTCATTTAATTATTATAAAATGGTGTGACTGTGGTGTCTATTGGTTAAAGATGTATTGTCTGTAGAAATCTGTAGGTGACAAACATAGAAAATTAATATTCTGTCACCTGTAGGTGACAAACATAGAACATTAATATTCTGGACAACTGTAGAGTGAAATATCCTACACTTTATTGATATAAAAAGCATTCTACTGTTTTGTTTACGCTTGCCATGCCTTGTGTAGACATTGTACTGCGTAAATCAATTGTATCAATATAGACTAATAATTACAGATTCACAATATAGTTGACACCTGAAACAACCATTAGAAGAGTTGACATAGTTCCGCTATACACAAGCAAGACATTTGTATTTGATTGAATCATTCTAGTGTCATCAGCATATAGTAGAATATACTTTTTCTACATCATCATCACTGAGGTTGTTGTAAATTTCATCAGCTGCCATGTCAAGTCCATTATAATTGTGACTACCAGTGTTCAAAATTATTCAGGTGAATAGCAAATAACAAAAGACACAAGTTTTCTCCTTGCCATACCTCTCTCTACATCACATGAGAAGAAGGCTGACACAGCCTGGCCCTGATTTATACATGATTTAGCATTTTTGTACATGTTGTATACAACTTTCAACACGTTACCATTAATACCACATGGAATTATCTTAGACCAGAGTGAGGACCGGTCTACTAAATCAAATGCTTTCTTAATCGATGAAGGCACAATAAAGCCTTTTGCATCGAGACAAATACAATTCAACCAATACCCCTATCTGAACACTGCCTGTTCTTCACCTATTACATTCGCTTTGTTTAGGTATGTGGTCAGTCTGGTGTTCTGAACGATCACTAAGGATTAATGAACACTTGTGCAGAATGTCACCCACTTGGCAGGTTTAGTTGGTCTATTCAGCAATGAGGACACTGCTTAGGCCTCACTCTGGACACTGTCACTCACAGTGTTGTGTATTGTCTTAGTTGGTGCATTGAGCTAATCTACTTGACCATGAATCAGTGGTGGCTCTGGTTGTGTATTACACCCAGCTGTGGAGCTAAGATTCTCTGCCTGCTATTGTTTGATGGAAACTGTGACTAATCTGTAATTGGTCACTGGCAGTAGCTTGTGTCAACAGACAGCATTAAGCCACTAGACCCCTGTTAAACTGGACAGTTCCCTGTAGGTTTTAAACAGTGAGTCTACCTTTTGCTCTCAAATAATCTGTCCTCTTAGTTTTACACATGAAGACATAATCTGTCATAACTTGATAAGTCTTTGTAGCAGCACATTTGTACTTCCAGTGTATCATTGCAACATAACATACATATTACATACTGTGTGTCACATTTGAATGTTGTGCACGTAATATTTCCATGCAATCCATTTGTATATGTATAATGTAAAACTTCAACAGCCGTTTTCTTCATTTTCACTTTTTGACCCCTACCATGTTCAATGCTCCATAACTTTGCAATTTTTTACAAGGATGTAAAAAAACAATGTTACAATTTTTCCGACTTATCACTCATTTGGTCAGCCGGGGTCACATATAGACGTAATAGTCCAAAGGACTTCAGGGCCACTTGGCCCATTTTTATCATAGTTCATCTTTTTTTCTTTCCATTCTGGGGGAGGGTGGTAGGGGCAAAATGAGAACAGAAACTGTGTGCACATTTTCTTCAACAACCTGTGCTATATGCGAGATTGCAGTTCACCAACTCTCCTGCAAGGTTTCTACAACCACTGGAAATCGGCCTAAATAGCAGAGTATCCGGATAAAATTCAACAGTATTTTTAATAACTCATTAACTAATATATATATACAATTTTCACGAAACAGTCTACTTGAATATTTTATTTCCAGGTGTATCTTCACTGGCATGCATATAGTCTCCACTAAACATGTCAACATTTTAATTCCATTATAGCCCTGTAACTATGATTCACAAAAAAACATTTAATTAATAACTACAAACTCACAATATAGTCCAGAGGACTTCAGGGCCTCTTGGCCCATTTATTTATAGTAGTTCTGTATTTAGAATCATTCAAAACAATGTTACTGATGTAACAGAAACTGGGGACACACCGCATACTTCTGAAGTTAATTTCATATTTACATACCTTAAAACAGCCCTAAAACAGTTAATCGTTTGATCAGTGTATTCTGGTAAAACTCAAACAAAACTTGTGTCTCTACCCAGCATTTTTTATGACATGACAAACATCACTTCTCACTAGTATTGCGACGTTACAGACGTGATTTATTTCAATGTTGCCTACAGTGTGCCGAATATCCATCAGTATTTACTGCTCCGGTCTTTGAATCTTGATACAGAATGTTTTGTGTTTTGTAATCTATTGATGAGTTAGAATTATTTTTGACATTTAGATGGCATAGCTTAGAGATCTATAGTTTTACCTTTGCTTATTTTTGAGGTTTTGTAATTTGTATCTCAAATACATGTAAATATGTATATATATCTAGTTTTTATTTTGCAAGTTTTAGAAATACACTGCTATTTTTTTTATTTATTATATAATAAGACTCATTTTGTTGAATGCGGAAAGCATCATTGAGCAGTTTAGGCTGACAATGGCACTATAGAAGTATTCATATATTATTATGGTAGCACGTTCCTAGCATGATGAGCAAATGGCGGTCATGTCCCTTGCTTGTGTGTCATTCGGCAATTTGTGCCTGATGCTAGTTGACAACTTGACTGCAGGCCATGCCTTTTGAGTCATGTCAGGTTATTAATAATCAACTGAGATGTTGTGAGGAGAAACAGTCACAGCATTGAAGATGGTGCATCTTTTAGTTGTTTATTGATTATCCACTGACAACTGCTTAAGTGTCTTCCACATTACATGGCAAATCTGCCTGCTGGGGCATGATGGTGATATCAGATTTGTCCTAAGTCCACAGTATCCCCATGGGAATGCATTGAGTGGGATTCTGTAAGATCCCAGCTTACCTAGCTAAAGGCTGATGGGCACTGGCATGCACTGATATGCAGCAGCCTGATAAGTAAATACCAAGGCAGGTCATTTTTTTTTCATTGGGTGGTGTGTGGTGTGGTGTGAAAGTGAAGCTCTAAGTTGGTTTGCTTGTTATTTCTGTTTTGTTTTAAACTATAAAATGTTAAATTACAAATAATTATCTATCTCTCAATCATTAATTGGTAGACCAGAGGCTGACTGAACATAGAATTAGCCGAATGAACATCAGTACCTGGGAAGAGATAGATGCACTTCCTCTGTGTCCAAGTTAGCATATTAATATATATATATATATTATACATATATATATATATAATATACATATATATACACTGTATATGGTCGATTCTCACGCACATGGTTAAATAAGTGACTTCAATGTATCTCTTCCAACTTTTGTCTCTAGAAAATCGATATATCGAACATTGGAAAAAACAAAATGGGACAACATAATAGCTATGTCTGTGGCCACAGCAGCACGTCAGATTTAGATGACATAATGAAATGTATCCATACAAATGCACGGAGGTTTGCATGAGATAACACTGACATGTCGTGTCTCTTATTCTATATCCTATATTGTTTTGGTTGGTAAGTATGCCCGATATGCAGGGTTCGAACTCGAGGCGAGTAGAAATTTCTGTGGATGAGTAACGTTTGGCCTGTACTAATACCCTGGGCGAGTAGCTATTCGTTTTGTAACAATATAAATGCAGGCAATTTGTATTAGGCATACAGACATAAATGTAACGCATTGTACCGACAAATAAAATTTTAAACCTTTGTTCCCGATATATCCGATTTCATAAACGAGCAGCCACTACACGTTGCAATGTAGTATATGTGTACAAATATAGTACACTGAACAGTACTAACTTTTACCCGTTGATCTTCTGCTTTTCCTTTCGAAATCATTTGGAATTTCATAAAAGGGGTCCAACCCCCAAAATAAAACTAAGCACCGAGGATAAAGTTGCACATAAGCGTAGGTACGATGTGTGTGAGAGGAAGCGAGAATTTCAGCCGCACTGGCTAAAGCAATTCTCATGCCTCATGGCTCGAATACAAAAGTTTGTGCACTGGCGTTGCCACTCACGCTGGCTTTAGGCTTGGCAGTGCCGCTGACCGGGGTGACATCATCATCACTGACATCTGTGACACTGATGACGACTCTGATGAGTTGGAGATGGATGAAGATGCAGTTACCCAAATTACTGACTGCCTGGGGACAGTGTGGAGGACTTGAGTCAAGAGTCGAGTCATGCGGCTGTTGACAATGTCCAGAACCTCGAGATCTGATTTAGTACTAATTGAATAAAATAATTACGTTGCGTTGTCAATTATGAAATTGATATCTATTTGTTCATTTTATGTTTAAGGAGCATTGCAGGTCAACATACCAATTTGCGTAAAAAGGTCGTATATTGGCGATGTTTACCATAAATGGGGACTAGTGATTTTTCATTGGGATGAGTGACACATTAAGGCTACTAGTCCCCCTGGCGAGTGGGTTAAATTTCTTAATTTCGACCCCTGCCGATATGTTAAAGCACAAGAGGCATTCAAAGTTTTTGGCCTAACTTGCTATGTTTGTTGTATTTGTCACACTTACAAAGTTGTTACATTTTCTGTTTTCAAGTTTTATTTATACATGATAGCACATCAATAAGTGCTGTTTAAAAGAAGAAGCCGTCATGAACTAAATATTCAGCACATGTTTTAGTAGAGATGTTGTATATCCCAGTGGCACACTGCTACAATTTACTAATGACTGACCGTGTGTGTTATCTCACTAGATAGACGTAAGTTGTATGGATACTCAACATCTGCTTTGGTTGAATCAACGTCATAGTTAAGAACATAGCCTCATTAACTAACAAAACTTTCTAGGAACATTTGGTATGGATAATCTATCATTAATTACTCATTTCTGTATAATAAACATCATATATCGTTTTAAAACAATATTTATTTTTTTGTCAGTTGTCAGGCATATTAGTACATGTAACTGAAATTAATACCAACAATTACACAGTAATTAATAAGTAACACAAACCAGTAAGTAATGGAAGATTACACTTTTGAATTAGCAATTGCTGTTGTACAGTTTGTCAATTATATCATGTCACCAAAACATGAATACCTAAGAAACAATCAACATCATCGATGAAGCACTAGACTGCATTAAAACGTTCAAATACACGTTCAACCTTTGCCCGATCAAATGGGGAAATGTCCATGAATGGCTTGTTGACATACTCTGGTTCAGACACTGTACAGAGGATGTCCTCCTTGCCAATATACATCTCATCGGTCTTCCCCCAACGCCACTTGCCACGTGTTGGAGTAAGACTGGTGATGAAGAATTCGTCATCCTCTTTCTTAATGACCTTGGACACATACCATTTCTTGCGGTACACAATGGCTATGTAGTCTCCGGGTGATGGCGTAATGAGGGGGACTTCGTCATCATCATTCTCGTGGTCATCACAGAATAGTGACTCAGCGGGTGTGTCGTCATTGTTTGCTGTTGTCGACTGATGACCAGTTGCAATGACAGACGCCTTTGTCTGTATCCATCCTGGACACATAGCGAAGAACTGGTCATCTTTAAAACAGCAATCCTTGAAGCAGGATGTCTCCCTCATCCATAACTGATGACCAATAATGACCATCGCGTGTGCCCATCTACTGGTGTTATTTTCCATGAGCTGATTTCTTCGACGCCTGGGACTGAGGGCAATGTTTGGTGCATGGATGTTGGCCAGGCGGTGTGACGCTCTCCGTGTTTGTTGTATATTTAACTCCAGCTTCTCCTGTCTAAGCTTGCCTCGACGTTTCTGGGTCGTTATTGCCTTACGAAAGCATTGGTGCGCGATTGCCTCCTTCGACATCTCTGAGACTCTTTCTGTATTTCTGTGGAAAAAAGGGAAAAACCCTAAATTATTCAGGATATAATTACACTGAAATGGCTGAAATAAATGCAAAACATACATTAATTAAAATCATCTGTAGAATATACACATGAATAATTATCATAATTAATGTGATGTTGATTTTTTCAGCACGTCTGATTACACAGTTATAACACAAAATTACACGCACAGCTGTTTGCTCCGTCTCCTTCTTTCCATATTCCGGGTTCACCTAATGCTTCTTTTTCCGCCTCGTTTCAGTGGCATTCTTTAAGTGTATGGTGAAAATAAGCAATATGTATCAGAAGGAGAGTATCCTTGCAATATACTACACACAAATAGCTAGCATACACTCAAAGCATAGACACTAGGAAATATATGTATTTTCTTCACCTAAACACACTTTCGTATTAGTTACCAATACAGAAACAATTGTGGGAAATGCATAACAACAAGATGTGATATCGAGTATCCATACAAAAAGAGTCAATAATGTACACTATTTCACATACAAATTAATAATTCTTGCCACACGTATTATGTATGACTTGAGAATGTAGAATGTAGGCAATAATACATGCAAACAACTGCCATAGACAGGACAACATGTTTGAATAACTCAAAATAACATGTAACTTTTGCATTGTTTACGCAAAATTCCCAAATTCAAATAAATTATAATTGAACATATCCCACTAAATATAAACCATACGTAATTATTATTAATATAATACCTTTACGTATTACACAAAGTCATTATTAAGCACACAGTTGCAACTTTTTTTGCACAACCGAGTATCCATACAACAAACATATCGCTCCGTATCCATACAACAATCATCTTCAGATCGGCATTAACGCAGGTAACGGTGAAGGTAGACTGGCTGTATTTATGCTCATGCGAAGCATATTTGTTTCAAAACAAGCTTGCATGCGATTAACGGCTAAATGCTTAGTATTTTATAAACCCGCATTACCTATAAGTACCTGTCAAAATTACAAATTCATCTAAGCACAAAAGTTGTCAGAAAATTATAAAAACTTACTTTGTACTAGTCGATTAAGTTCGATTCGCAGATTGTCTCTAAGCACTCTACCAGTGTAGTACAAGTCAACAACACCAGATGGCACGACTATTCCTCATTCCCATTTTAACACATTGCATATTGTGTGGATACTATTCGTATGGATATGGGAACACTTTCGAATGGTTGTACATTGACCGAACCACACAATACCAAGAAAAACAATACATGTCCATCTACCTTATACTCTACATAATTGTTGACAGTGTTGACATTTTAAGAGTCGTATGGATATGCATTTTTTTACCACTTTATAAAAAATATTATATGTTACCCATTTGCGGAGTTATGTACACACTGCTACTGAGCCTAGTCAAACAACGTTTACTGTCGTTGTAGCTAAAAATATACTTCATAATAAGTTTTGAGAAGGTTTGCTAATCTATTATTAAACATACTACCTGGTAGTCACGTATAAAAAAAATAAAACAAAAATGCTGACCTTTTGTGAGAATCAACGGTATATATATATATATAAATTACAATTAATTCTCTCTCTCCCTCTCTCTCACCCCTCTCTCTCTCGATATATATATATATTAATATGTTAACTTGGACACAGAGCAAGTGCATCTATGTCTTCCCAGGTACTGATGTTCACTTGGCTAAATCTATGTTCTTTCAGCCTCTGATCTACCAGTTAATGATTTATTAAAACGTACAGTTATTTATTTAGCGTTTTGTATATACCAGGTATATATACATATATATAAAATACATATGTACAGTATAGATATATTTCTGTATATATATATATGTATATACTGTTTTTTTGTTCAGATTTTATAGAGGACCTCTCTCTTACTTGAGATTAAATTTAGTAAATTCTTACATGGTACAGATCAAACTTACATGTATAATTACATTTTGCCTTTCTTGTTTCTTGAAATTAACATGAAATATCTTTTGTTTTCAGGACGCATGCCGTAAATTTGCTGTCTACCCCTGTTCTGGTAAGTGCTTGTTTTTGTCTTAAAGAAAAGTCTTATCAAATATATTTACCAATGTACATTTCTTCTGTAATTCAATTTTCATAATAATATATGCTCGGCTTTTTACATACTGAATTAGTAAATAAAATTAACCTGTCTACTTGTTAGTTTGTGAAATTTTGGGATAAATTATCAACTTTTTGACCATATCCGATCAAAATATTGCATTATATGCAAGTTTTCCAATGTAAAGACAACAGTCAATTCTTTGTTTCTTAAAATTACCCAGTCTTTTATTAAACCGACTGCGCATAGTAATCCATTCACACACTTCAAATCTAAACAGCAACAAATGTGATTTGCGATGGGCTAAACCAAGCCATGAAGCAGTTTTAATGCAATTTTGCCTTAATTAATTATTTTGTTAATATAATTTAATTATGACCTTGACGTACTTAAGTAGGAGTGCTGGAAAACTTCTGGTGACACTGTGTGTCTGCCAATATTAATTTGTCTCTCGGTCAAAAGCCTGTAGAACATGAACATCAAGATGCAAGCACATTGGGTCTAATGTTGACGGACTGATTTGGGTGCGTTGTTAGACTCTGATATAGTGTTCGTTATATAAGCTCCTTTATTACAAGCGTACATTCACAGATGACAAATCTAACACTAGTATCGAGTCTATCGACCTGACTGTTGCTTCATGAAGCCTACTTGGAAATGTCACAGGTCATTCATGTTTTTATAGAGGGTTGACAAATCACCCAGCTCAGTAAGTGTGATTTACACTAATTGATGTCTCGCAATAGCAATGTTAATGTCATCATGCATCAAATTCATTACCAAAGTCAGTGTGCAGTTGGTGTTGGAAATTGCTTTAATTTTCATCATCGATCATACCACAACATACCACAACATACCACAACATACCACAACATACCACAACATACCACAACATACCTACCATCCAGATTTATTTTAATGAAGCAGATTCAACTTAGGATTTCAAGAGGGCAGTGTTTACCAAAATTGTCGGGATGTCACTCATTTGACTCGAATCCCCAAACAGAGAGCTTTTAATTCTGGTAAAGATTATGACCTGATTAGGACCTGATGGCCTATCACTTGGTACATATCATATATCTATGTCATTAGTAATCAAACCTTAGGTTATGCCTTCTAACAGTTGCACACTACCATGGATGCTGTTTTATCCCCAAACATTTAAATTTCAACATCAAAGCATCCATGGTCCATTAAAACACACTGGGGCTGTCACAAACAAAACACTCACTATGTTTTAATAAACAAACAGTGGAACCTCTCTATTAAGGTCACAGAATAACCTCACTATTAAGGTGACAGAGGAACACCACTATTAAGGTGACAGAGGAATCTCACTATTAAGGTTACAGAAGAACGTCACTATTAAGGTGTCAGAGGAATCTCACTATTAAGGTCACAGAGGAACCTCACTATTAAGGTCACAGAGGAACCTCACTATTAAGGTGACATAGGAATCTCACTATTAAGGTCACATAGGAATATCACTATTAAGGTTACAGAGGAACCTCACTATTAAGGTCACAGAGGAACCTCACTGTTAAGGTCACAGAGGAATCTCACTATTAAGGTTACAGAAGAACGTCACTATTAAGGTGTCAGAGGAATCTCACTATTAAGGTTACAGAAGAACGTCACTATTAAGGTGTCAGAGGATCTCACTATTAAGGTCACAGAGGAACCTCACTATTAAGGTCACAAAGGAACCTCACTATTAAAGTCACAGAGGAATCTCACTATTAAGGTCACAGAGGAATCTCACTATTAAGGTCACATAGGAATATCACTATTAAGGTTACAGAGGAACCTCACTATTAAGGTCACAGAGGAACCTCACTGTTAAGGTCACAGAGGAACATCACTATTAAGGTAACGTAGGAATCTCACTATTAAGGTGACATAGGAATCTCACTATTAAGGTTACAGAGGAACCTCACTATTAAGGTCACAGAGGAACCTCACTATTAAGGTCATGGAGGAACCTCATTATTAAAGTCACAGATGAACCTCATTATTAAGGTCACATGAACCTCACTATTAAGGTCACATAGGAACCTTACAATTAAGGTCACAGAGGAATCTCACTATTAAGGCCACAGAAGAACCTCACTATTAAGGTCACAGAGGAACCTCACAATTACGTTGCTGTTACAAGCTGACCATATTACACTGTATTGGGACAAATGTCCTACACGGTGTACGTTGCTGTTACAAGTTGACCATATTACACTGTATTGGGACAAATGTCCTACACAGTGTACGTTGCTGTTACACGTTGACCATAGTAAGTAAGTAACCTTATTTTTACAACGTAACAACATAACATACAATTAACATATACATGTCATACAAATGGAAATTTGTTACATTGTATGGATGTCACTTGGCTAAAAGCCGTCTTCCAGTGACACCATTTAATTATCATTACTCAATGATTACAATCATGACAATCATCAAAATCATGTTAAACAAGTATGTGCTGTTGTTGGTGATATATAACAATGAACTGAGAAGTATGATCAATTGTAGTATATGTAAGTGAATAGAAAGGCGATCCAAACATTTGTATTTGGTTAACAACGTAGTGTAAGAACGGTAATAGACTTACAAACAAAGGTAGAGTTTCATTTAATCAGTTTCATTACATTCTGAACATCTAGGATTTATACAATTCACTTGACGAAGATATGCGTTTAAGTAGAAGTCACACAACACGCGTCTAAATTTTAATCTTATTTTTTCGTTTATATTGTTCCAGATTCTTGTGCAATTATGTTTTGGTAGTTTAGACGAAAAATGTGTTCTAGGTGTCTGTTTAACAAGAAGGTTGCATTGTCGGGTTATTCTTATACTTTTGTCTAAAGTCTTTTTGATCGCAAAATTTGTAAATGACTTGGGTAATAAATCATGTTTAAAGTCGTACATAAATAGTGAGACCTGTAGTTTATATACATCTGACACTTTTAGTATTTTGTCAGACTTAAATAAAGGATCAGTATGACTCCTATATCCTTTTTTATTAATTATTCTTAAAGCACGTTTTTTTAAGATTTCTATTTTCTTTGTATTTCCATTGCCCCATGCTTGTATACCATATGTTATATGACTGTGAATTAAAACGTAATATAATGATTTTAATGACTTATATGGTAAGAAATATTTCACTCTATTTATTGCAAAAATAGCTCTAGATATTTTGGAACTAATTATGTTGATGTGTTCTTTCCATGTTAAGTGCTTATCTATATACAATCCCAGGAATTTTACAGATTCGTAATTTTTATACTTGCCAACTTGGTTGATGACTTCATTATTTATTTTAATGCTATTGTTTACTTCGTAGTTTGAGTTTACTGGACTAAAAACACAGAAATGTGTCTTTTTGACGTTCAAGCACAATTTATTAGCACACAACCAATTGTATAATTGTTTTAGTTCTTGATTCACTTTTATGACTAAATTTTATCCTGAATAATAAACAGTGGTATCATCTGCAAAGGATAGCAAGTTTAGAGAACTAGAATTCACTATGTCATTAATATAAATTAAAAAAAGCACAGGTCCTAGTATGGATCCTTGTGGTACTCCATGTGTCATATTGATCAGTGGAGATTTGCAATTATTTATTTCAATATATTGTTTACGATTAGAAAGGTAACTGGCAAACCATCTATTACTTATTCCTCTGATTCCATAATGATTTAACTTATACAACAAAATGTCATGGTTAATTGTATCAAACGCCTTAGATAAGTCGAGAAACACAGCCAATGTAATATCTTTGGTAGTTTTGTCATTTGCATCTGCTATGTCTTTAAGTAAGTGCAATATAGGATGTATAGTGGAATGTTTCGAACGAAATCCGTATTGATGTTTATACAGTATATTATATTTCTCTAAATATATTACTAATCTGTTACATACTATTTTTTCCATTATTTTAGAAAGTGTTGGTAAAATATTTATTGGTCTGTAGTTATTAAACACATTAATATTTCCTGATTTATAAATTGGAATTATTTTAGCAATTTTTAAATTATCAGGTACAACACCTGTAACAAAGGAATTATTTATGATGTGCACAAGTGGGATTGTTATTTCCTCAATGGTCTGTTGTACAAGTTTTGTAGATAAACTATCGAAGCCTTCAGTGCATTTAGTTTTTGCACTATTCTTTTGATTTCATTTACATCAGTAGGTTGCATGAAAAAGTTTACAGGATAGTTATCTTTTAGGTGTGCATGAAACGAGGTTGTGGGAGGAGGTATTAGATCACTCATTGATTTACCTATATCAGCAAAGAAACGGTTAAACTCTTCAGCAATAAAAGCAGAATTTGATACTTTTTCTCCTTTTACAATGAAAGTTTGAGGTAATTGAAAACTCTTTTTTTGATTAAATATTGCCTTTCTCAGTATGGTCCAGGTTTCTTTGATGCTATGTTTACGTTCTTCCAGTATTTCACTATAATACTAAATTTTTGCTGCTCTTTTGATCTTATTAAATAGTCTACAATATACCTTATAAGCATCCTCTCTCGCTGTACTGGGCTTATTTAGCTTTCTGCAGAGTAATTTGTCTTTTTTTATTGAGGACACTATAATGCCTGATGTTACCCAGGGCTCTCTTTTAATATATTTACTATTTACTCTGATAGTTTTAACTGGGCAAGATATTTCATAAAGTGATGTATATGTTAACATTAAGTTGTTGTATGCTTCATTTGCATTGCTAGTAGATAGGACAGAGGAATAGTCAGCCGTGGCCAAAAGACTCCTAAATTTTAAAATGTTGGTCAAGTTTAACTGGCGTTTTTGTTTATATACTAATTTTTGTGTAGCAGGTTTACCATATATTAAATGAAATATTCAAAAATGGTCAGTCATGTCTGTAACGATAATCCCCGATTCATAGTTGGGGTGAGTATGATTAGAATATAAATGGTCTATAAGAGTTGCTGTAACAGGTGTTATCCGTTTTGGTTTTGTTATGTGTGGAATATATCCTTGTGCTATTACATTATCTATAAAATCATTAGTTTTGTTGTGAGTAACAAAGTTTAGTAAATTAATATTATAATCCCCCATCAGGTACGCTACTTTATTTTCATTTGAGATTTTGTCTTGGATGTCTAGTATGGTACCCATAAATAGATCAAGATCTGCACGTGGATGAGAGTTGGGACGATAGATTACACCCACAATTATAGGTTTACATTTCTTAATTTGAACCTCTACAAAAATGGACTCAAATACATGAGGAATAAATATTGACAAGTCTTCACGTTTAAAATAGGTGTATTTTTTACTGATGTATAGGCCAACTCCACCATGCCCGTCGTCTGTATCTAGTCTTGTATTGAATAGTAAATTGTGATACCCATTTATTTTATAACGTAAAACATGTTGAACTTTAAAAACTTCAGTTAGTCCAATGAGATCTAGAGTCAGGCCTTTTGACGACATATTAAAAAGTAATTCTTGAAGAGAATCCCATTGTGTCTCCAAACTACGGCAATTGATGCAGAACATTGATAAAGATATGTTTTCTGGTTTGAATGCTTCAGAAAACTCAACTGCAGTAAAATATTTACAATCATGTGTGTTAAGAGAAAATGGAGAATCATCATACTTTTCATTTTCAATGTGTTTGGCTTCATTGAATATTGTTTTTAAGTCAAAGCTTTTATTTGTTTGGATCCGGCTAATATTAATAGATTCTGCCATTTACAAATGTATTAGAGCACATCATAGGGATTCTTTCAGAGTTCGTTGAAAAAAAATTACAAAAACATTCAAAAATATGTACATAAATATAACTAGTGTATGAATGCATATCATAATATACATCATAAGTACATATCCGTTGAACAGTTGTATACATACAAGTAATGATAAACACGTTGATGTTGACGATTAACCAAAAGAATACAAATTCAATTGTTAGTATCAAAGAGTAAGTAGAGATAGACATCGCATGGATTTCTATCATATTACACTGTATTGGGACAAATGTCCTACACAGTGTACGTTGCTGTTACAAGTTGACCATATTACACTGTATTGGGACAAATGTCCTATACGTTGATGTTACAGAAATAATTTGGAACTGTCCTAGGGTGACCTTAATTGTGGGGTGGCTGCATTACCAAGATGACGTATTGCGAAATTCTACTGTAGTTTATACTGTGTAACCTGATTTTACAATAAAAGTGAACAGACAACCTCCCTTTAGCCACTGCTATAGTAGCGGTTATTGACTTATCACCGACACGTTGCTGACACAGTGAACCTGACAGTTGTCATGACGCGTCACTGCCAGCGGCGTGTGTGGACAAGTGAGATGTTCCACAAATCCCAACAGAATTGTGTGGAATTAATGTGTCTGTCACATTGCTTAACTGCAGACATGCCGGCGTTGTCTGTCTAGCCTGTTACTGTGGAGGCACGACAGTGCAGATTCACGCTTAGTCAGTCGTTTCCTGCTTGGAACAGTGTTAGCTGAAGGCTTTGGTTGTGGGGATTGAGAGGAACTGTGTGATAGAACAACAGTGAGGTGAACAGGCACATATTGTGATGTTTAGTTATTGATGAGAATTTGATCAACTTAATTATGGTGTTGAATGTCTGCACGTTGATTTCTGTCTGTAGTATCTTATAAAAAGACTTTAAAGGCTTGGAAAATAAAAAAGAGAATTTTTCAAGGAAAGCACTTAACATTTCTTAAGTTTCATTTCACCAAACCAGTGCTTGGTTATAATTTAAGAAAGGTGAACTTGACTGCTGCAGCGAAGTGGAATGAGTAGAATACAAGACAAGAATACTTGGTTATGTAAAATTAAAGGTGCAACGTCCACCCTTATTTACATTTATTTATAGATTTCTCTTAATACTAGAATAGAAATGTTGAAAAACTGAATTGTGTTTACCCGGTACTTATCCTATTAATAATTATCACACGGAAAACAAAACAGAAAGCTTCCCTCTACGGAAAGATGCAACATTATTAAAATTTCTTTGGTGTCATTCCACCAAAAAGAACTCCTCGCGTGTACTGCGAAAGTTAGCGAGCGTTTCCTGATGTGTATTTAATGCTCCTCATCTATGATAATTCTCTTAGAATCGTCTGTGATTTCCATTAGTGTTTCACATCAAGCATTTCCATCTGGCTCTGCGTTGTCGTAGCTGCCAACTAAGTCGATCAAGTTGTTAGTCGGCAGAAAGATTGTGGTTTAATGGAGTGGGAACTAGCTTAAATCTGGCAAATGTGATGAAGCTTAGAAGCCGGGAACACAGATCGAAATCAATAGAGTAGATTTGAATGGATGGCTGAGTCAGTTATTAGCAGGGTCTTCATTTCGCATTGTGGAGCAGTCCTGCATCCAAATTCAATTTGTTGTGCAGCTGAGTTCAGCAGGGCTGCTGGTATCTGCTTCGAATTGATTTGCGATATCCTCTCTTGACTGCATTGTCTTGCAGTTGATTGACAGTTGTAGTTACCGTTGCACGTTATAGGTTGATTAAAGAAGTTCATCCTCTTTGTTCTCATTTTCAGATTGACTTTTCGCCACATTATAGATGTGCTCCATATTCATGGTGATTAACATTTGGTGGGTTGATCTGAAAACTTTGGAATTAAAAGTTTTTGAAAGTCGCAATAATCATCCTAAGTATTTTTCAATATCATCATTTATTATTATAATCTTCAACTTGCACTACATGGTTAATATTACAAATATTGAGATCATTGCGGCGACTGTAAGGTGTAATAATCCAGAATATGAAAATTGCTAAGAAATCACAGCAATCGTCCTTTATAGCTTTTTTTTCCCGCATATTCATCATATTGCATCAGAATAATCACTGAGATGACTGTTGATGTCATACAAAACATTCAGGTTACTGTTGAAAGTCAAAATATGAAAATTGGAAATAAAAATGCGTGCAAATGCTACTTTTAATGTACAGGGGGCCCTGTACATTACTTTTTAACATAAATAACCCAATTTAATCACTGAAGCACTTTATTTCAAAAATGTTGATAT
Source organism: Escarpia spicata (assembly GCA_963995525.1). NCBI lineage: Eukaryota > Metazoa > Annelida > Polychaeta > Sabellida > Siboglinidae > Escarpia > Escarpia spicata. The sequence goes on from OZ023213.1 coordinate 10,651,347, forward strand.
ACTGTCTAGACGATTTAAAGGTCAAATGGTTTTCTTCTACTTAGCATCAACCCTGTATGTTTGCCTCGAGCACCCAATCAGAGACATTCCATATGAGTCAATCTGTGTTATAATTACTCAAGGTAGTCACCGCACAGTGAGAAACTTCTCACAGTCTTGGTAATCAACCACCACTAATTGGAATTAATCTGAAGTCATGGGTTAAAGACAGCACTGTCAAATAACTTGTTCCTGAGTTTCCAGAGATTCTGTAAAAAGGGCATCGATAATGCCTGCCACAATTCAGTATCTAATTGCATACGTCTGTTCGATAAATGAACAGAATGAGAGTGATAGTTGGTAACTGTCAGTAGTCTGTAACCTGACACAATACAAGGCAGCTGTGTGGATGGCCATAGCTTTATCTAGAGACCTGTCCACCTGTCATTTGGATGGGTGAAGTTCGTTTTTGGATGGGTTGAAATCTGAATTTGGACGGGTGGAAATTTGAGGAACAGAAAGGGTTATTCATTATTGACTGTAAGTGCGATTCATACGTCCACTAAGCTTGACAGATGTATGTGACATGAGTGTACATATATACGCATTGAATATAGTGGTGCAGTGGTGCAGTGGCTAGAGTTTTGGCCTCTCGACTGAGAGAACCCGAGTTTGAATCCTGTGCAGCAGCGTCGAACCTTGGGCAAGTATGCTCACTCTACGTTGCACAAGTTCACTCAGCTGTACGAATGAGTACTTGGCTATAGACAGTGGTGGATATTTCCAGAGAAGTCGAGATGGTGTTCGATTGATGAGGTCTGCCAGGGAGCAACGTATAAAGTGAATAGCAACAAAATGATCATACTGCAAGCAATGACAGACAGTGCTCAGTCTTATGAAAACTGAAATTAATGTCACCATCATAAATATTAGGAGTGGATTGACCCAGCTATTATGTGGCCAAATATTGCAGCACATAAGATATTGACTGTATCAGTTTGTCATGGCTTGCACGAACTTCACGCTACAGGCCACAGACCACTGTTGACTTTCCAATTGGTAGCCATGTTCACGTTTTGTCAGATTATAAGAAAACTGTACCTGAAAAAAATCTGACATTTCTTCACAGCTATTGCGCATCATGTCATAGAAATGCTAATAAAATGTCACCAAACTCACATACCTGACCTCAAGCTCTTTTAAAATGCATCCATGTATGGTGCCCATAAATTCTGTATCAAAATAGCCAAGTGTTTCTGCAACCACATGTGCTGTGTGAAAGAATGACAAAAAATCATTCTACCAACCAGTACTTGGCAACTGCACACTTCCAAATACACATCATTTCACTGCCAATACACACTTGTACTCAGCCGGCTGATATGTCTGATCTATTGCATTCGTTTCACATAAAACAGTTTCTTTCACATTTCAAACATCACCATTTTCTATATACTGTCTTATTACTGTAAAAGACAACAGGTTAACTGTGCCCTGAGCCCTGCAACCTTGGTGGTGGTTCAACTAGTAGCACAGTTGAATCTCCCTGTATGGTCCAGTTTTTCCCCTAAGTAAAATGATGGGCGAGGTGGTACTGGTGGGTTACACCAGCGCCGCAGGTGCGAAGCATTGCTAGGAGGGTCCGGGACTTCCCCAGAGATTTTTTTTTAAATAGCTTAAAATGGTCCATTCTGAGGTATGTTTTAACCTTTACTCTTGACTATAGAGGGGAAGATATGAACCAAGATAGCATGTAAACATGTTTACACTACTTGTAAAGGTAGTAATCATGATTGATAAAAGTCAGTACCAGTAATCATGATTGCTTCATCGTGTTGAGGTGTGGTTTCCACTTGACCACTGGTACTTGGTTGTGGTGATGTTTTTCTTGCCCTAACCCTAGGCCTTGTTACCACACTGACAGAGTCAGTGACAGGGGCATCATCTGAAGACTCTTTCCCCCCATCATCATCTTTAAATGATTATCATATCATAATATGATGATGTTACATTGGTGGTTTCTGTTCCAAACAAATTATTTTATTTGTTGCTAGCATGCTATGCAATTAATTAAACAGTCATTTCTGGAATGCCACAAAAGTATGTTTCTTTTAATTGCAACAACGTTTCTAAAATTGTGCCCTTTTTATAAAACAGTGTAAGTTGTTTAGTAGATCCACATTCTGTGCAAACATCATTGCCTAGACCAAGGTATTGATAATCCGTTAGTATACATGCTTTTGGGCACTAGGCGTCTTTTACAAGATATAAACTTTGGTGGTTTATATTCTTTAAGTACTTCACTCAAATCAACTTTCCAAAAGTGTTTGCACAATTCTGTCGGAATATGTATTGTATATTTAGCTCAAAGATATCTTATGAATCACATTCCTTATTTTGCTATAAAACAAAAACGGCATAGAACATGAGTTGAATAGACTTGTGCCATTGTGGGCATGCCACTTGTGTCGAATCTGGACCCACATTGATTTCACTGTTATAGCTTGAGTTTGTTTGCCTAACTTTGATACCTCAGTGAGTTAGTTCCACCATTCAACATTATCCTAGGCATATTTAGGTTTAAGAATATTGCCTCCTAGTGCCCTTTTGAGGCGTAAATAGCGCCCAGGTTTATATCAACACACGCTGCTATATCGCATATTTTATGCGTGCAGTGTGGTAGCGCCACGGCCGCAGGGGTGCAGACTAATGCAAACTGGGTCACTATTTGGGCTTGAAAAGGGTCCGGATTCTATCAAAGTGCCGACTAGTAAATAGGATGCACGGTTTTTATTTGTACTTCAAAAGGGTCCGGATTCAAGTGCCGACTAGTGACGTAGTGTCATTAGTCTGCATGGTTTGTTACTTTTCACTCTCACCACCGTCAGAAACCAGAAATTCAACATCAGACTACATCAGCATTCTGATTTATTGTAGGCAGATACTATAATACTAAAAATGAGCATAAAATACATTTTAGTTCTGCTATCATTTTCTTTACTTTTTTCTCCGAGTTCCACATGTCTTTCAAACTCAGTTACCGTTTGGGCGCCATGTTACATGAATGCCTAGATTTCTAGTATGTCGAAACTCTGCAAGGTGTCACCATTGGAGACACCGGGGATCCCACGGGTATATTCCGTGATTGGCCAACTGACAAGTGATTTCATTCACGTTGTCCAATGGAGTTAATTCCAAGAGGTGAATCCTAACCGGCTCTGAGCGACGTTAAGACGACTAAACGATGTTGCTACAAATCTGTGATTTTGCAGGCATATAAGTGAATTTGTGGTGTAATTTCACGCCACTAGCCGACGCTAAATATATCGCGAAAGAATAAAAAATGAGCGTACAAAATAATTACGAGGCGGCAATTTCGGCATATTTTTGGCGAGGCGGCATAGAAAAATGGCGAAGCGGCTTGCCTTGCACGTCATATACAAGGGGAAACACTGATCCCCTCCTTAATACAGCCACCTTGCAATTAAGGTCACCCAGGACAGTCCCAAATTATTTTCATAACAGTAAAGTATTGAAAATTAGTCCCCCTAATATGATCACCTCAATATTCAGTCTGTGTCTCATCTTATCAAAACTTTGAAAAGTACCTACAGTGGAACCTTGCTTTATGAGCACCTCTGTAATACAGCCATCTCACAATTAAGGTCACCCTAGAACAGTCCCAAATTATTTCACACACACAGTAAAATTTAGGATACTAGTCCTGCTAATGTGGTTCACTTGCTATTCTTGCCAGTGTCACATTTGTTCAGTCTCAAAGGTGACGTTAATAGTGAGATTACACTGTGCACAGCCTTGATGCTTACTTTTAAAATAAATGTAACAAGATTCAGTATCATTTTACAGTACACATGTTTATAAATAGCATGTCTTGGCTGCTATCAGTGCTAATTAATAATGTATATCAAGCACAGTAAGTACTAATTTACATCTCATGCAACCTCCTGTGTTCTAGCTCGAGTTACACGTAACAAGGGAATTGACTGTGCCCAATTCCCAGTGTAATTATTTTCATTCAAATGGCATCCTTTTGACTTTGTTGTTTTTAGAAGGAACGGTAACATAAATGGTTGTGATCTTTTGGTTCTGTTGATTTTATAGTTTATACAACTTGTGAACTAATCAAATTTAATTGATTGATGTCATAATCTGTCAATTAATCTTAGTTTATGACAAGAATAGCTACCATTATAAAACAATTGGGCCTGAAAAGATTGGTTTAAGATAAGCAACTATAAAAATTAAGGAGGGACGTTTTATTATAACTTTTTTAACCACTACTACTGTGACAACATATCCAGGTAGAATGACAAAAATCATGTGTATCTATCTTTTTAATAGCAATATTTTCCTATATTATGATACAAATATGTTTCGTGCGAGACCTGGGGTTGAAGCAGTAAAGCCAAAGGTGACTTGAACATTAATATCAGATAAAAAGGTTAGGTCTGCCTGTTTTTCTAGTGATGGTCATGATTCCGGAAGCACATCTCTTGTATGCCTTAGAGATGACCACGGCTATATAAGCGTAACTTTATGGTCATTGGATGCTGGGAAATGTTTATGGTTGCTCCTGGCTTTATCGAGATGATTCTAGTGGGAGGGTTACTGGTGTTGCTTCAAAGGTATAAGCTGGAGTATAATTATACAGGCACAGAAGACAGTACCAGTAATTGAGATGTTGTCATTAGTATCATTATAGCCTGGCAATGCAACTATTAGCATTCGGGAATATCGAATATGGAGTCGATTTTCACATATTTCTGCCGCAAATATTACGATTGGCGCCATTGCCACGCCTGCAGACCAATCAGTATTGTCTCGCTGCAGTAAATGTGGCATCTACACCTCATGTGGAGTGTTTACTGAGCAGAACCGGCGTGCAACTTCACACTGTGTTCTAGTTTGCCTGCATATCACGTTCACGCTGAACGACGAAGCTGTTATGAGAAGGATGCTTAATTAATATTGCCCCCAGGCAAGGTGTGTGTGTGTGTTTCTGGGTCAAGCCAATATCATGCATTGGTCGCGCAGTGTATATGATCATAGAGTGACATTATATTAAATATGATACACTGTATATATCGGTGTGTGGGGAAATTTGTACCCTGTTAATTCTCAGCCACATATGAAATAAATTGAATGCGGATTTCGCAGTGGACCCCAACGTAAGACGAATGTCATTTAAAAATCATATTTTATTACATTAATACAAATGATTGTAACACTGTAGTTAACTGATTACGATCAAAATTATACTCACCCATGCTGTCATATTGAAATCATGTCACGTCATCAGTTTTTGTATTAATTAGTTAAACAATTACTATTTTAGGTTGTTTTATACGTACAGTTATTTAATAAACACAAATTTTGCAACAAGGCATAGTTTTTAATAAACTAATAATCTAGGTCACTATTTTCCTATGTGATTATGATAATATTAAAAGGTACACAGGGCAGACCTACCTGAGTCCATTAGGGACATGTATTTATTTTTGGGTTACATTCCTTGAAAGGATCAAACATTTGATAGCAAAATTGTCACTGTAGGTGACTATTTCATGAGATTGATATTTTATCCAACACTGATTCCAATGTCATGTGTCTGATAGTTCTGATAATATTATTGTCCTCTCATATTAATTAACAGTGTATTTAGTGAATTGGTGCATGGCTGCAGTTGGCACACTTCTCATTATAGCTTCATGGTTGGCGATTAATAATTGATTATGTTGTAATTAATCATCTGTCTGGTGCAGTGTTTAGTCAACCAGAGTCAAGTGACCCGAATGTTAAAGCTGCCAGGTCAGTGATTGCACTATTTATATCCAGGAGAACAATGACTTGTTTAGACTGCCAGTTTGACCATTGGTCTATAATATAATATTGTGTGTGACGTGTGTGTGTCTGCATTCGTGTGTGTGTGTGTCTGCATGTGAGTGTGTGTGTGTGTGTGTGTGCATGCATGCGTGCGTGCGTGTGTGTGTGTGTCTTTATTCAAGATAACCTTACAAGATATACATTTTATCTTCCTAAGGGTCGTGAGTTTAAAACAAAGGTACAGGTAAAATTATGTAAAACTACTAAACAAATTAATTATGTAAAAGAGTATATTGTATAGTGCAGTATCGATAGATTACAAAATTAATAGATGACTTTAAAAATTATAACTGCACAAAGACTATTGGTCAAATATAAAGTATTAATAAATAAACTAAAAACCGCTTCATTGTGTTTCAGGTGACTGTTTTCTAACCGAAGGCGTTGCGCATATATACGAAGCTTTAAAAGCACTTAGAGAATAACAGTTTCTTATTCCTGGTTTGAGATTGTTCCACACTTGTGCGCCATCAACAACTATACTGTTCTTAAAAATGTTGGTCCTTGCTCTTGGAACATACAAGTCATCTCTTGCATTCGACCGTGTTGTTCTTGTCGAAACGTTTCAGACAAACTTGAATAATGCACATGTATAATTTGGAGCCAGTCCCTTTGCTGCCTTGAACACGAACTGCGCTTGTCTGTATTTCACGTGCTCTAGTACTGGCAGCCGGTTTAGTTGTTTCAATAGTGGAGCACTTGGAGCTCTGTATTCAGAGTCTGTTATGATTCTGGCAGCACGTCTTTGTAGTTTGTAGATGTGCTCTGATGAGTTTGCGTTTCCCCAGATTGTGTTGCAGTAGTCCATGTGTGGTAGAACGTAGCTGTTGTAGAACATCTTCCTTGCTTGGTATGGAAGATATTTCTTTATTCTGCAGAGAAGTGCGAGGTTTCTGGCAGTCATGTTATGTGTCTTGTGCGTGTGAGCATTCCAGGTGAGCAAACAAATGCCCACCTGGTTGTCACAGAGACAAAAGATGTACAGTGTATCAAGTTGTATCCAGGATATTGTTTCATGTTGTATCTTGTCCCATTGGGTTTGGAAAGTTTGTATTAAAGTGCTCATGCTGGGAACATACAATAAGGCACAAGTGTTGGTACGGTTACCATACTACAGAGCCTTCACAAGGAAGCAGCAATTCCATATAAAGCCACTAAAACTCTCTTCTCAAATTATATTGCCCATCGCAAATCACTACGAAATCAGATGTGTTGACGTTCAAGTTTGTAATTTATATCTGAATATTCAAAGTACATAGCAACGTACGCAGTCAGCTTAATAAAAGAATGCATAGTTTTTTTTAAATCATCAAAAGAATTGATTGCAATGCAAGATCAGGCAACCGGGCAACTTTTGCACACTTGTTTGACATTTTTGAAATGATGTGTTTGTCGAATTATTTCACAAATACTATGTTACAAATTTGTACAAGTGAGTCTCTTAGTGGATACAATTTTTTTATTTTTTATAAATAATTTGAGAGAGAATTGCTGTAATGAGACCAAAAACTCGAATTAAAATGGGTTCTTTAACGTTGATCCTGTTGGCATCAAATGTGGTGCAGTTGAAATAATGTACCAGTTTGTCTGTTTCCAGGAGTTGTCCACGTGTCTGCTGTAACTCAGTAAGTTTTCATGTTTAGAAAACATTTGTACTGTTGATGATTTGACAGTTTTATTTTTGCCATTTCCAGGGAATACTGACAATTTGGTTCGACCAGAAAAGTTTGTCTTTTCAGGTTTCAAGTAAGTGAAGATGAATTTTATTTGCAGAATCTGGAATTGTTTTCATTTCCCTGTGTTTTAATTGCAGAAGCTCCATAATTATATTTGTATTTGCAATTACACTATCTCGGATGTTGAGCTACTTAGTTTCATTTATATTTGTATTTTTGTAATACAATAGCTACACATATTTCGATTATGGTGTCTCTTTAATTATATAAACTCAAATAGCAAGAAACACTGTTATTGGTGTGTTAAGGGTGAATTTTAATTGACTTTTTAACTAATAACTGGGAACAGATCTCTTTGAGGTGTTTTTTTATTTCATTTGCTGACAGTGGTGAATTTACCGTTACATTAAAATCACATTGATTTTTTCAGATTGTTTAACTTTAAATTTGCAGGAGTTTGATGACAATAATACAAATCAACAGTTTAATATAAGTCTATAATATAAAAAAATATTAATAATAGATAAGTAGCGTGAAGACTTAGAGGGTCAGTTTACTATGTTTACTGGCAACAATTACTGTGTTCTAGCGGCCCACAACAGATCAAATGCATGGTCACTTTACTGGCTGACAACATTTGTGAAGCGGTGAGTAGTGGTTAGAGTGGTGGAGTAGTGGTTAAAGTAGTAGTTAGAATGGTGGTGTAGTGGTTATAGTGATAAAGTGGTGGAGTAGTGGTTAGAGTGGTAGATTGGTGGACTAGTGGTTAGAGTAGTTAAAGTGGTGGAGTAGTGGTTAGAGTGCTAGAGTACTGGTTAAAGTAGTTAAAGTGGTGGAATAGTGGTTAGAGTAGTGGAGTAGTGGTTTTTAGTGGTGGAGTAGTGTTTAGAGTGGCGGAGTAGTTATTAGAGTGGTGGAGTAGTGGTTAGAGTGGTGGAGTAGTGATTAGAATGGTGGTGTCGTGGTTAGAGTGGTGGCATCGTGGTTAGAGTGGTGGTGTAGTGGTTAGAGTGGTGGAGTAGTAGTTCGAGTGGTGGAGTAATATCTAGTGGCAGAGTAGTGGTTAGAATGGCGGTGTCGTGGATAAAGTGGTGGAGTAGTAGATCGAATGGTGGAGTAGTAGTTAGAGTGGCAGAGTAGTGGTTAGAGTCGTGGAGTAGTGGCTAAGAGTGGTGGAGTAGTGGCTAGGATGGTGGAGTAGTGGTTAGAATGGTGGATTAGTGGTTAAGAGTGGTGCAGTAGTGGGTAGAGTGGTGCAGTAGTGGTTAGAGTGGTGCAGTAGTGGGTAGAGTGGTGCAATAGTGGGTAGAGTGGTTCAGTAGTGAGTAGAGTGGTGCAGTAGTGGGTAGAGTGGTTCAGTAGTGGGTAGAGTGATGCAGTAGTGGGTAAAGTGGTTCAGTAGTGGGTAGAGTGGTGCAGTAGTGGTTAAAGTGGTGGAGTAGTGGGTAGAGTGGTGCAGTAGTGGTTAAAGTGGTGGAGTAGTGGGTAGAGTGGTGCAGTAGTGGTTAGAGTGGTGGAGTAGTGGGTAGAGTGGTGCAGTAGTGGGTAGAGTGGTGCAGTAGTGGGTAGAGTGGTGCAGTAGTGGAAAGAATGGTGCAGTAGTGGGTAGAGTGGTTCAGTAGTGGGTAGAGTGGTGCAGTAGTGGTTAGAATGGTGGAGTAGTGGGTAGAGTGGTGCAGTAGTGGTTAGAGTGGTGCAGTAGTGGGTAGATTGGTGCAGTAGTGGGTAGAGTGGTTCAGTAGTGGGTAGAGTATTGCAGTAGTGGGTAGAGTGGTTCAGTAATGGGTGGAGTGGTGCACTAGTGGGTAGATTTTTTTTATCTTGCTGTGCCTCAGCTGGTCTAACGGAATACTTGGCATTAAATAGTAATGAAATTGCATGCATGGTATCAGAATAAATCATGTTTGTGCATTAATTGTAGCATATTGCATGCTTTATTAGAAGTTGATATGGTGTTTAGTATTTTTCCGTGACCCGGTCTAACGGATGCAAACTGTAATGCCCCCACCAAGTAACACATGTTGGATGGGACAAAACTATACACTAAGCATTGTTATTTACGGTGGCATTTGTTAGGTTTCAACTCATTTGTTAAAAAAGCTGGGCGGTGATTAGAAATTAAAATATTAATTTATAAATCTTAAATAGTAACCTTAGACCAGGATTGCAAAGTTGAACATTGACAGTTACACTTGTGCGTGCGAGAGAGATTCTCCCTTCATACAGGGTCATCTCACCCTTGCAGGACTTGTCCCTCAAACAGCCCAAGCAGCATACTAATCCCGTATGCTCAAAGATCTTCCCTGATATCCCCTGGAAAGTGCAGCAGGTAAGTACATGTGCACTTACGTAATCATAATTGATTTCTATGCAATCGTGAAATTGAATAAAATACAAGAAACATGATCAAATGTTCATTTGCTAAAACTAGTACATTATGTTAGAAAATAAATTTAATTTAAAAACAAAAAATATATATCTATACATGATTTATATATACATATACAAACATATATACAAATATATGCATTATGCACACACCCAAATGCTTATACACACATAAATATAAGCACATACATTCATATTATTATTATATATATAAATACATACACATAAATACACTTAGACATTTAACACATTAGACCCTACAGGTTTCTCAGTACATATGCTAAAATCTTATGGAAAGTGGTTATCTTTGTAAAATATGAGTCGCGTTAGTTTTTAAGCTATAATGTTTTGTGCTGGAAACTTACAGTTGCAAGTTACATTTAGTTTAATCTACATCGAATTCCCTACAAAATAGCTTAAGAGACATCTAAATGCAATGCATATTTGTTGTTAGTGTAAATGTCATTTCCAAGGACAGTAGCCATCTAATCAGCTACATCGAACAAAAGATTTCACATTCCTACCTACATCTTGTCTAGGTGAATGGTGGCGCTATTATTATTAGTGTTGCTATGTTTGATCATTTTTATCACATACAAAATTGTGTTATATAGTATAACCTATTATGTATTATCTAACATCTGTACTGCCTAAATATATTGTTATGTACAACATTTTAAAAGTATATCTTATACTGAATTTTATACACAACTAAGGCTGGCTTTTACCGTATGAGATTTTGTACGAAACTAAGACTAAGTTTGGCTCAGTAGGAGATTGTTGTCATCTGACACCTGTTTTGGTTGTTTCAGATCCAGGACGCAGGCAACTACCTTCTGCAGGCTTTGCGTTTTCTACAAATGAAAGATGATGGTCACGTCTTCCGCTCAGGGCATGAAGTTGTAAAGGTATGTAGTCTGTATAGTCAGCAGTCCATCTCTGTGATCCATTCCCTGAAGTCTCGCAAGATCTCACTACTAAATAGGTGATTGTCTGTTTATGAATGTTGACACTTATAAATGACAAGAATCAACAAGACATTCAATCAGATGTGATATAAATAGATGCACGTTAAATGTTGTCATGCCATACATTGGTTAGTAACCGTGCCGATGCTTAATGTTGATCGAAGTGTGACAAAAATGTCATGTATTTCACTAAAACCAAATTCTCTGACAATTTGTTTGCATAACATGAAACAAATAAGGGGTAAGAAGCTACAATACGGATCTATTTCGCAAATGTTTCTTCATATTTTTAGGCCCGAGGTGCAAGCTGTCCAGAAGGAAAACAATGTAGTAGCAAATATTCGCCAATCCAAAAGTGGTGTGCTACCGCACGTATACAATCCAGTCCAAATGTGCATATATATATATTGCACAGACATAAATACAAATGTATGCACATTGTTACACAAGTGTGACACATTCTTAAAGCCTAATGTACATATAGATCATAGCAAAAGTCAATAATATTTATTTTTACTAACACCCCCCCCCCCCCCGTCTGACAGCCCATCTGCTCAAATTTCACCCCATCCAAAACAAGCTCAGCCCATCCATTGCGTTCCAATAAGCATACAGGATGTACACCCATTTTCTCGGGTGTGTGGGTACAGCCATCTCAGTAGACGTGACAGTGATTTATGCATCTTGCATATAAGCAACAGGATACCAAAACGCTGTAAAGTCTGATAATTTAGGTGGACCTTTTGATATTTTCCATCTTCGAGCTCTGAATCTAGTGTGCTATTGGTAGAAATTAAATCACAATGATGGAGTCAACAGTCAAGGTTGGCATTTGAGATCGCTGTCACAGTGTCAGAGGCTGCTAAAAAGTGCAGATGTCTGGTAATTAGGGGATGCACGCCTAATAGAACGAATATCGCATGTAGTTAGACTTCAAGACATGTCCTTTATGTCTCTGCGCAGCTGCTGGACCGAGTACTAGGATGTCTCAATCAGGGTCGGTCGTCTCTTGCCGTCCCCAAGAGAAGGTCACTGGAGGAACTCATTAAAAACCCGTCTTTAGTAAGTACCGTGGTTTACTAGGAAATACACTTCATCTTCACTGGTCATTGGCGTCTCTCAAGAACCACTAACGAACATGTGTTGTCACAGTAAAGGTCGCCATGATTTTATCATTGCTTATTGACAGTACTGGGGGGTGAGAAAATCAATAAAACAAAACTAGCAACAAAAAGGAAATTGGTAACAGGAATATATTCAAAACGCCTTTCTGAGTCTATTAGTATTTTTGATGGAGCTTTCTTGATGTTCTTGGTCAGTACACAAGATGTGCACAGATTTGTAAGGCCACTGATTTTTCCATAATAGCGGCAGACGGAATTCATAGAATCAATGTTGTTAAATGGAATTCACCTTGTTTGTTTTGTGAAAAGAAAATTGCTTTTTATGACGTGTATTTCAGATGGAAATTGCTATTTCGAAATGGAAAATTCGTCACTGGGTTCAGGATTTATCTTTTGGGGAAACTCTCTGAAAGGGCAGATCATTGACCCTGCTCTTAACAAATCCTACGTTGGTACTTTATATATTGTGAAGAAAATGACTTGAGCAATGTGTTACATTTGTAAATATAACTTAATTTCTGACTCATATCCAATTGGAGAACATTTTGTCTACACTAACACCATGTATAATGTGTACTCGTACTTTCAAAAAAATTAAGGACAAAAATGTGTTATACAATAAAATGCTGTTCTAAATTAATACATATATAATTATTTGTTTTTAGAGTGCGTTCCAACCACCTCTGCCCAAGGACACGGTGGTCAGTTTCTACATCCAGGCCCAGAAGCTCGTGGTCGCCGTGTATCACCTCAATCTCATCTCTCCACAGAAGAGGGAAGTCACAGCCAAGTATCAGGTACACAGTCCAAATCTAGGGTAGAATTTATTCCAAAATTCTATGTGGCCAGGCAGGAGCGAACCCAGGTTCACACGCCCACCTGCCATTAGAATGGCCACCCAACTGACGCGACCTGTGGTCAATTTCCCATGCCAATTTACACCTTTGCAATGACCATTTTGCAGTCAAAACCAGGTGTGTCAGCAGCATAATGTCCCACAATGCTTATGGCTGGGCACAGCTATATTATATTTTAGCTACGTTATGTTAAAAGCTGAATGTTTGCAAAAGTGTTTGCCCGTCCGTATAGTCGTATAAGTTTATATATAATATTTTGTGTGATCTGGTGTGGAAGTCTGACTGGGTGTCACCCTGTAGAGCGGCCACCCCTTTTATACGACCAAAGTTTATAGAGAGGCTGCTTAAGAAGGGCACTACAGTACCCCAGGTACTGTAGTGCTCTTCTTGAACTGGGGTCTCAAACTTTTAATCACATTTATCACCCCCCACAACGAACCGACTGTTAAGTTGCACAGGCCTATTCGGAACACGAGCCAAAAATAGCTGTCTAGGTCATGTCCCATCAATTTTGACCCGCCACATCTATTGTGGACATGAGCCAAGAGTAGCTGTCTAGGTCGTGTCCCATCAATTTTGACCTGCCACATCTATTGTGGACATGAGCCAAAAATAGCTGTCTAGGTCATGTCCCATCAGTTTGATTTTAGCAGAAATGCATACCTTATATCTTTCAATGTCAACTTTACTTTCCACAACAAACAAACAATACTAAACTAATGAAATACAGGCATTCATGAACCCATTGATTAAAAAACAATATGGTATCATTTCTCAATATGTTGCCTTTTTAAACTTTGCTTCAATTTTAGCAATAAATGAAAAACTACTGAAGACATTTCAACATGTGAGTTATGATCATGGTCTCAAGAAGTTGTTTGTTTAAGGTGTGTTTCAGTTTTAATTTTAGCAATAAATAAAAAACTACTGAAAATATTTCAACATATGAGGTATCATCTTAAAGAACATGATCTAAGGAATCCAAGTAGTTACAACACTCCATTTCACAATTATTTCACAATAATTAATTAAATTTAAGCCAAATAATTGAAATGTAATAGACGGGTGTCACTCATGGCAAGTAATCACCAGCCTCGTGTCTCTTGCAGTTGGAGGTGTCAGTGCCGTGGCTCAATGATATCCTTGTTATGTTCAGTGTCACTCTACAGTTGTGTCAACAACTCCACGACAAGGTCAGTAACACGCACGCACATGCACGCAGGCACACGCACACACATACACACGTATTGTTGTTTTGATTAATCTACTTTGTTAATATCTGATCGGCTCATGCATTCGATATGACCAGTGAAAACCTTTGTATCATTCTTATCATTTATCAGTGCTCATCATAGTCGGGCACCATGGATCAACAAACTCTTTAATTATCCCGGGGGATTTTGGTGCAATTCACACATTTAATTTTGGAGAAGATGCTTAACCGTGTAAATATCTGTTTCAAATGACCCTCCTCTTACAGTACACAACAGATGTTAAGATTCTTATACGTTTTAATTTTAGAGAAAATTCTTTATCAATGCTTTAACCTTGTAACTAACTTTGTTTCAGATGACCCTCTTCTTACAGTACACAAAAGATGTTAAGATTCAGCTGCCGGACCTCTCTTGTAACAATAATGGTGACATCAAGGAGATAACAAAGGATAGCGATCTTGATGCTGAGTCCATCCACTCAGAAGTATTTTTCACGTGACCGTGACATCGATATTCTTCCTAGCGAATTGTTTCTATACGACGGAATCTCTCTTGTACATAGTTTAAGAGATGTTTTTCCATCATTGGATTTGCGTAAATGGGGCGGTATTGCTCAGGTATGAAGGGCTGAGTTAGTAATTTGTCCTGATTATTCGCCGCCAACAATTTATAAATAACGGGAATGGTGATGTTAAGATTTTTATTAGTAGGTCAAAATTGTATACAAATCTTGAATCTCTGTAAAGTAGTGGCTTTTCTAGAAGTCGCTAAACATGCAGCGTATGTTAAGGTAACTGACTCTTTTGCAGCTGTATTGAGAATTTAGAATGTGTATAAATACTACAATTATTAAGCATTTTTCCTCGTAAACAGATTAGTAACATTAATTCATCTTGGAACCTATATATACCACAGTCTATAAAGACACCAGTTCATAACGTGTGTGTATATAAATTTGGGAAATATATATATGTCGATACACTTTAATAGTCAATTATGCCTCAACAGAGTTAGTTTAACAATTACAAGTACTAATTGCATAGTTACTAATTTAAACGAATCCATTTTACACAGCGTAGGTTTAGTAATAGCAAACTAACTAAAATGGCAAATGTCATATTTTATTCCCTTGGGACTGAGGTTGCCAACAAACTTATTCAAAAATATCGAAGTCTGTTCTCAATAACTCGTCTATGCATCACCAGATTAAGCGAGATTTAGTAAAATGATACCTTGGCTGGGAAAACTTAATATTTGTAGTTTACCATAGTTAGTAAGTGTAACTACCTGGTAGTCCATATCATCAACACAGCAAACCATGTGATATATATTCTAAAACTATGTACATATGTATATGGACTGACTACGAATACATTGTCTACGTACATATTTGTAAGGAATGAAAAATATTTAAAACAAAATATACAAATTAGTGGTACCTGTGTGTGTGTGTATACCAAAATCGATCATATTATTTAACTTTTATTAGATATCAAAAATGGTTGCGTGTATTGTTCTGTATATAATTAACATATCATTTAGATGTTTTATGTACATGCGTATTGGATTAACAGCTAAAGCTGCATGATATTGACGTAAATCTGACTTTCATGAAAAACAGTCTTGTGTCGAGTATCATTTGGTACAATTTATGGGCATCACGATCTTGTTATACGTTATTACAAATATTAGCCATAGTGTTTTTAAATGGTGCTGGTTTGGCCAAATTTGTGTTCCATGCCAACATGAAGTTTGCTCCTTTTCAGGAACCTTGTTGAATGTGAACTTCACAGTTTTGTTTCATGATATATAACATGACGGGTGTACATGTTAGTTGCTCTGTGTGATTGTATCTAGGTCGTCCAATAGTTCAGGTCGATTTATAGCATCGTAGCTCTTGCATTTTTTCTACATACCGGCCCTGTTTGGCCCGTTTGAGAAACATATCAAACAGATGTGACATTTTCATGTCTGACATGGTTGTGTTTTATATATGCTGTATGTAAATATAATGCGCATTTAAGTATAAGCAGTGTTCTTTTCTTTGTCCCAAATGGGAAAATCGTTAATTTTTGACAAAGGTAGCAGCAGCTAATATGATTGTTTTATTTGTCCTGTAACAGATGAACGGAGTTGATATTTTGAAAATGATGTTGCAAAAACATGTTATATTGACATGCATACAGGTCTGTATGATAATTATATTCTATAATGATATGTAACAGGCCGCAACAGTTTGGACCATAAGGTACATTTCACAAAATGGATGAAAAGAAAAAAAATGTACACTTTTACATGCGTGAAAGTATACATTTTTGTTTTATTGCACTATTAGAAACAAATAGTTACTACGATTTTTAGAAATGCAATTTTGAATTGTCTTGAAAAAAAAGCTTTGAAGTGTGTTTTGGATTGAATGGTATGTGATTTGTAACACAAATACCTATCTTTGATGTTGTCTCAAAAATCCTTCAGGTGGGTCAGTTCAGCCACCCATAATTTTGCTACAAATTGACACTGGTAATGTTGTAAAACTGAAATTACATATGTCCTAACATGTTTACATTGACTGCTGAATTAATTCATACATAAATAATGGTAAAATTGTATTCTAAAACTCTGTTCAATGTATACTATAAAACATGATTTTGCAATACAAATGCCATTGTCATTTAAGTAAGGTGTCTGATAGTCTGTGATTACGTTTGCACTAATGCAACATATATATATATATTTAACTCAAGGGTATATGGTTAACCACGGTTTTAAAACATACGTAACATTGATATTAACAGGTTCATATATTTCAAGATATTCAAATAAGTTTGGTTACAACACTGCCATTATCATCTGGCAGCCATCTTGGATTTGGTTGAAACCAGACCAGTTTGGTTACCACAGCCATTATCATCTGGCAGCCATCTTGGATTTGGTTGAAACCAGACCAGTTTGGTTACCACACAGCCATTATCATCTGGTAGCCATCTTGGATCTATTTGAAACCAGACCGTGAAACATGAATAACAATTAATTGTTTATTCATTGTTTGCTTATAAAATACACATGTAGCTTGATTATCAAGTCCAACTTCATGAATACCCAAACTTGTCTGTTGGTTGTTACCCTCATGTTCAGTCAGCATCTTGTTTTCCTCAATAAATGCACAGAATTTCCTAATCCTTCTGTTGCGAAAACAGTGAATTCATGTGAAGTCTTATGAACAATTTTAACAGTAAGAAATGTAGTTGCTTGTACCATGCGATACTTACGGTGTAGTTAGGCATTATCTCTGTGCCTGGTGTGCCATACAGGTGACAGTAGCTTTGGATGTGCTAAGTTTGTGTGAAATGTTAACCCAGGTTCTATACTTACTGCTGCATATCACAGAAAGATTTCAGACCTGCTCGTTTGACGTGTATCTATTGTAATATGACTGTTGAACGAGTAAACTCGCTCAGTACTGAAGCTTAATGGTGTTGTTTGTTGTAGTCTTAAAGACTTATCAAGGCTGTCTGTTTATAGCTGGCCCTTAGCCAGGATTGTCAAATTTTCCAGTTTACCTGTTCTAATTTTTTATTTCCCTGTTGTGCTCACGAAAAACCCTGTTACACATGCATTGGTCATTGGCGTCGGAATGTGGTGAATAGTCAGGGGCCCAAGGCTCTCTGAAAATCAGATCTCCAACTATAACCCCCCAGAGGCTCGCAAAATACTCAAACTTCAAACTAGAGTCCTGTACTCACTTTCACAATTAGCACAAGGCCCATTTTATGACAACACAAACACTGTTTCGACCTTGTTATTGGGAAAATAAAACCAAATTATGATCCAACACAAGGTCATGGTGTCTGAAGTACAAAATCCCATTATCCAAAGACCAAAACACCTGTTATTTGAAAATTTATGCATTTAAAAAAAAACATTCCAATAACGGGACATCGGGCTTCTGGCTAAAGGCCAGTTTCATGAAGCATTCTTAAAGTTACACAATTACTTAGCGTCACGTGTTTTGCTCATTAAAAAAATCGTGTAATTTACTAAGACAATCATCTTACCGTTAAGAACGTTCTTAGCCGCTTCCTGAAACCAGGACCTGGTTTACAGACGTAATAGAATCCAGGGGCTGGCTGGGAGGGAACACGACAGAGTTGGGATATAGAAGGTTAAGTACCACAATATTACAGGATAAGACACGAGATGATAACATTATGAGATATTTATTCTGGAGATATTTTCTTATGTACACATACATGCTGCTATGCTAGCTGTGACGGAACAGTCCTGGGATTCCCTTGTACTAGACACACAATATACAGAATATGCATCACACTAAATCATTGAATCGGCATGTCCGACATATATTTCTTCAGCTACAAACCAATTTGTCACATCTCCCTGCATGGGAGAAGTCATATGGGCAGCCCTACTCGGGCGAAGTCACAATGACATTGTTGCACCAATCCCTTGGGTGTTGTGACAATCCCAGGGGTCCATAAAGTATCTACCTGTATCTGTAGGTAATTAATTCCCATGAGCAGAAACCGTTTGTGAAAGCCATATGTGAACCGACGAGCAGGGGTGTTCCTATAAGTTGTGTCGGGGTGTGTGTTATGTCTGTGTGTGTTCACCTGTGATCCTCTTGAGTCAGGGGTGGTAGTACTAGTACGAAACCTCAAACTATATCCTACACAAGGTTCACAGAATCAACTGTATTTCACTCCACACGCTGTCTTCATTGGTCTTTCTGGGAATCAGGTGCTTGCCTAATATCAAAGAGAAATTCCAGGAACTCTACGCATCCAGCCATCCTAACCAGCCTTATGTCACCACATCTGGCATTCAAACCAATATCTGAACTGCATAATGTATGTACCGTCTCAGGATAAAACCAAGCTTCAATTGCTCAGTATGCCGGGGGTACTGATGTAGTCAGCAGCCCCTGACTTGCAAGGGTGAAGAGTGTTCCTAGAATTTCCAAGAGCGTCCCTGTAAAACAGCTACATCCGCGGTCAGATTGGCAGACGATTCCATGCCGACATTAACTGAGTGACAGCAGACACTACGTGCACCTTGATCACATCTACCAAGTCAATAACAACCACAACCAGTAATGACCACAACTTCATCTGTGATCATCTTTAACCGCATATGTGGTTATAATATAGCAATATTACGCCGCACCCAAAGTATGCACATATGCACCCAAAGTACAGGAAGCACTTCAGTGGTTTGCTTCATGACGAGAGGTAGAGTTCAGTTGACATTGCGTTGATGTGTCAAGTTGTGTCGATCTCCTGTCGACTTGCTCTCAGCATGGCTCGAACCTTCATCAGCAGATCCTGTAACATACAATGACACTCGGTTTACTATCACTGGCAAAACTGCACACCCTCTGCTTGGGATAACTTGGTATGTTGTAAGTGGCTTGAGGTGGTCATCTTCATGGTTCAGTCAGAAACCAAGTCACCTTTGGCCTGGTTGGAGATTGACAATTTTCGAGTCTGCACATGTGCGAACATGGAATTGACGAAAGAATTTCATCCAAAATGTCAACAAATGGAATGTATAGTAAACAATGGAATGTATAGTAAAAATTGCTTGTTGGCATTGTGATTGAACTGCCGCTTTGTGCGTTTATCTGCTGCATGTGCAACACCAAACTCACTTTGACCGCAATCATCCCAGTTGTTCTTGTTACTGTTTGGTTAAATTGAAGTTTGCGTTATGCCGATGAACACACCCACGATACTTTGCGTAGAGTCAAAATAAACTGATCTCCGAACAGGTGAATTATGATGCGTCAAAGGGTGCTAGACACAGATGCAGGGGCTGGTTTCAAGTATTGATGATTTCATGTATTCACTCAAAATCTGTGAGGAAGGGTACATAGCATTAAGGAGGATTCACAACGCAACTCATGTTTTCTAAGATTCCTCCAAGCCAAGAAAACCATCCACTAATCGGTAGTTTGGTGCCCGCCATTTTTACAGATAAAATACAAAAATACTTAAATAATAGTTTGTCCAACGATTTCACCAAAAATGAATAACAAATTTGTATAAATCAGCAAGCGCCTTATTAAAAAAATCTTGTTTCTTAAAACTGTGTATATCACACAAATATATGCGTCCACCTATTACTGCCTAACATGTTGATCTTGTATTCCTTACCTCCGAGACTGGTTTCTCAGCACCTAAGGGTGAATCCACCCCCCTGAGGCTGCTGGGGTTAGCCACAGGGTCCCTCCTGTGCAAACATAATATTGATTATTTGATGACCTGGATACACAATTGGAATTTCTGTTCTCGTCTTATTGGCTGAAAACATAACCCATTTTCTTGGAGTACATCAATGAATAAAGCATAATTTACTTGCTGATTACAGTTCATAAATGTGCTGCCAACAAGTGTATGTGGGCAGTTTAGCAATATGTCAACCAGGTATGAATGGCATGCACTGGTTGCAATATGAAGCAAAAGAACATTTTGCTGCATATGGGTTTTTGTGCTGGCAACAACGCAGGACAAGTTATGATTGGCCTAATGTCTGACGCTAATTATTATGCTAATTACCCCGTTGTCTCTGGCGCAAGGAGCCAATCACCGCGCAGTAGTGGCATGCAGTCACAGATTGCAACGAGCTCTTGGTCACTACGTTTTGTGAAAGCAGACGGAGTGGTCGCATCAACAAATTTTGGCCCTCCCATCCCTCCCAAATTTTTGATAGCGTTAGGGACATAGCATGTACATCATTGGTGGAAGAGGGGTTGATGGCAAATCTCAACGCTTTCCCCATTTTCTTAGTGCAGGTGGACAATGTGTTCACGGGGTTTTGATGCCGAGACAGCTCGCTTCTCTTCCACCGGTGATTTTAGTAAGTGGGGCGTAATGGCCCCACTTATAGGTTTAGGCTAAATCTTGATACAGTGTAACTCTTCAGCAGGTAGTTGGGATTATAGTTAGATGAATGAATGGTGTGCTTGGTTAGTACGGTACGGTGCCTAAGGTCTACTGTGATTACAGTAGTAATGATGTTGTATATATCTATAACAATACTGCTAATGTTGTATATGCCGAAATGTGGGCTCTGTCAACCTGAGGGACAGGAGACTAGTATGGGCTCAGTCACAGGCTTGGCCTTGGGATGTAGAGCCCACATTTCTCTCTCTAACTTAATCTCTTAATAAACGTCATTCATTTGGCCTTCTTTCATCACTATTCATGACGTGTGTTGGTGCTTGCATAAAAGGTGGTTTGGGGCAAGGATATCTGACTTCACCGACTGTTGTTCAGGTTTTATCATTTTTCAAGACGCCTTGAAAAGTGCTCAAACCTAAAGTCCCATCTCACAACAGTCATTGCAGTCAAACTTCCTTGCCCGAAAGCACCTGATCTGACAGAAGGATAATTGTATGATCACACATATAGTTGTTAGCTCAGAATAATTTTCAAGGATGCATGCCCCTCTGTCACATTAGAAACGTTTATTGCCATGGTAACACACAAGCAAATACTCCAAATATCATATACTATTCATTTAACTAATTAGTATTCCAAATTTGGTTAAGATATTTTCAGTATTAACAGAGATGTGGCCTATGGCCGTTTTCGGGTAGTGGCTACCCTTAATATCAACATTCTGAAATTAACCCTGTGAAACAGATTTTTTAGAAGACACCTAATACTGACATTTTGATATGACCCCGAATATATATATATCTTGATATCATATCTAAGATGTTTTGAGAGTACCACAGTAATATTAACAAATATTTTGACGTGACCGCAAAATGGATATTTTTAGATATCTTAAACATTGATATTCTGGCGTGATGTTTTGATGTGATCCATAATATTGACATTTTGATACATCCTGGGTATTAACATTTTAAAGTGATTCCTAATATTTGTTACATTTTGAGATGACCCTCTTATACTGGCATTTTGAGAAGACTCCCAACATTGACATTCCCACGCCCCGCCCACTCACTGTGGCGCTGTCTCCTCCCCGGTGATGATAACATCTGAGTCGTTGGATGCGTCATCATCAGTTGCCTCCCATGATAATGTTTCCTTGTGTTCCTTGGGCATTGGCGAGTCGTCATTTGAGGAGGTCGACCGCGCCAGGGACTTGACTGGTTCACTTTCACAATCAGCCCTACCAACAGGCAGCAGGGTGGGGTCAAGTACAGCTGATCTCAAGTAAAAGTCCAAGTCGGTCAAATATAAGCACCGTACTTTTTAAGCAACTTATCACGTACAATTCCAAATAATTAGGTCTCGTATAAGTACTTTGATACAGCACATAAAGTACAATTCCAATTACATCAGTTCAAGTAGAAGTACTTTAAAACAACGCATAAAGTACAATTTCAATTCATGTATACATTATATTAATTTTTTACATGTAATTGTGATTTATTTTATATACTGATGTATATTATTTTATGGATCGAATAAACCATTCTTCTTCTTCAAGTACATCAGGTACTTTGAAACAACTTATCAAGAACAATTCCATGCACATTAAGTTAAGTCCAAGTACTTTGAAACATAAACTTATCAGTACACTAGGCCAAGCCCGTTTCAGTAATATTTATCAACTATATATTCAGGTGCCAATTATTAACTATTTTGGAAAAAAACAAAATATTAATTATAGATATAATCAAGATGGGCAACATTAAACACGTATTATTTTGTATTGTAAATACTCAAGTACTTGAAATGTTATTAAATTGTCATAGTTTAATTCTATACTACATTTATGGTTACTGCATAAAAACAGTGCACTTACTTCTTCAAGTCTTGGTTCCCATTCTCTGAATGTAACCCAACATCTACTGGCAAAGTCTTTGACACTGATGGCGATCTCTTCGATTCTGTTTTTGAATCTGTGGCATCATCCACCGAGTTTGACCTTGACCGCGATGGCTGTTTTGAGGTTGGCCTTGACGGTACTGATGACGGCGAAGATGACATCTTCTTCGACCTTGACCTCTTTGATATCGATGGTGACCTTTTCGATCGCGACTTAGATTTATGCTTAGATGGAGACTTCTTCTTTGATTTGGAATGTTTTTTTGACTTGTGCTTCGACGGCGACCTGCTGTGTGACCTCTTACGTCGTGACGGCGACCTACTGCGCAACTTCTTGTGCTTTTTTGACCGTGACGGTGATTTTCTTGATCTCTTTACCTTTGAACGCGACCTACTCCTTGATCGATCCTTCTGAGATTTCACCCTCGATGGCGACGTCTTTGAGAGTGACGATTCTTTTGCCCTTGACATTGAATGACCCTTTGATTTTGATCTCGATCGTCTTTGCGACGTTGACCTTTGCCTCGATTTAGATTTTGAACGCGACCTCATCTTTGATTTTGAACTCGATCGTGACCTCTTCTTTCCCTTAGACTTTGCCCTGGACAGAGATGGGGAGGAGATGCGGGGGGCCAGGGAGGGGGAGAGAGGGTGGGGGCGCTTGGGTCGCTTGGGTCGCTGGGGGGAACGACTGCGAGACTTCCTTCTTCTTCTGGGAGACTTTGATAAAGACCTGAAACAGAGAGCAGTGTGACACTGTCAGGATTGTGAACATTTCCAACTGATCCGTTCTCTCTTTCTATTTACTCATTTCTATTTATGCTCATGAAAATCTAATTCTCCAAAAACCTCCAACTGCACCACCCCCCCGTAGCTCATAAAATACTCAAACTACACTCTTCCGCTTGCTTTCACACTTAGTACAAATCTTATTCTTTATTTTGTGACAACGCAAACATTGTATTGACCTTGTTACTTGGAAAATACAAACCTTGTTATGGTTCAACACAAGATTACGGTATATGAAGAACAAAAATCCTGTTATAAAAAGACCAAAAGACCCACTATTTGAAGAAAAACCTCTTTTTTTCCAAAAAAAACGCTCCAATAACAGGACAACATGGCCTGGCGGTCGCTTAAGGATGCAGTCACAAAATACACGTATCGGGGATTCGTTTGGTTGTCACCACGTATATCGGAAGAAATACATGGCTACAGTAGCTCCACCTAGCGAGGGAAAGATGTTAGTTAAAACTGATGCTAATAGCAATTGTGGATTGTACAAATCGCAAGTGCCATACCACAGATTGGTGATGGAGGTTGAACCAATGCTTAGCGTATCAAGCCGTCGTGTACGTTAGCTCTGAGAACTCACGAGACCATCCCTCAACAAGCACTACGGTGTGACCGTTTTAACAAGTACGACAACATGACTTTGTGTTAACAACGAATCATACAAAGCATGATTTCTTAACGAGCACGACATTGCGCGGTATGCGCACAAAATCACAAAAATATGGGTGCATCTAGTTTTTTCCATTTAATTTTCATGTACTTTGTTTCTTAACATAGCAAGTTGTGCTTATCTTGAAGATAATTTAATTCCACACAAGACTGCTAAATACACTCATCAACTTATATATTAAATGTGAGAAACACGATCATGTCTGGGTGTGTTTGCATAGAATGCTATGTATATCTACAAACTCTTTGTCAGTTTATATTTTAAAACAGTGCTCATTCAGGACTTTCCAACACAAAGCAATTTCAAAAATACCCCGAGCGCACAGCAGATACACGAAAGAATCCAGTGACTCAAGTTACACAAATATCCAGAAGATGACCCACCGCCACGCAATGTCAAGGTTAGAACAACTTTACGGCTGTTCAAGGAAATAGGCATCTGGCCAGTTTCGGCCATTCAAGATCTAAAATGTTACTACATATTTTTGTATTAAATACCACTGGTCCAGATTCTCCTCCACAAAATTGTCTGCCTCTTGATGAAAAGGACACATTTTATTTCTACGTCAACAACAATGTATCAAGGTGGACACTGACCTTCTGGCTACACTGTAAGCACTTGGCGGTGTTTTCCCCCGCGCTCGCTTCATCGGTGACCTTGACCTTCGTTTCGGCGGCGACCAGTGCCGTTTATGCCTCGACCTATGGTGGTTAATCGGTGACCTTGAACGGCGTGGGAAACGAAAGAGGTCGGGCGAGCGTCGGTAGTTCGGAGGCGAGCCAGCGGGGGATTTGTTGCTGTGAGTGCTGCTGGGAAGCCCCTCGAGCGACATCGTTGACATGGTTGGTGCCGATGCTGATGTGGGCAGAGTGGAACCTTGCAAGGAAACCAATAAAATAAAATCATTGACATCACAAGTAGCCCTGAACAGTAGCAGCTATGCTATGTGAATTAGTTCCAGTACAATAGTTTATCAAAGATAATTGTAAATTCTTATACTGCATGTCTCGTCCGTAGAACAGCTCACACCTGGCAGACCTGTTCATTCCAACATCATCTTGACTCTCTGGGAAGTATTCAGCCACACTAATATTACTGCATGAAGAATATTCAATAGATCCATACTAAATAAATGTTACACGCGTTTTCTTCAAATTACCTTAGTTACACAAAATAGATTTCTCTGAATTTTGCCCATGGTATTTTCCAAAAACACTGTATATAACTACTGTAACATAATTCTACAACATATAATCTATGCATGCACAAATATAATAACCGAGCAACAACGTAACATGACATCAACACAATAACGTAATAAAATTTCATATAATCCCTATGCAGTAATGAGTATACAGATAATTATAACCACAAAGTGTTGTGGCTGTATGAACTTAATCGTCCGTCTACAAGGGCCAGGCCCCGACTTCGAAGGCTACAGCAAGTGACCAAATAACACTACGCATGTGTTGTCATTCCAAATTCGGTCGTTTTGCTTCTATTCCTCTGTTCGATGCATTCAAAATACACTCGCAAGTCACGCTCACTATCGAAGATATATTTCGTAAACTTATCGTAACAGTATCCAAGTAATTAGGAATGTTTCCTAACAACAAACCCATCGCCACTGTAAGTTGTTTACAGTTAGTGAGGTCAAGAAAGAGCACTCTGTACTTGCGCACATAGAGTTAGCCAATGAGGGGATCAGTTTCTGTCACGCGGCCAAAGGCATACTTTTGTTTATAGATAGGCCTCTGTATCAGTGCCTTCTGCTGAGGGATATTCCCAAAAATGCGACGCAAACAAGTGCAATTTATCGCTTTTGTTTTAGGAATTCATGCATGAAATGTTACATACTCTTTCTAAGTTTTTTTTAATACATACTAAACATTAATAAAAGTGAGAAAAACCATTGTCAATCGATAGAAAAGACATTAAAGTATCAGTTGTCAAAAATGACAAAAAGTCAAAATCGTCAAAAACTCACAGTACAATATAAAAACAGTGTTTTCTCGAAACCAAGTTCGCTGACATCCGACTTATTTTGTTACGTTTCAACATAAATAATTATATAAAGTTTCAACACAAGATATTTCAAAATGATATAAACATCAGATGGTATATAGTTTGTTTGCAAAACAATACCAAAACAGGGACTGGTTGTGAATTTGTTTAGCACATCCTGCACTTTTTAATGTTCCTCTATCTTTGTTTTTACAGATGAGAAATCTATTGTGGAAAAATGTTTTGTAATAACAAAATAAAACCCACCTGGTGGCTGCGATTCTGAGTTCAGCTGTGCTGCTGCAGTGCCCCCTTTCAGCATGCTGATGAACATGGCGGCTTTGCGCTTCCTCTCTGCCTGAAGCTGTTTTTCCTTCGCGGCGTGCGCCAACTTATCCCTTGCAGCGGCCGCCAGTTTGTCCCGCAGTCGCTGCTCAACTGCAACATGATTGGATGAGAATCACCAATTATAATATTTATTTATACAGCGCCACTGAACGCAGTTCATAGAGAATATTTATAAAGTACATCATTTGCATGTCACAGCAGGCAGGGCAGCTGGGCGCGCCCTATCCTTTAGCACGGCAAGCAGCAGTGCGGCCTATTGTTTCAGACTGTACGTGAAATTGCAATCGCACAATTTTTTATTTTTTTACAGCACCATAAAAATAATATTCTTATCTACAAATTTGTCACTGGATGTACAGGAATTGTGTTCACTTCTGCGTTATTGCCGTTTGAACATCGCGAATGCTCAACCTTGAATTATATCTTCTGCTGTGTATACATTGCAGGATTAAGCATTCGCGAAATGGAGCAGTTTTTCTGCAACACGTGATACGTAAAACAGTCCCAACTGATTGGTAGGCCATCCATAAGGCTCAGGACAACTGCAGAAACCAGGGATGAGAGCGACATTTGTTCAAAGTTCTAACATGGTAAAGAGTAACATATGAGATTATTTTCATGTTTTTCTCACCTTCCAACTCCCCACCCCGATATATAATTGGTTGTGTGAAGCTATCGACTGCCTAGATAAAAAAGTCATAATTATTAGTATCTCAAAAGGTTTGGCACTCTTTTTAAATTATTCAATGAAGTTCTAGATAGCCAGTCTGTTCCTTAACCCAGAATTAGCGGGGAAGACTGCTGTGTCAAACGTAGGAAAATGGGACATCGTTGAACACCAAAGTGTGTTGCAGTTAACTCGGCCCAACTCGGCCATATTGCCAATAAAGCTTGTTTAGAAACAGGATATTTTGTTTACAATTTGAACATGCTCCAGGGTCATACCTTCCAAATTTCGAACGTTGTTACAGGCTTACTAAACATAATTTGGCAGATAGTATACCTTCAACATAGTTAGCGTAATTTTAAGAACATTATATTAATTATTAATAAATGAAAAACTAGGTACAAGCTGCCTTCTTTTCTCATAGAAGTGCTAGTTCAGTGATAGTCTGATATTTGCTCACCTAGTTTCTTCTCCTGTTCTTCAGTTGACGGTGGTGTCTTGTCCTTTGTCACAGTGACGTGTTCAGGTATGACGACTGTGCCTGCACAAGCACCGTCTCCGCCCTCGTCTTTCTCCCCACCTACGCAGGTGTTTCATAAAGTTGTAAAAGTAAAGATAAGGTAAGCTCTTATAAGGCAGTGTCCAGTCCTTTGGACTGCTCAATAAGCTTTACACTTTACTCCCTGGCAGACCTGTTCAGTTGAACACTATCTGGACTTCTCTGGGAAGCATTCAGCTACGCTGCAATTAATGCACAAAGATTACTCGTACACAAATGTCCACCACTGTCTATAGCCAGGTACTTATTCATACAGCTGAGTGAACTGGAGCAACATAGAGTGAACGAACTTGCCAAAGTTTTGAAATGGCAGCACAGGATTTGAACCCGGATTCTCTCGAATGAGAGTCTCATGCTCTAGCCACTCCGCTGTATAACCACGATTCAATGTTCTCAAGTGCATATCTATATTACAAAACAATACGATTCTCTGCCTGCCTGTCTGTCAACCCATATCTGCGTTAGTTTTGCTTGTATGTGGCTGAAATTTTGCCTGCGATCTGGAGTGGTTCGTAGATTTAGGTTTTTTGGTAATTCTTCCGAGGGTGGGGATCTTAGGGGGTCACAATTTTAAAATGGCACTTATCTCTGTCAGTTTTGCATGTATGGGGCTGAAAGTTGACAGGTTCCAGTATACCATATCACTGTTAAGGAGCCAAATCAGTTTAAAAGACCAAAATCGGGCTAATGGGCTCTTAAGGCGTGGTATGGCAGCTAGATAGGAATTTTTTTAAAGCATAATTAATATAATGTTTGTGCCAAAGCAGTAGAGAAGGTCTTACTGAGTAAAAAATATACTGACTTTTTTTGGCCTGACCCTCCAGTTCCAAAATGGCAAGCAAATATATCACATCTAAAAATTGCAACACTCTGGAAGTAATACTGATATGGTAATCTAGCTTGGACTGTTGTGTTCTCCTGGATATTCTCTACAATCTATATAAAAAACAGTAAATTGTTTTAATATCTATATTTTATTTTCTATTTTCAAATTACGTAATTGTAAATGCAACAACTGTCTACACATTTTGGTACATTATTCCAAAGATAAAGCATAAAACCAAAATGTTTTACACAGATCGTGTGGAGAATATTAAGGAGTACACAACAACCCAAACCAGATGACCATAACATTTTTAGTTCTGGAGTGTTGTAAGTTTATGTTGTCAAAAATAGGGTTTCTGTAAACGCCCGTCAAAGATTGAATAATAGTATCAATTGCTCGAAAGAGCCACACGTCATCCATCCATGAATAAAAGTGTTTTAGAGATGTGTAATTGTTATAAAAGGACCTTCATTGATTGTAAACATAGACAACTACTGAAATATGGCAGAAACACGTTTTATGTATTTTTGATCAGAAACCACCATTCTAGCTGCCATATCTCCCCTTAAGAATGTAAGTGAAAGTGAAAGGGTCCCCCGGTGTATTTTACTGAGACGTCAACACTCACTACTGTCGTCTTCACTACTGCTGTCATAGCCCAGCAATGCCGCCCGACCACCGAGTGATACAGAGTCCATCTCCTTCATACGAATGCTGAAACTGATCGCTACAACAGAGACGTATACACCACGTTCAACAGAAGCAGACACACTTCAAGCCGATGGCTACAACAGAGACATAGACACCATGTTCAACCAATGCAGACTCACGTCAAACAATTGCTATAACAGAGAAGTATATACCACGATCAACACTTCAACTGATTGCTACAACGCAACTATGCGTCATGTTTAACCAAAGCAAACATACTTCAATTGATTGCTACAACGGAATTATATGCCACGTTCAACCAAAGCAGACCTACTTCAACTGATGGCTACAAAGGAAGAATACAGTATAGTGTTACACCGATATTTTATGTGATTTTGGAATTAGTATCAAACGACACAGAGAATATTTTAAAAAGAAAATGTGTACTTTACATGATTTTAAAACCGAGTTATTATTCAATGATACTAA
The DNA here is from genome assembly GCA_963995525.1 of Escarpia spicata. NCBI lineage: Eukaryota > Metazoa > Annelida > Polychaeta > Sabellida > Siboglinidae > Escarpia > Escarpia spicata. Next base: position 10,681,285 of record OZ023213.1, read on the forward strand.
CAGAGCATGTTTACAGAAAATATGTAATATTAATTTCAAAACACCAGCAAACAAAAATTTGTAATACATTGTACAAGGCAACTGCTGTTTGTAAAAATGTTACCAATGATCAGAGTTCACAAGGTTTTATTGTATGTCTACTAACATTTCAACTGGCTCCGATCATTTGAGCTACTATCGTTGTCGTCATCATCAGAAGAACTTGCTGCTCTCTTCAGTTCCTGCAACACACAAGAAATACCCTGAGTCAAAAATAATCTAACAATTGCTGGATCCAGTACATTGTGATTTGCTTAGATCACAATGTGCGCGATCTCCGTCAAGATTTACCTTGCAAACAATGTTGGTTGCAGTAATATACAGTGGAACCTCACTATTAAGGTCACTCTTGGGACTGGGCAAAAGTGATCTGATTAGCAAGGTGACCATATCAGTGGGACTAATTTCCCATACTTTACTGTATCCTAGGATGCCCTTAATTGCGAGGTGGCTGTATTACTGAGGTGACCATAATGTGAGGTTCGACTGTGGAAATTTCTCCTGTTCTGGTTTTTATTATTCCTTTCTGATTATACTTCGGTGGTATAATTGATCTCATTGTGATCACTACTCCCAAGTGGCTCACATATCTTGACATTGTCAACTAATTCACTCTGTGAGGACAAAACTATGTCTAACACAGGGATTCCCCTAGCGTGCGGCTTGTATGCTGAAATGCTGCATTCTTTTCTGTTTAGAAAGATTGTTTCCTCCGTATAATGTGTACCAGAATGACTAAGTCTAAGTTAAGTGGCCTTCTACTGCAACGTAACTATCTATTTACATGTGTGTATGTTGAACCAGTTCGCACTGGTTCATGGAGTCAAACTGAAACTAAGTTATTATGATATTTGGCAGATACTTCTTTGGTTGTAGTCTATATACTCCAAATCACTTATTCTCATATATTCAATAATGTAAACAATGCTCTGAATTAGTCTGACCTATCACCTAGTGCCCAACTATCTTACGCTAGACATACGCTATGTGCCCCCTAGCGAATGGGTGTAACACTACGATTTATCAACAAACCTTTTAATATCGCTCACGAAAGCTAAGGTAGTCTAAAATACTCTCTAACTTTTAGCTATAATCGTTTCTTAATATGTGTACAGGTAATTTATGAATAATACTGACGCAAAATTATATTTATCTGATCAATATTTTCACTGCTTTTCTAATTTTTCCTGCACCGCTAAATCTCAATGATCCAGTCCCAAGATTTTCCCGCCAAAAAATGTTGTTACACAACAGATCATGTGATGGCAAGGGCATTTCCATAGTGACACCACAATAGTTTTTACTTAGGCAGCCATTATAACCATCCTGTGCTGGATGGAGAATTTATCTAGATTTTCTTTAAACTTTCTCTGTGCATGAAACATTAATTAACTGGCCTCGAACGGAATTTTTTTGAAAATTACATAGCTCATTTTAAAGAAAAATCCATGCAAAAACCTGATACCTCTAAATTCCATCCCAATCTGGTGATGGATTTTGAAATATTGTCATGTTCTGCCAAATAGCCCCTGTGCGAATATGCAAGCGACTAGCGTAGTATTTATTGCTACCTTGTGAAAGATTTATGCAGCAGTAGTGGGTCAATATCCAACTTTTGTAGAACGGACTGTAGTTAGCGCGCTTGCGCAGTTCTGTGTTTCCTCGGCTAGCGGCATGTTTGTCAGACAGCGATTTCGGCAATAAACAACTCACTATGATACGAGGTGTGTACATTGTGAAACATGGTGGCAGCTACTAAGGCGCCCAAACCTCCGGCGATACATTAACGTGATAAATGCAGTAGTTTGTTGATGAACATTGACGAAACGTTGAATATCGTAGTGTTGAAGTGCACTGAATCCTCGCACGAGCGTGACGTAGGAGCTACAGTCGATTCACCATAAGTCTGTCACAATAGCCGCTGGGCAAGCGCGTGCAGTGCCTCTCGCAAATGTCAATCCGCCGCCGCTACTAATCTTGAAAGATCAACCAATTGAAGAATGGGCGATGTTCAAGAGGCTGTACAAGAACTACGCTATCATCATGAAGTTGCAACAACAAGATAAAGCGTATCAGCTAGCCGTACTTCTCAATGCAATGGGACCCGTGGGTGTACGGCTATACGATGATTTGACATTCACGGAAGGAGAGGACAATGAAGATACTACCGTCATCATGGTAAAACTTGATGCTACAATTCAAGGCGAACTGAACGAGACGTACGAGCGCTACGTGTTCAACAAGCGGAACCAAGGTGTGGACGAAACCTTTGATGCGTATTTATCGGCACTCAGATTATTGGCAAAATCATGCAATTTCTGTGACTGTTTGAACGACTCGCTGATAAGAGACCGCATCCTCATGGGCAATCGAGATCCCGCTAGTCGTAAACACCTGCTGCAGAAAAGGAAGTTGACGCTGAAGATGACCATAGATATCTGCCGCTCTGATGAGGCGGCAAGCAAACAGATGAAATCTATGTGTGACACAGATCAGATACACAAAGTCAATTTTCGCGGTGATCACGCAATAAAACCTAGATACCGTGACGCACACAAACAAACAACGCACTACACGCAGCGACAGCAACATGAGGCTGAACTGCAAATTCTGTGGACGCACACACCAGCAGAGGAAAGAAAGTTGCCCTGCATGGGGAAAAACGTGCCACAAATGTCGAAAACAAAATCATTTCTCGAACTGTTGCCGGGTAGGAAACAAGAAGGTGCACAATATCACTGCATCCGAGAGCGCAGACGAGACCATCACGGGTCTGCGTAAGGCTTTGGGCAGGAGAGGTCCGATTTACACACAACTGAAATTGAACGACAAGCTGGTGAAGCTTCAAGTTGACAGTGGGGCGACCGTGAACGTCCTGCCCGAGAAGTACGTCAATAAAGATGATATTGTGACCTCCAATGTAACGCTACACATATGGAACAAGACGACTCGAGCTGTTGTTGGCAAGACACAATCAGTCGTAGAGAACCCCGCAACAAACAAAAAGTATGCAGTGTGGTTTGAAGTCGTCCAAGGAGACTTCACACCTGTCATCGGCAGGCAGGCCGCAGAAGAAATGGGCCTCATAACCGTAAACTACGGAAGTTTCAAGCTGGTGCACGAGGTAACGTCGACAAACGTATTGGAAGAGTTCAACGATGTTTTCGACGGAGGGTTGGGAAGCCTACCGGGAAAGGTCCAACTTCGCTAGAAATGGCATCCCATCAGCCATAGTTAGCGACAACGGGCCGCAGTATGTCTTGGATGAATTCCAGAGATTTGTTGCGAACTGGGACATCGAGCATCAGACCAGCGCACCAGAGCGCCAACGGAAGAGCGGAAGCAGCCGTGAAAGCCGCAAAGCTGATGTTCACCAAATGCAAGAAGTCACAGACAGACCCACATCTAGCACTTCTAGAAATCCGAAACACACCGACACAAGGGGTTGGAAGCAGTCCAGCACAGAGACTGTTAAACAGACGAACGCGAACATTACTCGCGACGACAACAACACTTCTGGCGCCAAGAATACTTGAGTAAAGACAGGGTCAGAATAAGCGAACAGAAGGAGAAACAAGGAAAAAACTACAACAGAACAGCGAAAGATCTTCCGATCCTCGAGGAGGGTGATATCGTTCGCATGAAGCCGTTCCGTCCTGGTCAAAAGGCATGGGAAAAGGCCATGGTTCAACGATGTCTCGATGAACGCTCGTACGAAGTTAATACACCTGCTGGTACATACAAGCGGAATCGAGTGCACCTTAGATGAACACACGAGGACGCGACAAACCCGCAGACGCAGGAGACAGCAACGGAGACGACACCCGAGCCATCCGAACCGGCAGTTCAATCACCGGAGATGAGTGACGCCACGGTGACGACTCCGCGAAGATCTATGCGACTCGAGAAACGATCTACTCGTCTGGCGGACTATATTACCAACGTGTGACTTTGCCATACGCTTATTTCTATCTTATAATTGAACTTTTAACTAGTGTTAATAAGTTGTAGCTGTAGACTATCGAGCCATTTTAGCGCTAAATAGTGTTTTATTAGTAAGTTCTTTTTTTGTTTAGAAAAGAAGGGATGTGTCAATATCCAACTTTTGTAGAATGGACTGTAGCGGCATGTTTGTCAGACAGCGATTTCGGCAATAAACAACTCACTATGATACGAGGTGTGTACATTGTGAAACAAGTAGGACATTCAATGTCCCATGTACGTGCTTGAAAATATTCACACACCACACCAAAATGCAATTTTTAGGACAACTCATTAAGTGGGTAATGGTGGACAGCCATTAAATGAGATCTTACCGTGACATGTACAGCGAGGTCTCAAGAGAAGCTACGGCTCATACCTGTAGATGGAGAGTCTTCTTGTGGTCATAGTAGGGGAAGTGTTTGTGCCAGGAATGCAGGAAGTCGAACCGTTTGTCCTTCTTGCTCTTCACAACTATCTCAAACTCCGGCCCGTTCTTTGCCACGTACGTCGCCATCTTGTCTATTATGGGCTGTTGGTCGGGTGGCGGTGGCTCGATGGGTGGCCTGTCGTTGTCTTCTTCTGTATCCCTGCTGGAGACATGTAAAGTACAACTACAAAAACAAGGACCCTACCTAGTGTCTGGGTTAGCCATTAGGTGGCAATGATGTACACTACTGGGCAGCTTGGAACTACTATCACCTATTCATGACAACATTCCATTTTCAGTTTAGTTGCTAGGTTACACCATATATATATATATTGTATTTCTTTATAAAAAAAACACTGCAAACCTAGAATTGCATCAAAGGCGCTATGGTGTTACATATATCACGAGTTTCTGTCCAAATAGCCCAAGAAATTTTTTTGAAAACGTCTGAGTACCACCAATGTCATATCAACAATCAGGAGTAGAGGTCATTTCTTGAGAAAGTCTGCTAAAGCAATACTTTGATTAAACAAATATATCGCAAAGTTCTTATGACCTATAGATATGCAGATACATTTTTACAAGGTTCATGACAATATCTCACATTGAAAGCCAGGATCAAACAAGTGAAGTACCCACTTACCTGTGTGTATGGGTATGTTCGTGTAGGGTGTCTGCTGGCTGAGGGGGCGGCTGACTACGAGGGGGCAGAATCACTGGCTCAACCCCCGGCACAGGGGGCAGGCGTCCGTGGTTCTTCACTGGCCTGGTCAAGTCCAAGTACATGTCAGCCACAATCATTAACAATAATAACATTACTTAAGTGCTAATCAAAGGCCAAGCCAGATACCTGTCTGCCTGTCTTCAAGACTGACAGATGACTGGCCAAGATGGGTAGTTACAACTGGTAAGACTGGTGGAATTTAGAGGGTGCCAACTGGCCACTACATTAACTAATAGTTCCAAGTCTTGGGGCCCACACTAATACCTATCATTGGCACAACTGGTGAAACAAAGTGAATGGATTAGTATTAAATAAATGGCTCTAATGACACTGGTTTGTCACTGAAAACATAAACTGGCCAATAATGGCCGTGACTGATGCAAACGACTTACTCGGCAGCTGTTCGTGTGCTAAAAGGCAAATTTTTGATTACTTGAAGACTGGCAAAAAAATTATTTCTAGCTAAAGGCCTGAGCCTAAGTACATTGCAGTTGTAATGATAATAATAACATTATTTAAGTGCCAATTAATAACTATGTATTTTTTAAATATATAATATTTATACCAGACATAATCAGGTTGTACATGACACAGGCAAAACATTAGATATTATTTTGTATTCTAAATACTAAAGTTATGTCCATGAAGTTTACTCGACAGGTTGGAAAGTACAACTGACAATGCACAAGTCATTCCAAAAGCCCAAGTACTTGACTCCAAACCTGTTGTTCTACAAGTCAGACAAAACTGGTTCCAAGGACGGAGTGACTTTGCCAAGCGTTATCGCACATTGTCTACGTAATACAGTAGCTGCTTTATAGTTCAATAGTCATTTACACAACACACAGTACTGTCAGTCTGACCTGCAACTGGAGTAATACAGTAGATGCTTCATAGTTCAATAGTCATTTACACAACACACAGTACTGTCAGTCTGACCTGCAACTGGAGTAATAAAGTAAATGCTTCATAGTTCAGTAGTCATTTACACAACACACAGTACTGTCAGTTTGACCTGCAACTGGAGTAATACAGTAGATGCTTCATAGTTCAGTAGTCATTTACACAACACACAGTACTGTCAGTCTGACCTGCAACTGGACTAATAAAGTAGATGCTTCATAGTTCAGTAGTCATTTACACAACACACAGTACTGTCAGTTTGACCTGCAACTGGAGTAATACAGTAGATGCTTCATAGTTCAGTAGTCATTTACACAACACACTGTACTGTCAGTCTGACCTGCAACTGGAGTAATACAGTAGATGCTTCATAGTTCAGTAGTCATTTACACAACACACAGTACTGTCAGTCTGACCTGCAACTGGAGTAATACAGTAGATGCTTCATAGTTCAGTAGTCATTTACACAACACACAGTACTGTCAGTCTGACCTGCAACTGGACTAATAAAGTAGATGCTTCATAGTTCAGTAGTCATTTACACAACACACAGTACTGTCAGTCTGACCTGCAACTGGAGTAATACAGTAGATGCTTCATAGTTCAGTAGTCATTTACACAACACACAGTACTGTCAGTCTGACCTGCAACTGGACTAATAAAGTAGATGCTTCATAGTTCTGTAGTCATTTACACAACACACTGTACTGTCAGTCTGACCTGCAACTGGAGTAATTAATCAGTGCAGTTCATTAAAACATCATGACATCCAAAGGCTTAAATGAAACTTGTTTCTTGTACACCACTTATTTAGGTAACCCCATTAAACAAGATCATTATAATGATGACTTACTCAGAGTCTGCATTGGCAGCAAATGGCGGCACTGGAGGCGGATCCAAGGGGGGTACCCCGTCCCCCTCAGGGGCAGCGTGTGACCTAAGAATGCAACATGATTGATAGATTTTGGCAAAAAGAACATATTCAATCACTCCATTTTGGCGACCATTTCCGGAAATCCTAAGTCCTGCCTGCATGTCAATATATACACATCATTAAACTTATGTTCTGAGCATATCAAACAAAATCAAACTAAATCAAACGGGACAACAGATATCCTAATTTAAAAAATCATACTTGAAAACGTTAAATTGCACATTAAAACTGATGATTTACACACACAATCCTGGTTTCATGCAGTGCTGTTTTCCAGTATTTTAAAGAAAATGAACAAAATTCAAGGCCTGTAATTTAGTGGTCAAATTTGTAAGTATTCACAGATGTGTATGAACTCAGAACACTATTAACGTCTCCACTGTGACCAGGCAAAAGTGACCTGAATAGCGAGGTGACCTTATTAGTGGGACTAATTTTCTATCCATTACTGTTATAAAAATAATCTGGGTCTGTCCGAGGGTGACCTTAACTGTACTACCGAGGTGACCGTAAAGAGAGGTTCCACCGTACTTACTTAGGCTGTGTGGTGTTGAGTGGAGACCGGCATCCTGACTGCTTCATCTTCTCCACCAGTCGGGCATAAGGCGTGTCAGAGATCTGACTCACTGGCAGTCTGTGTGAGATGATGCTAAGTATGTCCTACAACCATACGTCATAAACTGAAAGCAACGTACTTCTGACAGAGATGTAGTTGTAGTTAACAATACGCTATGATACTATGTCCAACAATCATATGTCATAGACGTCACTGAGAGTATTGTACTTCTTACAGAGATATCAATGTAGTTAACAATTTAATGTTATAGTATTTTTAACTACCATACATAAACATATAGACAGAAGACAATGAAGATGGTTTCCCGGAGTATTTGTCATAACTGACATTTAACAAACATCACGTTAATCTGAACAGGTTTTTGTAATGTTGCGCATGTTTTCTACAATTGTTTGAATTGACGTAACACATCATCCACCATTTGATAGACGATTGCTTAACATCTGTCTAACATCTAGTGCTATCCATTAACTTGTGGTCATAGATGAAACCCCTGAAAATGTTAACATACACACCCACATATGCTCAAATATAGTTACATATGTCAATTATGCTGTTCCTTTATTTATTCTGTACTTTTTCAGGAGACATGTCTGATAGAAATTAGTTACATTGTGATGCCGAGACACTGCCTGTGTTTAGTTTATTTATCCTAGATAAGATACATCCTCGCACATTAGTCTCAGTGTCCCCTGGTAGGTCACCTTGTGAAACACTGAAGATAGGCTCGGCCAATAATATCGCTTGCCGGGAAGTTCTGGTGGTCTTCAATTCTGCCACACATTGCTCATGGAATGTTTGGGAAGTAGACTTAGTTAGTTGAATGTACAATATCACTCAGCGGCTCACGAAAATGGTAGAATGGATAATTATATTGGGATTCCCGGAAGTCGGGGGCTTTATCTTTGAATTGGGCCGCGGGTCAAACAGGTAGCAGCACTGTTCTCGCGGGTGGAAGTCAATTACGAGGTCGATTCAGTTAACAATGCATAGGATATCTGCCACGGATAGTGTACGTAGTCACACCACTGGCTTGAGAGGTTGATTCAACATCAGTTGTTCTGCAATGCAGGTCCTCACCTGAGATGAGAACTCGGACGAACTGGACGTCTTCACGAGACTCGGATGTAGGTAATGTCCTTCTTCTTCTGTCACACCTGAGAAATACAAGTATAAATGGAGCCAGTCAGTTTGTCTACCAGGAATTAGCATGCTTAGTAATTAGTAACAGCATATCTACTGTGTTAAACGTGGGAAAAAGGAACATTGTTGAACTTCAAAGGGTACTGCGGTTAACTTAGACGGCCCGGCCGTATTGCCAATAAAGCTTGTTTTGAAAGTGGATGTTTTGTTTATTATTTGAACATGTTCCTGGGTCAAATTGGGAACATTATAACGGGTTTACTAAACACAATTTAAAATATAGAGCAATATCCAGTCCGCAGTTGAACTCAAAGCGCTTTACATTTTACTCTCTGGCAGACCTGTTCAAATGAACACCACCTCGACTTCTCTGGAAAGCATTCCACCACACTGCAATTAATGCGCGAAAGCTATTTGTACACAAATATCCACCACTGTCTATAGCCAGGTACTCATTCATACAGTTGAGTGAACTGGAGCAACATATAGTGAACGAACTTGCCCAATGTTCGACACCGCCGCACAGGATTCGAACCCGGGTTCTCTCGGTTGAGAGTCCGAAGCTCTAGCCACTGCACCATGGCACTATACAATTTGACAGGCCGTATACAGTCAACAAAGTTAGTGCTCCTAAGGACATTATATTAATTAATAAATGAGAAACTAGAAACAGACTGCCTTCTTTTAAGAGTGATTTGGAGAAGGGAATCAACATTGCTGAATTAGTGCTATAAATTATTTTGTTGCAATGAAATCTGCTCTAGTAAACAGAACATGAAAGCACACACTCGTACTAGTGGTCTTTTACAAAATGAAGAGATCAAACAAATCTGTAGTGGTCAGAATGTCTTCACCACACAAAAAAAACAGAACAAAATGTGGTGGTTAGAATTTCTCCATTAAACACCTCACGAATTGTGATAATTTATATGGACAGTCGTAGCTACATTCAACACAAACGGAAGACAACAGAAAAAGGTGTTTTGGAAAAAATCACACAATCTATCAGACATTTCACAGGGATCCAAACCAAGATTCTGTCAACACAAATAGAAGATGATAGCATGCACACACCACAAACACACTATTGTTCAACAACACGATTCTATGCTCACTTTCTTGTCGACTGCGACGAGGCTTCAGCATCGAACTGGGATTGTATCGGCCAGACTTTATTATTTGCACCAGGTGGCGATAGTAGGGGTACAGCTCGCTGTCATATTCGAGGAAGTGGAATTGTGGGTTGTCTGCCTGCTTCGTCTTGATAATAATCTCCATCTGCGTGCCATGTTCACTGATGCACTTCGCTGTCTTCACCACTATGGCATTCATCTTCACCGTGTCCGGCTGAAAAGCCACATAATGGTTTAAAAAATATGAAAGTAAAGATAAGATTTTATGTAGCATTGTATCCAGTCCGTAGGTTTTAAACTTTACTCCCTGATACACCTGTTCAACCGAACATTATCTTGGCTTCTCGGGGGAAGCATTCAGCCACATTGCAATTATTGCACAAAAGCTATTTGTACACACATATCCACCATGACCTGTATCCAGATATTCATTCTGAGTGAACTCGGGCAAGGTAGCAATGTAGAGTGAACGAACTTGCCCGAGGTCCGAAATGGCATCACAGGATCCGAACCTGGTTTTCCTGATTAAGAGTGTATTGCCCTAGTCACTGCGCTCCACACGGCTGACTACCATGCCACATGAGAGCATTTTCACAAACACAATCATTTTAACAAGATGCAAGCAAGACACAGAGCTAACAAAAACATGAAGTATCATATTCATTCTAAGCACACACGCCTTTATAAATATACATCTTCTTTTATAGGCATCTACCATTAATCTCCAACCAAAACTGACTATCGTATGTACATAATTTATTTAGGATTGGATCACAATTACAGCACTTCAAACAATTAACATGATACATTACATAAATGGTCAATTGCAACAGGTCATAGACTGAAGACAATTACATATATTATATGAAGGAAAATTACATGTATCTGTACTGGTCATTTTCAGAGAGGTTTAAGTAAATACATGCTACCAGGGTTGAGTTCAATTACAAATAACAAACAGATCTGACCTTTGCAACGTACAACAAATACGTACCAGTTTAATCCCCTCAGGCACATGAAGGTCTCTTGGCGGAATGAACTCCTCATCTTTCTCCGAGTCAGAATTATCTGCAGAAGACAACAAAATACTTGAAAGCACTGGTACATGACTGACACAAGTCCTACACAACCATCACTTGTTTCATCTTAAAAGGAGGCAGTTTGTTCCTAGTTTTTCATTTGTTAATTAATATAATGTTCTCAAAACTATAATAACTATGCTGAAGGTATACTGCCCACCAAATTGTGTTTAGTAAGCCTGTAACAACATTCGCAAAATATTGTTTCAAAACATGATTCATTGGCAATATAGTCATGCCTGGCTGAGTTAACCTTAATAGTTACTAATAACCTTTAATGTTCAACGATGTCCCATTTTTTCACGTTCAACACAGCAGACTTCCTGCTATAAATTACTATACTGACTAATTCTGCTTAGAGGAACAGACTGTCTCCTTTTAACAATGTATTCTGCTACCAAGAGAATGTGCTCAATCAACGGTTAAATAATTTCACCACAATTCAATCTACTTGCCGAAAGAACAGATATATACAGACCTGCCTACCCCAAAAACTTCCTGTCAGTAATCCATCTTCCCATTTACACGGATTTTCAGGAATATAGGCCTGCTGTCAGTAATAGTTCAGAACCGTGTCAGATATTGTCAAGAAAAAAACACCACTGTCAGTAATAATACTTTAATACTGTGACTATGACGATAGTTGCACCCAAAACATAATTGTCTCTAATAAATTGTGAGGTCTTTTGAAACATCCAGTTAAGAAGGTCAGGTAGATGTTCATAACCAGCATTGATGGAAATCAAACGTGAAGATGCGTAACTGTAATGTAAATGAGTCTATACACATTGTAATGTTGATTTTATGTAAATTTCAAAAACAGCATGCTGACTACAAAAAATATGACAAATTATAACAATGCGTCACATCATTGTCTATTTGTGGTGTCATTAGGATTAATATTAGTAGCCGGTATACCTAGGGCCAGGCTATAGACTACACAGTATAGTAGCTTGACTAGATCAAAGACAAACACAAAGTCATGCCGGGGGACGGCAAAACCATTAGGCATTACGTTACGCTACTCATCGACATCGTCTAGTCTACTCAACTCTAGTATATAAGTCTATCCCTGTATTATAGGCTGTAAATGATAGACTAAACTCAATAAATTCTTTAACTTAGTCTTAGTACAGTCAGTTGAGCTAACACTACAAGTACAACACCCATTACTCTGTCACTAGTACTAGTCTAACGACGTAGTCAGTACCTGGCAACTAGATTAACTGATAGTTACAAGTCTAGGGGGCCACATTATTGACTATCACTGGCAGGACTAGTAGTGAAACAAATCAAATTGACCAGTTTTAATTAAATAAATGGCACCAATGAAACTGGTTTGTCATTGAAAAACTAAACTGGCCAATAGCTGTGATTAACGTGAATGGCTTTCACGAAAGCCGTTCATGCGCTAAAAGGCACATTTTTGATTAATTAAAGACTAGTCCTTACCCTGGTCGTTTTGCTGGCCTACTCCCTGGTCATAGCTGAAGCCAACCGCACCATAAGAGTCCTCACCAAGTGCCTCGTGTAAACGTTTCAGTTCCTCTTCTACAGAATAACAACATAACAACTGATTTATATGAGTATCTTACCACATTAACAGTTCCACAGAATTACACAGAGTATGTTAAGGCAAGACTGTGTATGTATCCGGACATATAAAAATAATTATTAAATTCTCAGCTGTCCAAAATCTTACAGTAGAAAATATTATTGCTGGTGTCCGAAAAAATAGTTATTTTTGTACATTACTTTGGTTGTCCGAAAACAGTGTCTGAATACAAACAGTAATTATGGTACTTACTGCAAGAAGTGCTTCATATATCTAGAAACAGACACGTCATACATAACTTTCTTTCACAAGTTTGTATAGTTTATTTTCCAGATGGAGCCACATGCAGTTCCGTTCAGGAGAAATTCTACTCTACCTAATAGTAAACTGTGTATTTAATGGCTGGTTAGAGGAGTAACCACTTGCATAAAATATAATGCAATGGGCAACTGTTCATGCAACAGGTGATATGGTAATCACAAAATATCTACGGAAGGATATTATAATTGTAATCACATTTCATTTTTTGTACACTGACATAATCAGTCTTTTAACTTTTCAACTTTTACATAAATTTTGCTAATTTTATAAATATATTTCCTGCAGCATTGTTGGCATAGAACAATTTGTACATAAATCTCCAGGGTTTCTCCCACATAATTTTGTTGTGTGAATAGCCACAAACCTTCATAGAGAACACGCTCCATGTAATCTGTGTTCAGCTCAAGGTAACGTTCTTCTTCACACGCGGCTTCAACTGCCAACTCCTCCCCAGTTAATTCCACGTTTTTATGGCTGTTCAGGTCGGCATCGTAAGGTCGCAGGTCATGCAGATAGCCCCGCCCATCGTACCTATGGGCATTAACATCAGGTCAGGCCTTTCCAAAGGGTTACAGACATAGTAATAATTATGGACTCTCAAGTATCAACACTTTACAAGGCTCTGATTTAAACAGTATCTTAATTTCAATTCTACACATACATAATAAAAGATTAAAAGGAGGATATATCACTGTCAACTTATACAAAAGTACAAAGGTAATTATATCTAGTGGGAATTTGTGAATTACACTCATGAATAACTAAAATACAATCAGGTTTTTAAATTTTAGTAACGGTTTTAGGGTTTGCTTAATGGAAAAAGCAACAGGTTTGTTCACAGGTAAATGTACATCTAATTAGTGATAACTATTAAGATTGCAACTTTTGAAGTCAAAGGCACCAATAAGTTTTGTGATTTTAGTTTTATGAAAAATACAAAATAATTCATATTTCAGTTTGGCCAACTGTCTAATATGTATACAATAAATGCTTTGTGTATTATATGATTTATGTCAGTTAACATTTTAACAAGTTCCTGGTTGAAACAGTAATGATTACGACCATGGCATATGGTCATCTATGACTTATGATATTCAAGAAATAAACGTCAAAAAGGGATATCCTCAAAAAGTAGGCGTCACAAAACAAATAAAGTGCCTCTGACTTGCAAATATTGAAAACTCAACATAATGCAAAGTGCAAACATCACTTGCACTAGGTGGATTAGTGTAGGCCGGTGTGCTGAAAAGTGGCATTATGAAATAGCAACTGTCTTTCGCAAACCACTTTTTCCAGCACCAGCTCATTCATGGCTGTGACTGTGAGTGTGACATGTCGAACGTGCTTCTGGCAATTTACCACCGATCTCGTTTATGTCGACTTGCCCGACGGCTTCTGTTCAGCGCATTTCCATGAACAGCCTGTAACTCGAACTGATTACTGGCCTTAAAGCAAAGACATGTATAGCAAATCGAAATTGTAAATCGAAACCTTTTTCAGGCAAATTCAAGTCGCCAAATGCACCGTAGTCCACAGACCTGTCTATCATGAGGCTGTTATCGCCCATCCACGGAATCAAGTGTTTTCCACGCTCGATATAGTCTGCCTTTTCGTCATCTTTAAATACTTTACATTCATATCCGAAGACAAAAAGGCTTTCCAAGTCCTCTTTTTGTTCTTGTGCTGTGCGTTTCTTCAGGATTGGGCGTTTCCGCGCTGCCATACTTGACTAACTTACATACAACGACAAATAAAAACAACAACGATGTTCAAGCACACGAATACGGCAGATTCTCATTTTGGTCGCACCCATTTTAGGATAGGGACATGCCTGCTTCATCAAAATCACTTTCTCTTGTATCTATAATTATTTTGTTATGAAAAAACATCACAGCACACTATTTTTGTATTTTATTTTTAAAACAATCATTACAACTATAAATTTATTCAGAGCTGTGATAGTTTTCTCTAATCCATATAATTTATACCCCTTTTGGACTTATTAATAAACTCTACCATGACGTCAGGTCACGGCAGTGTTTCCAAAATGGCGGATTATCCGAAGAGCGAAGTCGTCTTGACAGAGAAAATACGGCGGTGGATTCGAACGGTCTTAACCACTTCCTCGTTGCCAAATGAAACCAGAGAAGAACTTAGAAAATACACAGCAAATAGGCGAAATTCAGATGAACAAAGGCGTCGGACAATTCCATTCGAATTGGTCAAAACAGTTCATAAATATCTGCAGTCTGAACAAGGTGCTGGATGCAAGTCTTATTATTTATGTTGCAAGTTTGTTATTATGCATTCTAAATGTCGTTACTAAATGCATGGTTACTATTTATCGCATATATTATATAGTGTCGAATTTCATGTGTGATGTTTTGTCTATTACATGTACGAGTAGTAGTGGTAGTTGGCATCACGTCTTGTTTACCCTTCACTTTCAGTGACTTCGCCTGTCAGTGTCACTCATTCACTCCAGTCATTGACATGTCATAGTCAACAACGCCAGGGGCTCGGCTCAAAACTTATGTCTCCCTCAGTCAAATATTGTTAGTACCATGGCATAACTTGTCTTTTAAACATTCCGAATCCATCATTGTGGATATGGCACAGTTTTGTAGGTATGCTTTAAATTGCTTCATAACATTTTAACTAATGAATGGTGCAGAAAAAAATATTCAGTGACGAGTAGCAAAGCTGTTGGTCAGTTGGGGGCCATGATTTGTCATGATTGTCACTTTACACAGCATCATAATGATTCAATTACAATTACAAACTTAAAAAAATAAATTACATCCAATTAGTTTTGCAATTCCCACTATTGTTTTGTGCTTAGTGCACCGAGAACATGTTATCTCTGCCAATTCATTTTTGCTAAGGGTGCATCCTTTGAATCCTTGATCATACCCAATCAAATGCCAACACAATCAGTTTAAGCTGCAAATGTGACACCTAATTTTTTAATATCGGTCACCTTGTGCTGCCAAGTCGGGTCTGACTTTTGGTGACTCTCCAGCACAGCCTCCTCCATTCTCACCTGTCTGATGTTGCCTGGCCGAGTTGTTCTAACATCAGAGTAGTTTCGCTTTTAATTTCATCTGTCACCTGGTTCTGGGTCGAGCTCTTTTCCTCTCTGCCGCAGTCATTCCCAGCATAATGATTTTTTTCCAGATGACATGGCCAAAGTTAATTAGTGTTGTTGTTTGGTGGAGGATAGATCCGTCAATTGTTATTGGATTATTAAGTATATTTATTGAATTGTTCATCACTTTTTGGGTCCACGAGATCCTTAACATGCGGCGACAGCACCACATCGCAAAAGCTTGGATGCGTCTTCGATCATCTTTAGTTGTGGTCCATGTTTCATAAGCATACATGTTGTCACCGGGGAAACCATCATTGGTGATCTTTGATCCCACAAAAATAAATTCCTTGACCACTTCCACTTTTTCTAAAATCAATAGTGATATCATTGATCTGTGTAGTTGTCATTATTTTTGATATTGTGGAGAAGCCCGCCCAGCTGCTTTGCTTTTATCTTTGATGGCTTTAATAATTTCTTCCAGATACTCCATTTTTTCCACTGTCAATGTAGTGTCTATCGCAGGTTTTGAAGTAGCAGGCCATCATGTCTGAAGCCTATATATGTTATTTGTATTGAATCTCGATTATCTGTCGGTGTAGATGTTGAAGTGTAGGTATTGACTAATTGTTGGTGCAATTAATGTATTCTTTGCTAACGTTACAATTAAATATTTTCAGATTAGGATCATGTATGCATTGTCATGTATACATCATTGTTCATAAAACTGTTTGTCAATGAATGGTTGCGAATGTATCCGCCAGAGACACTATGTACATAGTATGTGGTATTTCAGTTAGCCATCAGCCCTCCTTTGTTGAATATGTAATCTACAGATAATTTATGACATTTAAAAAAAATAATTGTTTTTGCAATGTTGTTATTGCAGGAGGTTTGTATCTGCATGAACTGTTGGAAGGCAGTGATGTCGAACTTCCACAGCTTGCAGTAACTCCACGGGTAAGAGTTAGAGGAATCTAGATATTAAATACACTAACTTAATAATAATATACTTTATTTATGCACTCATATCCAGAGTAGGACTCTGTTCAAGGGTGTTGACAACTAATAGTTGCTAAAATGTAGATAATCGAATTAAACATATAAAAAGACTAGAACTGCATTAAATAAAAAATGTACTAAAGAAACCTTTGCTAAAAGTACACGTACACATTCGTCGATTTTTAGTTAACTAAGTACCATAAGTATCTCCTCCCAAGTGTCGATGTCTCGCCTCTTTCTATGTCCACTTGTTTCCTTCGATCATTGACCACTGGTCTACCAGTTGGCAGTGTACACTTTATTTCAAACAAAAACACAAAAGACGTGTTGTTATTGATTCACTTGAGAAATTGAGTTGTCAGTCATTCCCCAGGTGGCACCTTTGTAGAGTTATGAGTTAAGAGTTACCTTGTTTTGTGGCTTCACTGATAAATGTAAGCTAATAGCAATATAATTATATTCGCCGAAGTCACGGTCCATAGTCAAACTTTTCTGTTGTAGTGTAATTAATGTAAATAACATTGTAATAACTAGAAAATTGTTGACTGTAAAAGAAACCTGAGCTTTTGTTGTGTTTCTCATGATTTGGTGGTGTGATAGACGTAGACAGTGATGACTTGGTGGTGTGATAGACGTAGACAGTGATGATTTGGTGGTGTGATAGACGTAGACAGTGATGACTTGGTGGTGTGATAGACGTAGACAGTGATGATTTGGTGGTGTGATAGACGTAGACAGTGATGACTTGGTGGTGTGATAGACGTAGACAGTGATGACTTGGTGGTGTGATAGACGTAGACAGTGATGACTTGGTGGTGTGATAGACATAGGCAGTGATGACTTGGTGGTCTGATAGACGTAGACAGTGATGACTTGGTGGTGTGATAGACGTAGACAGTGATGACTTGGTGGTGTGATAGACGTAGACAGTGATGATTTGGTGGTGTGATAGACGTAGACAGTGATGACTTGGTGGTGTGATAGACGTAGACAGTGATGACTTGGTGGTGTGATAGACGTAGACAGTGATGACTTGGTGGTGTGATAGACGTAGACAGTGATGACTTGGTGGTGTGATAGACGTAGACAGTGATGACTTGGTGGTGTGATAGACGTAGACAGTGATGACTTGGTGGTGTGATAGACATAGACAGTGATGACTTGGTGGTGTGATAGACGTAGACAGTGATGACTTGGTGGTGTGATAGACGTAGACAGTGATGACTTGGTGGTGTGATAGACGTAGACAGTGATGACTTGGTGGTGTGATAGACATAGACAGTGATGACTTGGTGGTGTGATAGACGTAGACAGTGATGACTTGGTGGTGTGATAGACGTAGACAGTGATGACTTGGTGGTGTGATAGACGTAGACAGTGATGACTTGGTGGTGTGATAGACGTAGACAGTGATGACTTGGTGGTGTGATAGACGTAGACAGTGATGACTTGGTGGTGTGATAGACGTAGACAGTGATGACTTGGTGGTGTGATAGACGTAGACAGTGATGACTTGGTGGTGTGATAGACATAGACAGTGATGACTTGGTGGTGTGATAGACGTAGACAGTGATGACTTGGTGGTGTGATAGACATAGACAGTGATGACTTGGTGGTGTGATAGACGTAGACAGTGATGACTTGGTGGTGTGATAGACATAGACAGTGATGACTTGGTGGTGTGATAGACGTAGACAGTGATGACTTGGTGGTGTGATAGACGTAGACAGTGATGACTTGGTGGTGTGATAGACATAGACAGTGATGACTTGGTGGTGTGATAGACATAGACAGTGATGACTTGGTGGTGTGATAGACGTAGACAGTGATGACTTGGTGGTGTGATAGACGTAGACAGTGATGACTTGGTGGTGTGATAGACGTAGACAGTGATGACTTGGTGGTGTGATAGACGTAGACAGTGATGACTTGGTGGTGTGATAGACATAGACAGTGATGATTTGGGTTGTTTTCAGGACCCTTCGTATGAAGAAACACTGCAGCGGTTGCGAGCGCAACAGGAGAACATTCAGTATGCCGCCATGACACGCAATGTAGACTCACTGGTACGTTTACTCCTCATGCATTGTGTGTTGTCTTGTACAGGTGTACTGTGAACAATATAGACTCACATGCCTACATTTGCACTAGCAGTTGTTTTCAGATAGCTATTTTGCTCATAGCCTGACATTTTCTCTCCAAATTGATGACTCTCGAGCCAGTATTGTGTAATCAAACATTCATTGTAAGCGACAAATGTAAGCAGGGTGTGACCAGTCTTGTACCATGAACAGATTCCATATTTATATTTTATAGAAAGTATCTCTTACAAGTCTTGTTCTTTGAACAATGTAGACAGTTCTAGACACACAGACATGAATATTCCTCATGCAAAGTGTCTCCTGTTAATATTCACAAATACAAATACATTTTTGTAATGCAGTTCATTAAAGCACATTTGGACAGTCGTTCACACCGTTTAGGCTTTGTAGAAATATGTATAAATGTATATATATATACAGTGTATGTATATATAACATTATCTTACGTTCAGTTATCAGTCAAATGTCGAACGACTTAGAGTACTTTTATACATGTTTACTAATACATTCTTTTAGATCTCCAGCAGAAAGTAGGATTTCACAAATATTACGTACTAATAAAAAATGGTTTCTTTTTCAGAGAGCAAAAGAGCCGAGCACACTGGGTCAGGAAAGTAAGTGTAGCAATTGTTCATAACGTTTAGTCAGTCTCTTCAAAACATGATTTCAGTGTCTTGTGATGCACACAATTTAAATGTTCATATATATGAGTCCAGACTTGTGTTCAGTTACAATTGTCAATTACACAGCGTCAGTAAAATTTAATTATATAATTACATTGTTTCAAACAATCAATTCCATTAAAAAATCAACTACAGTGCTACATAAAAGGTCAGTTGCAATAGTTGATAGGTGAATACAAGTACATTGTTTTGAAAAGGAAGATTACATGTATCATTATTGCTCATTTTAAGGTGAATTCATCAAGTTTTTACTGCATGGAGTTTGGTTCACCTACAGTGGACCATTGTAACTTCATCTAAGTTATGGTTAATTAAGCAGCCTTATACAAGTTACAATTACAGTTCTCTACAGTCATACTGTGTCAACTACTGGGGAATGTTAATGTGATTTTCCCTTCTGTGTCGCCATACTTTCTTTGTCATAATTATTTTAAGAACTACATATTTTAATTGGCCAATTTACAGTTGAACCCAACACTCCAGGCCCTTAGCCAGAAACAAATGTTGCCAGTCTTGAATTAATCAAAAGTGTGTATTTTAGCGCGTGAATGGCTTGTGTGGCAGCTATTTATGTCAATCACAGCCATTATTGGCCAGTTTAGTATTTTCAATGACAAACCAGTGTCATTTTAGCCATTTATTTAATAAATTCTGATCCTTAAAACTTGTCTAGTGGTCAGCTAACCCCCTCTAAATTCCATCTGCTGTATCAGCTGTAATAACCCATATTGGCCAGTCATCTGTCAGCCTCAAAGATGGGCAGACAGGTCTCTGGCTAAGCCCCTGCATAACACATTTTATACAGCCTTTGTGTGTCTGAGCCTCAACTTGGGTTAATGTTTACAGTCCGCAGCGTCAACCAGAAGTTGATTGCCATGTTCAACTTCGTACTGACAGTCATTGGTTCATTTGTATTCGCCTACAAAGCCACAGAGTATTCACTTCAGAAGCCCAGCTTCGAACTGGTAAGACACTGTCAGGGTGTGCATTTTCATATTATCAAATATGACAAAGTGGGGGTTGAGATATTTTGTGCAACATTGTTTTAGTGTTAAGAAGTGCAGCAATGATTTTGTCAACATCGTCTCTTAAGGGCAGTTAATTTACCCAAGAACCAAGCAATGTATGGCATTTATCATCAACCAGACATAAGTATAAGCATAATGTGTGGAATGAATTCTGCCTGCATGATATCCAGTGTCATGTTTTATTGACAGTAGACCAAACAAAAAGTTTAGTTGTGCTTGACAAAACTTGGTTTATACAGCCATGTATATGTGAAGAGCTTCATGGAAAACATGATATATCCATTTCTTGTTTTTAACAAAGACATATCTGTGCTTCGTCTTCAGAGCATAAATGAGAACTTATTATATTGCAATGTCCTGAGAATACAACATAATCGCTACTAGTATCGAGGGCCAAACTATTTGTGTGTGCATTTCCATTTAGATTATTCATGTTGCCCAGAAACTCTTCATGTGATTTGATCACGTACGGGAAAAATGCATTTGTTGTAATTCCATGATTGTTTTACATGTGGATCCAATTATCTGTGTTTTGCTACGTTCCCATATTCCACAACTCTTGCGTGTTTCAGCAACTCTGCAGTGGGCTGGTAGTCGCAACAATCGTCTTTTTGGCAGATGTCTACTTCCTCATCAAAAACACAATATAACAACACCACATGACGCGTCACCAACCGACAACATGACACAGATGGTGACACAACAGCCGTGTTTTCCCTATTATATGTGGAGGCAATGTCTAGTGACACCAGGGGATTTATAACACCTACATTCACATACTAATGAAATGTGATTCGTCTATTGAGTGTTAGTACAGCCTTTGTCTGGCATTCCAGTGACTTTAGTATCTAACTATAATCGAGCCGGCATATGTGTGTGTATGTGTGTCTATGTACATACGTGTGTGTGTGTGTGTGTGTGTATGTATGTATGTGAATATATGTGTGCGTGGGTATGTTAACATTTTCCTTCTAGATGGTTTGCATTTCAAACGCCAAACTTTCAGGAATTAATCTATGACCCTTCAGAAGAAAAGGAACACCTTTACTTTTTTAAAATTCCCAATTATTAGTTAGGGGTTCTTACCAATTTAGGGTTTGTACCATACTTTAGATGGACGTAAATCAATTGTTCGTGACATTATGCATATTTTGTACAATTGATCCAAAGACCGCTGTTCAGTCGGGGACATAACCATTAATGCAAAAAAACTTCAAATCTACATTAGACATATAACAAAATGTACTGCAAGAAGCCATATTCTGCTT
Source organism: Escarpia spicata (assembly GCA_963995525.1). Classification (NCBI taxonomy): domain Eukaryota; kingdom Metazoa; phylum Annelida; class Polychaeta; order Sabellida; family Siboglinidae; genus Escarpia; species Escarpia spicata. Next base: position 10,703,275 of record OZ023213.1, read on the forward strand.
CTGTGTATGTACAACCATCCAGACAATGGACATTTTTGCTAGTCAGTACAAATTTAAAGTATAGTTGCCTACATTTACATTATTTTTATTGACGGATTGTTACATTATTGATCATACTGTGCATGCCCGGCAAAAAACAGTCGCACATTTCCAAAAAGTTTATTGAGAAAAACAGTTTAGGCGTGCTGCGTGTTTAGTAGGGAAAACATGGGAAATGTTAATGTTATTTCCTCTGTGTCATCACTTTCTTTGTCATCATTGTTTTCATCTGTCGAGTTTCACCGTCACCTTCGTAGCTTTAGGAACTACATACAGTAAACCTCGCCTAAGTCGGATTCAATCAGATCGAGTGATTTAATCCAAGTTGTGCAAAAATCCGACTTAATCGAAGATGATACTTCAGATATCGAGACTTGGTTGCCCTTACCATTGCTCAATAAACCCTCTGCGTCGGGGTGTCATACGGTTTTGATGTTCTGCTCATCACTCAGAGTAGCCAAAGTTTTTGCTGTCTCGTCGACACCAACATGGTCGTCCATCGTTCACCTGGTACTCCAAACAACCAGATGATTTTGTCAAATACTGCGATCCGACTTTGCCGAGGAAAAACACATTATCTCGGATCAAAAGGACCGACTCAGGCGAAAATACGACTTACATAATCCGAATTAGACATCGATTTTTATGTGAAATACATTACAAATCAACCATTCCTCAGAATTCTGTCTGAGTTGAGTGAAGATCCAACTTAAGCGAGTCCGACTTAGGTGAGGTTTATTTTATGTAATTTATCCAACCCTAGCCACAGGTACATGCATGGAGAGGCTTTCATTTTTTACTTGTATGGATAAAACTCGGTTAAATATTACCTAAGTGCATTAATATTTAGAAGCTTTTTGAAAAGGAATAAAATATTGCTTAATTCGTAGTAGGGTATTAACACTTAGGTTAATATAAATATAGGCTGTTTAAAGCAGTTCCTAATTGAGCTGAATTGCTCAAAAGTATTACTCTTGAAATTAAGAACTTGACTGATGCATGACTAAAAAGTGTAGTCAAAAAAATACATTCTAAAGCTTTCCATTGACTTTGTTAAGTTGAGATGTTTTTAAGCAACGTGATATAATGCATCTGCCAATTGTCTGTTTCTTGGCAAATAAGCTTTAATATTTAGTTTAATATCGACTATTGCTGGTCATTCCTAAGATTTTTATTTCATCATATGATTAGATTGACAGTTCTATTAAATTTGCCACTGGTTCCAATCATTCGTGCAATGGTGCTCGTATGATCCTCTGCCATTTTAGTTCTTGTCGTATCCCTCACAATGTATTGCCATTTCTTGGCACATGTCTTAGCCAGGTCCATGACAATGGCCAGGTCGTCACGTGTACACGGATCATCCAGCAGTCGGCAGCAGAGTAAGTGGAGCACTGTCTGTTCTTCTCCGCAGTCACATTCAGTTGACTGTGTCTCGTCAATGTAGCCCAACTTCTTCATGGTTGTTTTTGCGTGACTGACTCCGGTGCGCATGAAATCGCGTGATCGGCAGCAGAGCCACATGTCCAGCCTGGTGCTGCTGGGTGATGAGTTGACCGGTATCGTGTTGTTCATGAAGCCTTTCCATAACTTCAATCGGTGTGTAGCAGGCACGTGATTGTGTCGTTGATGTTTTTGTCAGTTTCTTGTCTTGTTCTTTCTGTGTTGCTAGCAACAGTCCGCCTGATGTCCGGTGGGGCTATGTTAGCTAGCAGGTATATGTTCTCATTTTGTTTAAACCAACCCGTTACGATTCGGCAGCACGGCCGGGTTGAGCTTATTTGCGTGTGTTAATCTAGCCTACACAGCACATGCGTACTCAGTGGTGGAATAGCAGAGAGCTAGGCCACTGGATCTTGGGTTCGGTGCTCTGCTTCCCCATTTTGAATTTGCAAGTTTACGGATGATGTTGTTCCGTGCATATACCTTTTGTTTTGTTTTACGGTTATGCCTTTTGTACGATAGTGTTCTGTCTAGGTGGAAGCCAAGGTACACTGGTGTTGCTGTGTTTGCATGTTCCATGTAACATTTAGTTGACGTTTTGCATCTCTGTTCCTCGGATGGAAGGCAAAAACCTGGGTCTTGGATGGGTTTGCGCGTAGTTGGTTCACTCTGTAGCATGTTGTCATGTTTCCCAGCGCTGATGTGAGTGTCATTTCAATGTTTTGAAAGTTTTTGTCCTGGAATGTTATACATAGGTTGTCTGCATAGATGAAGCTGCAAGTTTCATGGTGGATTGGTTGGTCAGTTGTATATATGTTGAACAGCATTGGTGCCAGTACACATCCCTGGGGAAGTCCGTTCCTTTGTCTTCGCCATCTGCTCTTCTTTCCATCTACCGGTAGTACCACGAAAAATCATTGGTTTTCAAGCATATTGCGTATTAGGTCAGTCAAGTGGTGCCATTTTAGTGAGATGTGAGTAAGATTTGTGGTGTGCGTAATTGTTATTGTTGTCATATCGTAAGCGAGATCGCAAATTGTTATTTTCCATGTTACATTTTGGTAGATATTGGCCCTCTGTGTAGTATGCAGACAGGTTGAAACTGGTGCTTTTTCACACAAATCAGACCTCTTTCATAACATTTTTTAAGAAGTATTGCAGACCTTAGTGCTAATCCCGTGTTCTTATATGCAGAATTAACCTATCCTGGACAAGCGTGTTCTCTCTGTAGCTGCACCAATAATCTGAAAAAACTTCTCATCACTGTTTTTAAGCTAATAACTCAAGGTACTGCTTATATACAGTCTTTTGTAACAAAAATTGACTTCCATGTAGTAGCAAATTGAATTGTTACCGATCATGATTAAATAAAAAAATACGTTAAACTCATTAATAAAGCATTTTTACTTAAAACATTTTATATTATTGTTATATATGTATATAATAATAATATTATATGGAAATCTTCATGAGCAAGTAATCTGTGGCCTGCTCATGTAAATACCAATACATTGTGTTAGAATACTAATAGAGAAACGTTTAATAATCAGGAAAACATAACAAATGGCCAATGTATCTTCTGGCTGAAAACTGTAGCAGTTGTTTGTTGTGTGTACATATAAGAATACATTGCGTTGTACTGTGTAAGAACAGTAACAGTTGTATGGTTTCATGTGGTGATTAGTTTTGTGTATTGAAACTGTGAAAAATGTATGTATCTTTTGTGTTTAACTTTATAATGATGTATATTGGGCTCTGTTTGCAGGTCATAATTATATATATAAATTGGTTATGTAGGCACGGTTTAGGTCGTGTCTTATTTATTGACTATATTAAGAGGTGCTATAATTGTATTCCCATGTGCAATTGTTATCCAAGCATTTATAGTATGAAACAATGAGTTTTGTTTTACTTTTCATCTAAAATTGATCACTATATCATATTTCTAAAACAAGTTTGGATTCCCTTGTGTTTCTATGTAGAATATGTACTTGTTTTTAAAGTTTGCATTTCTTGTTGTGGCAATAATGATAAAGCTGCAGCTTCAAACTTCTAGAAGCAATTTGTTTTATATTGTCAAGAATGATTCATCCCAGTTCCTAATCAAAATGTAGCTTTAATGAAACTCAATAACAATTTTAACTTGCTCTGAGTAACTGTATTACTGCTGATATATGGTTAGAGAAATCTATTGTTGTTAACAGTGTACAATACTCTTTGTAAGTGGAGTCATATTACATGGGGAATTTCAGAAATATGTAGTATGCAGTAAGAACAAGATATTGCATATATTATGTACAACAACTTTGTTTATAAATCTGCACTGTAGAGTGTTATCCAGGGTAAATATTTATCCTGACTATTGCCGGAAGAATCTTTTCTCAGTTGACAAGATATGTGTTTGAGCGACATTGACAACATTTTACATGCATACTGTGGTTTAATATAAGCGTATACCCTCTCTATGATGCTTTGATTTGTTCACCGTTTGTGCAACTTGTACTATATATATCTATATAATATGTTATATTGGTTTTGTCCATGACATTGGTATATAGTCGCTAAGGTTGGTCATACGTGTGGCAAAACTGAGTATGTTTGCCACTTGTGATCTTATAGTACAATAATTAATTTGAGGTACATTTGGAAAGAGTAGTTTTGCTTCTCTGTATGTTTCTATCTAAATTGTGCACATTTGAATATGCATTACTTCAAAGTACGGGAGACGTGGCAATGGTTTATTATGTGTTAGACTGCTATGATATGATGGAGAAATTGGTGATATTACTCACTTCTTTTGTAAATTAATTAAGATCTGAAAAATAAATACAAAGTAAAATTGAAATGGGTTTTGAGACTTTTGTGTTAGAATACACTCGGGTGTAAATATGACTCCATCAGCCACGTTCTTGTGAGGTTGATAGCAACACAGGCATCGCGTACACACGCATGCAACTAGTCATCAACCTTGTGGTTCATGTAGCAGAAAGGTTCGCAGTCTCAGAATAGTCCCAATTTAACATCTGTGGTGATGTGCCATACTCAAAAAGACGGATATATTTAAAATTCAAGGTGACATTCGATGTCACAATATAAAATCTAGCAAACACTTCCTCCAAATGGAAATAGTTCCCCCTAAGTGAAACACATGCCTCTGCAGGGGGGGGGGTGTTTGCACCTACCCACAACCAACAGGCAGTAAAATGTTGCATGCAAATTTGAACTCTAACAAAATCCAGAATAATATTAACATTATTAATCGACGTTGGAGATGCTGCCATTATTTCTCAGCAGATGTGATCAGATTGTGAATTTTAAAATTGTATCCTTTCTTCACAATAGAAATTGACTAAATTCATTAGCTAAAGTCAAATCAAATTTATTTTTGACACCACCTATCTAAAACAAATTCAGAGGTGTTTACAAAATATAAAACTAAAACAACATTACATAAGTTAATGATGTAATGTTACAATGTATTACATAAAATAACACAAGTATAAGTACACATTGGGATTGAATGTAGGCCCTACATAATAATAGTATGTGCGTGCGTGCGTGCGTGCGTGTGTGCGTGAAAAAGAAAGGAGACATTGCATTAAAGCCTGATAAAAGAGACAGATTTTCAGATCCCTCATGAAACATCCAGAATCACAATGGAGTTCTTAGCTCTAGTGGAAGAGAGCTATAGAGGGAGTGACTTGCACATAAAAATGTTCGTCGGCCATTCCGTTCCTAGGAACAACAATGAGACGAAGACAGTGACAGATACGGTCAGCAAGGTAGCGGGTTTAAAATAAATATCATACAAGGGCAACCAGCTGATTGTACCACTGTACAAAGCAATAGTTAGACCTCATTTGGAATATTGTATACAAGTATGGAGATCATATCGTATGAAGGACATAGACAAGCTAGAAAGAGTACAACGAAGAACCACTAAACTGATTCCTGAACTGAAAGATTTTTGTTATGAAAGACGCCTATTAGAATGTGGGTTGACAACATTGGAGACTAGAAGACTATGACTAGACCAAAATAATATAAGTTTTCAAAATACTGAATGGTTACAAACATATTGATAGAAATATTTTCTTCAAACTTAAAGAAGGCAGTAGAACCAGAGGGGACAATGCTGCATTAGTGAAGGATCAATGTAAGTTGGGTGTGAGAAAATATTCCTACTCTCAGAGGACAATAAATGACTGGAACAAATTATCTCATGATTGTGTTAATGCTTGCAGTGTGAATGTGTTCAGAAATAAAATTGACAGCTTTCTGGGGAGGGCGGGCTATACGTAGGTGGAACATTGATGGACTCTCGATAAGCCAAAGGCTTCCTTGTCCGCATGCCGTCTGGAGTTTGTAGCTCTGGATGGCAGTCTTGTTAAATGCACGTACGCACGCGCGCACGTATACACGCACGCACACACACACACACACACACACACACACACACACACACACACACACACACACACACGAGCACACAAATCGAAAGAGAACACTTACGTCAATGTGAATGTTTTTATTTCAATAACACTAAACACTCGCCACACGATTAATCGAAATCATTGGTATGAGATCATATGCCTAGCATCAATTTATGTGATTGTTGACAGAGAGGATCAATCACAGTACAGTGATTGATCCAGGCTTCCTCCGCGGTTGAGTAAAATGACATATTGGTGTAACGTTGTAGCTGGTGATAGTGTAAACAAGTAAAGGAACATTTATTTCTTATATACTGCTGTACCTAGAATATCACGACAAAAATCACATTCTATAAATATCTCGCAGCAACTTAGATAACACAATGTATCCTATGGAATTGTGGGCATAGGCACGGGAGCAGGGTGGCAGCTGCCCCCTGGAATTTCTCCCGGAGGGCAGACATGGTTTTGCCCCCCTCCCATAAAATGTGAACATAAATGTTTGTTTTTGTGGCGAGCGTCAATGGTGGGTGGAAATGTAAATTTGATAAGACGATTAATGTGTATTTTATCGGCTGTGAAAAGTGTGCGATTGAAGGACAGACGTATGGTTTTCTGCTCCTCCCCCTCCCAGTAGTAAGCGGCGCGGCGGCGAAAAAAAATTTCACGCATTCAGTAGGCCCGCTCCAGGAAAAGTGCAGAGAGCTGGGAATGCCCTTGTATATGGCGTTCATCGACCTGACTAAGGCTTTTGATCTTGTCAGCAGAAAGGGACTCTTCCGCCAGCTTGAGAAGATCGACGGTTTTCCTAAGCTACGCAGGATGGTGGTTTCCTTCCATGAGAACACGAAAGCACAGTTGTGTACGATGGTTCGACGTCGGAACCCTTCCCCGTCTGATGTGGCATCAAGCAAGGCTGCGTCCTTGCTCCAACGCTGTTTGGAATCTTCTTCTTACTCCTGCTGTCCTATGCCTTCGATTCTTCCTCAGACGGCATTTACCTGCAGACTAGATCTGATGGGAAGTTGTTCAACCTGGCACGACTGCGTACCAAAACAAATGTGCCAAAGGTGTGCGTCAGGGAGCTGCTGTTTGCGGATGATGCAGCACTCACTTCCCACTCAAGAGAGGCCATTCAGAGGTAGTTAATCGTTTTGCACATGCCTGCAGAGAGCTTGGACTCACAGTCAGCCTGAAGAAGATGAATGTCACTGCGAGGGATGCCAGCCAAGTCCCCTCTATCAAGACCAACGCCTACACCTTGGAGATAGTAGAAGACTTCACATTCCTCGGGTCAAGCATATCCAACAACCTTTCGCTGGACACTGAGATAGGCAAGCACAGCGGAAAAGCTGCAGTCACTATATGTCCAAGCTGACCAAAAGAGTCTGGGAAAACAAGATGCTCTCTGAGAACACCAATATAAGAGTCTACCAGGACTCTGTGTTGAGCACCCTTCTCGTGGACCACCTACCTCAACAGCTTCCACATGCGGTGCCTTCGGTATCACCTGGTAGGACCGTGTCCCCTATAGCGACATATTGGACCGTGCTAGGATCCCCAGCATGTACTCACTGCTGAGCCAGAAACGTCTCCGCTGGCTGGACCAGGTACGGTGCATGGAGGACGGCCACTTGCCGACAAAAATCCTCTATGAACAACTCGCCACTGGTGTGAGACCAGTGGGACTCCTAGCCCTCAGGTTCAAGGGCGTGTTGCAACCGCGACTTGAAGGCCTGTGACATCAGCTTTGAAGACTGGGATGCAGTGGCCGAAAATCGCACTACTTGCCGTTAGACTGTATATAGAGGCATCGGATGGGCTGACAGCAAAAGAGACCAGCATGCGGCTGAGAAGAGGATGCGGCGCAAACAACAAGCTGCACCATCACTGTCATCTTGTTTCGTCTGCTCTGGCTGCGCCAGGGCCTGTCACTCACGAATTGGACTGCACAGCTATAGCGGACCCTGCCACGTATCCAGAAACTGAAAACAGGGCGCATCATCATCATCGTCTCTCGAGATTGTGCCCTGCCTACTTACTATATGTTAACGGTTTCCTTTTAGACGGCTTGAACTTCGTGCACCAAACTTTCAGGGATTAATCTACGACCCCAGGGGTTGGACGTAACCAAATACTTGTTTCAGAATACCCCATATATGTCACAGTTATCACCGTTTATTGGGTAAATATGTTGTTCGAAGCGTAAAACTTAATGGGTACGTAAAACACAAAACGTAACTCAACAATCGCAGGAACCATGCGCGCGTGGCAAATACTTCGGAAAAACTGCCCCTGCATCATAGACTTGACAACTTGGAGTAGACGCTGTCATGATAATGCTTATGTCTACCTTTATGTCACTAGCATAGCACTGCGAATATTATTTGACAATTCTTCGCTATCACGACTAGGACCTATTGATGGACGTGAACGTCATATTCTCTCCGACCTTCGTACGTCACCTTGAACAAACAACAAGTATCTGCAAGCGCGTTGTGGTGTTTATGTAACTATTGTGCGCGGCACTTACTTGGGCAGGCACAATGGAGTAGCCCGCAGCGGAGGCCGAAGGCCGACGGGAGGGTCTCCTCGATGAGGGGCTGTGCTCCACGGCGGCGGCGACAATACGGACTCCTGGCTATTGTATAGCACGGATGTTTATAGGGTGTGTGTGAGGGGTGTATTGTTACGGTGTAATGCGGATGTGCGTACTTATCTTGGGTGTGCGAACTGTTTACAGTGTAGCTCCGCACTACATAACGATGCTGTGTACTTCCTAACATTTGGTAAATATTGCTACCACGACTGTCAACTACCAAGGCATACCCTCAGGGGCCGGTCAGTTTTGTTAGTTGCAGCAATCTTTTCCACAGCCAAAGTGGTCTCTCAAGACAGGTTGTCTACCATAGCGTGTTGCAGGTAGATAGTTGGAACAATAGGAGGTCCTCCGCTGGTCGGATAACGGGGCAGTATTACTATTGTGTGCTGCAGAGACGTTAAACACGTAGTTAAACTATTATAGTTATTGGTACACTATTCAGACCGTATACGTGTTGACATAATCAACTTGGATATTGTCGCTAGATGATGATTCAATCATCGAATTGTTATGTTATGTGGCCGTTGACGTATTCGGGTCGCAGACATTTACCGTCCCACCTCCAAATCACCAGGTTCCTATTTTACGCCGATTTATAGAATACAATAGAATTTTGCATATTTCCTATTGTTTCTGCAAATTTGGTATGCGAATATTCACGTGTTTACAGTTGTATCCGCCACATGTCGTCAGACCACCGTCCCCAGATGCAGTGGTTTCGGTCAGTTTGCAGACGACGAAAAGTCCAGCTATGTCGAATTGTGGCGACGCGGTTTGTCTAATCGACGTGGGAGTTGGAACAGACGAGGTGGCGATCAGTCATCGCGACGGTGAAGGAAGCTTTGATTGCGTCCAGGACACATCTTTTTATCACGAGTCCACGCTGGAAACATTCTTTCTGCGGCACTGGAGCCCAGAGTCTGGCAGAGGTTGAGAAGGCGTCCATACATCCGTCTGCGCCAGGTGGCAGGTGGCGTTGTTATTGTCGTTCAGTTGCAGCGACTTTTCCATCGACTCCGGATGATCCAAGACAGGCTGAGATGACCCTGCAACAGAGACGGAACATAACAACCTTAAAATAAAGCCATAAAGATATGGCGGTTACTTTTGTCAGTATAATTATTGTTACACACAGAAACACGCACGCACGCACGCACGCACGAACGCACGCACGCGCACGCACACACACACACACACACACCACCTTGATATTGTTAATATCTTAGAAATATTCACAAATTATCATACGTTGAATTTTTAAATGTAGTCTTAGACAAGGCAACTGGATAAAAGATGAACTCAGCGTTATTATCTTTTGGTTCAATCAAAACATTGGCTAGAGTAACCACTTTCCCGTAGCGTTTTTGTCTGCCATAGTTTGCTATTTATCTATGAGGATATTTTATATGTACGTTGCATGTGGACGTACTTGTTTTTAGACTTAGTTTTATAGGCTACTTGGGGTATTGTTGGACTTATTTTGGGTTTGTGTATGGGTTCTTTGAGCTTGAATGACCTGGCATTACTGGTGGTTCTCTTCGATGTTTAGAAATTGAATTGAACGGGACATTGCTCGTAAATTAAATACCATACTTCATATTATTATTACTGAACATTCTTCAGGATAGTTCGTTTTCAAATTCGAAACTTTCATTTTTCATATCCAAGAATCATGTTTCTTGGATATGAAAAATGAAAGTTTCGAATTTTACCATACTTCATATTTAGGCCGATTGCCTTGGGCTCAGATTTGTTTCGAAATGAACGATGTGGAATCTTGCTCACAATATTCCATCCGTGTATGTGCTTGTCATAATTATTTGCATTGTTTTGATAATGTGCAAATTCTCACTTTAATTCTGACTGGACTGGACCTACACCAGATTATAATGTTATCTTCATTTTTGTGATTGGAACAGTCATAAATACGTATCTTTAATGACTTTTTATTCTCGTTTGCATTGTTTTATTATCTGCCTCGGTGGCATGGTTTCCTCTATCTGGTCTATCGACTAATCATGCAAATTGTGTCAAACCATCAGAATTACACGAAGTCAATTATTACCAAGTGACAAACCTTATATGCTTCATTCGCTGTAGTTTGGCTAATTTATGTTGATGATGTGGATTAATATATACTCTACTCCCATATTTCACTAATTACATTAGTTTTAATAAATCTTTAAAAAACTACACTGACGTATGAATGAAAATTAAGAGTTCAAGAATGACGTCATAATGACATACATATTCCATACTTATTTAGTTAGACCCTGAACCGACATGGTCGTCGGGGGAGGGAGGACATAAGCGACGTGGCAGCTGCGATATTTCGCCATTATTGTATGTTAATGGCCATGGTGAGGCGCTCTGACATGGAGAGGGCCCTACACTCTTTAACATTGTCGATCCAACATTTTCACTGCCCTCCATGGTGCTCTGAAGAATCGTTTTTGGGAGGCTGACGTGTCTTGTAACACGCTCAAACCATGCTAGTTTTCTTCTCTTGACAGTTGCCAGTAGATGTTCTTGTGGAACCACCAGGGATTTGACCTTGCCCAACACATATTCATTGGTCTTGTGCTCCATGTAGGAAACGTGGAGCAGCTTCCTGAAGCACTTGGTTTCGAAGGCTTTAATATTTGTCTCTGTAGGAGCATGGAGTGTCCTGACCACGTCTCACAGCCCTACAGAAAGATGGATAGTACAAGTGATCTGAACAAACTGTACTTGGTTGTGAAGCTTACGTTATTACTTCTTCAGATCCTCTCCAACATTGCCGTGACTGCCGTTGCTGAGACGATCCTCATATGTATTTCTGTGGTGCAGCTACCACCCTTAGACAATGTCCCTCCAATATACATTCCATAGTTCATGTTAATTAAGATATCGCTGGATAGAATATTCAAATATTTTTCCAATGATACCTCATCTGCTATAGATGATGAGGTCGCAATTAAGTAAACTCATCCAGGGAGATAAAACACAAACAACCGCATTGTTTCTGGCGTAATTGTCGTAACCGGAACATTCCGGATATTTAGTGACTGGATCACGTTTGATACGGTCTTGCTCTCTTTCTACCTGCTAACCAAGAGAAGTAGAGATGGTGTTCGTATGAACATATCTGCAATGGGGAGAAGAATAAAACGCTTTGAGCAGTTATCAGGACGGCAAATGTTTAAATGTGACGCTTGCGGTCTGCAATGCCCTCTAATCGACCGAAGCGGTGACGGCATAGTAAAAATAATCAGACATGGTCGTAGAACCACGTGCGATTTTTTTGCTAACGCTAATGTCGATGACGATCATAGAGTGGCAATGTTAGCAAATATTCCAGACACACGCACGCACGCTCGCATGCACGCACACGGCATTCACGCACACAAGTACGCACGAACGTATGAACACATGCACGCACACGCACACATACGAACACACACACACACACACACACACGCATACACACACGCACGCGTGCACACACACATACACGCACACTCACACAACCATACACATGCACGCACGCACGCACGCACGCATGCGTGCACGCCTTACATACGTGCACACGCACGCACACTCGCATGCATGCGCATACACACGCACACGGGTAGCTTACACACGTAGTGACATTTGGGATTATCGATAAATATAATGTTTCATTGTGCCCGTGTAGGCCGGAGATCTGAGTTGTAGATGTTGACAATGTTCTAGCGATTGATGTTGCTGACAATGACGTCGTGGATTGCACGGAAAAGTGTCATTCAATTTCCGAGCATGTGAGCGTTCATGGTGAGGAAATAATAATAATAATATCTTTTTTACAATTCCATTTATCACGGCCATATCTTTATTTCAAGTGTACATATCGTTTGACTTTTCTCCTGAATACAAATTTGTGGCGGTAATTATATAACCGCATTGCCAACATGTTATATTGACTGAATTATTGTTTGTTTACTTTTCGCGTGTCTTCACAAATACTACACCTTGCTATATAATTTACATAAAACATATCGGCATGTGATTACGTAAATGTTAGTTTCAGCATGGACAATACACAGTTAATTGATCTCTGAAAATGACCCGTCAAACGTAGAGGAATCATGGATGTACTCTCGTTATATATGCCAATTGTTTAATTGTCCACCTCCCGCCTAGAGTGTGATATTTCGGAAGGCAATACTGTGAGATCACGTTTCGTCTACACAGTGCACCAACGGCACGCATCTCTTGAGAGAGAGAAACACAATCTTATATAACACATTTTTTATTATGGAAACAACAAGAATCACGTACGTGAACCACCACAGCGAACCGGGTATTGAGTCACACGGGTTTATTTTAGACACGAGTCAAACTAGCTGACTAGATCATGGTACATCGGTTTTGAGATTTTGGCAGAAGTGCTGACGCTGTAATCTCAGCATTCAACGACCAGTCTATGTTCCTCGACAAACAACCAAAAACTAATAAAAGACATGTGTGTACAAACCCATAGATTAAAAACAACTGATAATATAATAGATAGTTAGTGGTCTGAAAAGTGGCAAATGTTGTTCAATTTTGGGAAATGTAAATGCCTTCACACAGAACATTGGAACGAATATACAATGGGGGGAACTGTACTAAGTACTACTGTAAAAGAACAAGACTTGGGGCTGACAATTAGTGCTGACATGAATGTTTCAGAGCAGTGTGGAATTGCAGCTTCAAAAGGAAATCAAATCATTGGATTGATTAGGCGAAATATAGCATATAAAGAAAATAATAATACCACTGTACAAAACACTAGTTAGGCCTCATTTAGAATATTGTATACAAGCGTGGAGGCCATATCGCAGGAAGGACATAGATATGTTAGAAAGAGTACAGAGGAGAGCGACTAAAATGATACAAAATCTGAGGGATCTTAGTTATGAAAAACGCCTAAAAGAATGTGGTATAACAACACTAGAGACCAGGAGATTGAGAGGAGATCAGATAGAAGTGTTTAAAATATTGAATGGTTATGAAAATATTGATAGAAACATTTTTTTCTCAGTTAAGAAAGATAGAAGGACCAGAGGACATGAAGCTACATTAGTAAAGGAGCAGTGTAGATTAGATATAAGAAAGTTCTCATTCTCACAAAGGACTGTAAATGAATGGAACAGATTATCTCCTGATTGTGTTGGTGCTAGTAGCGTGAATATGTTTAAAAATAAAATCGACACACACCTTAAAAAGGCGGGATACATGTAGATAAAAAGTATTGGACTCTCAATAAGTTAAGAAAGATAGAAAGACTAGAGGACATGAAGTTACATTAGTAAAGGAGCAGTGTAGATTAGACGTAAGAAAGTTCTCATTTTCACAAAGGACTGTGAATGAATGGAACAGATTATCTGATGATTGTGTGGGTGCTAGTAGTGTGAATATGTTTAAAAATAAAATCGACACATACCTCAGAAGGGCTGGATATATGTAGATAAAAGAGTTGGACTCTCGATAAGCCAAAGGGCTTCCTTGTCCACCTGCCATCTAGAGTTAATTCTCTGGATGGCAATCTTGTTAAATCTTGTTAAATTTAGTGTAGTGCCGTGGTGTAGTGACTAGAGCTTCGGACTCGCAACCGAGAGAACCCGGTTTCGAATCCTGTGCGGCGGTGTCGATCCTTGGGCAAGTTTATACGTTGCTTCAGTTCACCCGAGATGGTGTTCAATTGAACAGGTCTGCCAGAAAGTAAAGTGTAAAGCGCCTTGTCCTGAGGACTGGATACTTACTTTTACTTTACTAGTATGAGTTAAAATGATCTCTTTTCTAAAAAAAATTGTTTTAAAGCTTGCTTCGCATTTCGCAGTAAACCGACCGAAAACTACTGAATAAATTTCAGCAAATGAGGTATCATTTTAAAGCTCATCCACAAATGTACAAAACCCCATTTCATAATTGTGTGAGTTAATATCCACTTTGCAGTGGCTGTGTAACAGAAACACCCTTCGTCCCTGAACATAAATTCCTAGACATGTCTACTATATTTGTCAAATATACTGCTATTTTAAAAGGTTATGTAAACACAGTTATATGATCAAGCCACTATTTCAGGGCGGCCTTTGTCAAACGTGTCCTTGGTGTTATAATTAGCATAAACAAACACCCTCCTCTCTTTCGACTGACTTGCCGAAGACACCTATATCACGTGTTCCTGTGTATAATGATATTCATACAAATAAGAAAACACACGAGAAATCCGCCGAAAGGACGATCATCTGTATCGCGAAGCTTACACATTATTTGGGTGCGTATAAACTGTTTTTATTACACAATGTTCAAACGTTCGGTTTGATGTAAATTAATTATATGTTTTATACCTTGTGCTGTATAAAAATGCTTGACGACGATGCTGAAAGCAATAAGAAACGGAGAGATCAAACATAAATTAACAACACGGATTATCGATAATCAGAAGGTGTCGATGTCTTCGTCGTTTGACGCTTAATGTGATAATATTGTTAAGTGTCGCAAAACCGTGTTACTGGTCGTGCTAGTGTTAGGGAAATATTATAATTTCGTCTGTTATGTTTTTATAGGTGTCAAAGTTGCCGTTAATTGTTTCGTGGACTACAAGTATAAGTGTTATCTCAGTTCTCAAGAATGAACACATTTAAGGTGAGTAAATAAGTAACATCATTCGTTCTCAATAAAAAAACTGTTGATTATGTGCTATGGAATGATTCATTTGACGTGGTGCAATTTAGCAAGCAGAAAATCTTTCACCTTGTTATTATGTTAATATATCGTACTGTGGTGGTTTTTGGCTGTGTACTGTTTGGTAAGAGTTCCAAATTTAAAGCATGACTGCCTTAAGCTAGAAGCTTAACTGAAATACATAAATAATATAAAAGAGTAAACATGATAGGAACGTAGGCCTTACATACTTTTTCATTGCACGTTTTAATGAACTGTCAACATGATCTTATAATATATTATTTATTTTGTGTGCGTGCGTGTGTATGTGTGTACGCGCGTGCATGTACATCTGTTGATTATTATATATGTACAAAAATGTGTCGTACATAACATGTGTGGTCCATCACTCTGTAATCTGGATGTACATGGCTGTGCACAAGATGTTGACTATTGTACATACTATATGTGCACAGTGGCAATCCCTGTGTTAATAAATTTGATTGCCCAATACCAACCTACCCAATAGTTGGCGTAAATTCAGTACAAACAGAGAAAGGGCTGCATGAAAATAACACAGATACACCGGGAATAAGGGGGATACCGAGTAGAGTAGTACACGATCTGTTGCTTCCTTGTTAGCTTTACTTACTTGTTTGTTTTAATTATATATTTGAAACATCGTTCCTTCTGTTCTATAAAACACAAACGTGTTATTATGAACTGCCTCTCAGCATCTTCCATAAACAGCTTATTACGTCACGTGTTCCTATCTTCCCTGTAGGTGCTGCTGCTGATAGTGGCGCTACTCAACGTCCTCAAGAATAACCAGTGCCAAGCTACACTTTCATCGTGCAAGATTCTCTGTCTGAGACATCAAAAACAATGTGTGAAACAGTGTTCAAATTCAGGCATGTGCACCAAATACTTGAAGTTTTGTTTCAATCACTGTGTCTCACAGCGCATGGTATGCATGGACATGTGCAGTGCATCTAAATGGTGACCCTGGGACATGACGCCAACGTATTCATCACGGACTATGAACTTCGTAACCTTCACGTGTTTAAACATTTAAGCTGCGGGTCAGCCTTGCACGGTCAAGGTGTCTGTGTTCATATTGTTGTTTGTAAAAAAATAATATGGTTGGGTTCAGTATGTAACTCTCTCTCCCCCTCTCCCCTCTCCCCTCTCCCCTCTCCCCTCTCCCCTCTCCCCTCTCCCCTCTCCCCTCTCACTCCCCTCCTCCTTCTCCTTCTCTCACTCTTTCCCTCTGCCCCTCTTCCTCCATTCCAGCTTCGTTCCTCAATCTTTCTCTCTCTCTCTCTCCCTTTCTCCATATTTCCCTCATCATCTCCATATGTATCTCCCTCTCGCACGCCCACACTCTCTCCCTCTATCCTTCTCTCATTCTCTCCCTCTTTATCTATTTCCCTCTCTCTCCCCCCTCATTCTCCTCTCTCTCCCCATCTCCCTCATCTCCCTCACTCCCCTCTCTCCCTCTGTCCCTCTCTCATTCTCTCCATCTCTACCTCTATCCCTCTCTCCCCTCTCTCTCTCCCTCCATCCCCTCTCTCCCCCCATTCTGCCTCCGTCCCTCAATCTTTCTCGCTCTCTCAAATTATACGCACTGTGTTAACTTGTTACTACTTGTAACTATTAGTCCATGGGGTGTGGCAGATCTAACGTGGTCGGTTGTCATGTGATATATTCCGTTATCACGCTAAGTTGAAATGTACATGTCAGCCTTGTTCATTTGAAGTGAATGGTCATCGAATAATGTACATCAAATTCATTTCGGTCGTCTGACGCACTTTATCTGTGTGTTTTATACGAAAAGTCGTGCCGTGTGATAACCACAGGAAATTCCACGAATGCGTGGCCTTGCTGTGAAGGAGTGGATTGCATAATGCAATTAAGATAACACATTATACAGCATGATATTTTATGAGGAACAAGTTAGGTAAGATGACACAGTTCCGTAAAAAAGATTTGGCAACGCCAATATCTTGCACAGTCAGCTCAGTATTCACCCATTTTGTTTCATGTTTGTTATACACTTTTTACTGTACATAGTATAAAAAATAAAATGCATGATTATTCACGAATTTGCCTTGTAAACTGTATAGGTGCAAGCAAATTATTATAAAACATATTATATTATAACAACTTATATTTGCACTTGTACCTGCATAGCATAATCAAAATCACACGCCTATACAATATTAACTAGACATACATGGTACTTGCTGTAGTTATGCCATACTTATGTTAGCAAGAACCACAAAAAAGCACCGTTCAAAAAGTAGGTCAACTAAGTTAAGCCGGAATTTAACGAGAACTATTGCCTCGTGAATCAAGACGCCTTGAGTTTGCGAAATCTGGTTAACTTTCGCGACACACTGTATGTCAAACATAATGCGGTTTGGTTCGCTATAATGGTTGCATATAATACTGGCTAAGCTTGTTTTTAAAGTGCGACACTTATATCCAGTATGCTTGCTCATTAAGTCAGCTATGTCCACTGGAATAAAAAATTCCAAAAACAGTATTATGCGCAGCCATTGTTTGAACAGTATCCATAGCAAGACGAATTCATGTTAAAATAATTATATTATTTGGCATAGATAATGGTAAAAATAATATTATATTAAAATTTAAAAAGACTGTATATATTCAGTTATTAACATGCATGGCATGATATTGCGGAAGGTCGATGATGGAACAATGTTACTTCCGCATACACCAATACACGAGACGTCTTGAAGGTGTTTACGATTTGGTGCCGTGATAATAATAACCTCGGTCTTGCTGTCGTTCAGAAGGATATTGTGGTCTGATATCCACTGTGTCGCTTCTTCAGTGCATCGCTCGGTGCGACCAACCGCACATATTATATCTTGTATTATCTGTGGTGTAATTCTTTCTTAGTTGAACCATGACAACGACAGTATTGTATTGTGTTGTGTAAAACAGTGGGGGTAGAGCAGTATTGTTGTGTTCTTCTAAACGGAACATACAGTTGCTTTGGTTACTACCAAAGACATCCTTTGACGCAAACGTAGTCTGATTACCGGGAATCACTGGCCAAATGCAAATAATTTCAAGGTGATACTTGATCTGCTGAATAAAAGTGTGCCTACATCTCAATATTTCGATTTTGTTGAATTATATTTGCTTCGGTTTTCTTATCCATTTCCGGACGTTGCAGCCTTGATGGATTGTCTATAGACACCTCTTTCGTTTGCCAGTCTCCCCACTCGCCAGACGTCGGCTCCCATCCATTCCTCTATGTTTTTCCCCCATTGTCTCCAAGGTCTTCCTCTGCTTCTGCTGCCTTCCACTTTTCCTTTCACTATTAGTCTCTCTAGAGACTGATGCCGTTTCACATGACCGAAATAACTTAGTTTCTGTTTCTTTACAAAGTTCAATAAAGTCCCGGGTATAACACGAAGCCCATCTGCGATGGATTCGTTAGTTCTACGTTCAGTCCACGAAACTCGTAATATATTTCTATAATACGTGTTTTCAAATGCATTTATACGTTTAGTAATGTTCTTATTAAGAGTCCAGGTTTCGCATCCATGCGTAGCTGTTGGAAATATGCAGACTCGGATAATTCGTAGTTTCATATCTTTGTTCGTTGCTTTCCACAGCTTCTTCGTCTCCGCCAACTTTTTACTCGTCATTGCCAACCTCCGCTTGATCTCTTTCGTCCCATCTCCATCCGCTTCTATCAGTGACCCCCAGATATTAAAAACTTTCCACTCGTTCTATTTCCTCGCCATCTACTGTGACGTCTGATGGTTCTCTACATCCCTTCACATCTACAATCTTAGTCTTCTTTACGTTTAGTTCCAATCCTTTCATCTCGCTGTGCTCTTTAACAGTGGTTATCAGTTTATCCAATCCTTCTTTTGTATCAGATATTAACGCTGTGTCATCGGCATATCTCAATTCATATATCTCCCGTCTATTCACTTTCAGTCCATTAAACAACTTGCTTCTCATGTCAATCTCGACCTCTCTCATGATTCTCTGGGTATAGACTGAATATGTGAGATGACAAAATGCACCCCTGTCTCACTCCCTTGCCGACTGGGAACCAATCTGTGGTACCACACTCTAATCTCACTGCAGACTGCTGTCCAACATATACATTTTGGACAAGTGATGTAATTGTCTGGTCAAATCCCATGCGTATCAAGGTATTCCAGGGTTGTTGATGACTAACATTATCAAAAGCTTTTGAATAATCTATGAAACCGATCCTAAGGTCATGTTTGTTTCTCTTCCAGTCCGGAAACCAGCTTGTGTTCTGTTGACTTCACATTCAAATTTTGTTGTGATTCTCTTCATTATAATTTTTAGCATAATTTTGCTCGCATGGCTGATGAGGGATATAGTCCTATGGTTTGAGCATTCTTGTATGTCACCTTTTTCGGTATTGGCATAAGGATGACTCGTTTCTAGTCCATGGGCCATGTTCCACTTCTCCATATTTTCTTGCATAAAGTGTGATAGATATCCACGTCTGCTTCTCCACTTGCTCTTATTAGCTCTGCAGTAATGTTATCAGTGCCAGGTGATTTTTCGTCTTTTAGACTTTTTATTGCCCATTCCACCTCTGAACGCAAAGGCTCAAGTTCATCTTCTGGTTCTGTCCTCTCTCTGCCTTCATCCATGTTTACCTCTTTTGTTTCTTCTTTCTTAAACATGCTTTCACAATATTGCTTCCATCTATTAAGTATGTCCTCGCTTTCTGTCACAGTCATTCCCGTTTCATCTTTAATAACGCCAAGTCTAGGTTTGAACGACTGTGTCATAGACTTGATTTCCTCGAACATACTGCGACTATCGTTCCTTCTCATATATAGTTCTATCTTTTCGCATTTCTTCTCTAGATACTTCTTCTTGTCTTCCTTACACATTCGTTTAATCATCTTCTCTCTGTATTTCTCATGATAATTCTAACTCATTTCTTTGTTCTTCTTTAACTCTTTCCTTTCGTCAATCATCTGCAGTGTGTCTTTGCTTATCCATGGTTGTTTTTGTCTCCTCTTTTTAGTGAAGTGGTTGTCAGCTGATTCCCTAATGATGTTCCTAATTTCTACAGCCAACTCTTCTGGTTCCTTCTCGTCAGCCGCTGTCTGTAATACCCCGAAACGGTTCATAACCTCTACTCGGTATCCTTCTTTGATATCACTGACGTCATACCTCACTATCTCTTTCCCTCTCTTCATCTTTCTTAATTTTATCGCAATCTTGGCGCTTAGCAATTCATGGTCAGAGCCACAATCGGCTCCCGGTAATGTCTTTACATTAAACACAAACGTCCTCCATCGTTTTGATATCAGTATAAAGTCGATTTGATTTATGTT